>CAOLHI010001516.1:0-371188 GCA_948474755.1 Ctenosaura bakeri
GTGGTAATTTTATTTGGTCAGCTTGTTAAAGATTGTACCAGTTTTGATGGTAAAAGGAACTTGCTAGGGAAAATGGAAAAGTAACTCGATCCCAGCTTCAGAGCTAAAACATGCTGGATAGACAATGGTTGTTGGCTTTAAAAACTTGCATGAACCTGTAACAAATAATGATTGCACTTACTAGCATGAGTAAGGCCATCCCAAAGGGCTGCTTATGAGCAGCATATTTAGGTCTGGCAGAGTCAATTGCCTCTAAGTTCCAAGATGCTGACACTGAACAGAAAGACTCACTTCAGTAGCTTGTTCATTAGCAGTTTCACAGTGCCTTGCGTAGGGAGAATGAGAAACTATCAGCTGAATTCAATGTGCTGAAGCCAAGGTGCTGTTTTTAATTTGTCTGAACAATACTGTTAAGAAGGAAAAAGTAATGTTGTAGGCTCAGACACTTTTTCTTATTGAACCAAGCAACAGTTTCCTTTTAATCTCTCTCACTGACAGCCAAGAAAGGTGTTTAGCAAGTAGCTACTTTCATAAGCAGCTATTTAAATAAGTTGTTCCAGGACAATAACCACATTAATCTCTTACTTGTGGCATAAGCTTTTGGAAGCCAGGACTCTAGTCCTCTAACATTTTACGGATGAACTCTGGGACACATGGCTGAGCAACATTAGTGTGTGCTCGGAAACGAGGAAACAAGTGAGCAAATTTTATTAATGGGGAAGAATTATACAAAATTGCTATTTTAATTAGAGAAATCCTGAAATTTACGAAGTTAAAGAAAACCTGGGGGGGAAGGAAAAGGAACCCAGATGAGCCTCCTGGGAAGAGCAAGACTCTTCCCCCATTTCTGCTTACTGAGGAAATTACTTTTGTACTTTAAACTCAGGTGGCAGCAATTGAAATAAGCTGAGAACAAAGGCAGAAAGTGCAAGGAAAGAGAAACCAGGACATTTTAAACACATCTGAGAAAATAGGACTGCAGGGGATTGATTAGGACTATTCCTGCTAAACTGGGACAGCTGGGAAAAAAGTAATCTATTTCATCAGAGGCATGAGTTATATAAAGAGAAGGGAGAAATGGGGTGCATTGCAAATCACAAACACAGTGGCACTGTGTTTTACTTGTTTTATCAACTGAGTGATCTGGTTTTTAACCTGCTTCCCATAAATCAGTTTTGTGCTTCTTCAAGAGGTGGAAGACTGTACATTATAGACAAAATACAAGTAAGTGAATCAAGTTCTGGGAAGCTGTGAAGAAATGGCAGAAGGTATATCACAGGCTGCTTTGAGTCTCAGTTTTGGGGGAAAGGAGGAGCATAAATAAATCGATGGATGGATTCTAACATTCTTAACCTATATCCCCCTGCCTCTTTTTCTTCTCAGAACAGCCGGCATATGCTTTCCTTCCTGCAGGGTTGAGATGTATGCATACCAGAGTAATTTTCCAACTGTGAGATGGAAAGCAGTTTGTAGTGGGTGGTTTTGAGTAGGAAAATGGCTGCTAGAAAAAGGGTTATGCAAAAAAAAAAAAAAAGCTTTCAAAATTTCAGCCTCATCAGGTTTTCATTTTGAAAAATCATAAACTGCTTGGACGTTGATCCACAAGTACACGTCAGCTTGTAGACTATCCTGGAGGACATCCCAGTGGATGAATTATGAATCCATAATTGGGGGGAGCATTTTAAGCTTCTAGAAGCTAGATTTATTTTAAGCTCCTTTAGTCTGAACTTTCCTTCACTTGTTTCATTACAAATCAAGTATACTATAACAAATTCCTGTTCCATCACAGATCTTGTAACTATACTACATATGTAGTGTAACTTTCCATTTTTTACTAACAAAGTACAACTAGATCCCACAAATCCAGTGTCAGAAGGAAAACTCAGAAAGCCTGCATTGCCAACACCAGCCCTGCACTTTCTAGCTTCCTCCAGGCAAAATGTTTAAAAAATGATTGCTTTGTCCACTGCATATGCAGTTCTTTGCTCAAGGAAGAAAAGGCATTACCTCTGCAGAAGGGCAGCTGATAACTTCCCTTCTAATTACCTTAAGAGGCTGAGAAATACAATTTGCCCAAGTCTCTCTACCATGTTTTGTTGCTAAACAAAATTTATTCCATGTTCTGTGCTAAAGCCACCAGTAACCACACAGGTATGCTACACTATCAAAGGGTAAAAGAGTTAGAAGAGTTTAAAGAATTTGTCCTGTCCATTGCTTCTTATTATATAGTGGAATACCATGGGGTCTGGCAGTTTTACTTTGGTGGCAAGGCTTTCAGCACCATCCCAGCAGCAGAAGATGTCTCTACCTTCAGAGGAGCAGGCTAAGTAGGCACAGAGAGAATCGTCACCAGCAAGTTGACCACCAACTGATGCATTACCCACAGCAGTTATGACATCATGACAGGAATGATCAAATGTGCTCTGAGTCAGTGGAGGGAACACCCACACTATTGAAATCATACATCCTTAAAGAATTCATGTTATCTACAAATGCAAAATCTCTTTTCATATTGAATATGACAATTTAGTCTGATCACTATTTGGCTTTAGATTTTTTTTTTTTTTTTGCTTGAATCATCTGGAGCTCTCAACTCCAAGCTCTTTCGTGTATTGCTTGTGGCATATTTTGTCCAATTTGCATGGATTGGTTTGTGCAAAATGAATTGTCCTCCACCAATGTGTGAGAGGAAGGGAAGTGTATGAATATGTGTGCACTTTTTTTTATTTGTCCTTTCCCAGTCCCTGCACCTGCTGTGTGTGTTTCAAATGTGGAAAAGGTGGAATGCACAATGCAGTATTATTAAATATAAAGTATTCTGTTATGAGGAAAAAAAGAAAACCACTGCACAAATCTTGACTTTACATTTTAAATTTAAAAAAATACTTTTTAAATATGTTGAACAATTTTTACTGCTGTAGGTGTGATTTCCGTGTCTGATGAACTGATCTGAAAAGACAGTCAGAGCAATGTGACATTCCTAGGCCCTTCATAAATCCTTATGTCCAATGGTTAATGAATCACCCAAAACGGAAAGTATTACTGTTTAAACTTCTTTGGATGCCCATCCTCTAGGCCCAGGGTGAACAACTACAGCACAGGCAGGGTGAAATTTCACCCCTGCACATCTGTGACAAGTTGGACTACAGTTGAAAATGTAATCTAAAAAGTCTAATTCTGATTTGCATTTGTTGTATTTTCAGCTCATTTCTGGGGTTTGGCAGTTGGGGGACCACAGCTGTGTCCTAAGAGAAAGGAAGGACATAAGAAAAATGTAAAAGGCAAACTACTACACCATGAGCAGTGATTTACTGTTTGGAGATATCTCCCCCTTTTAATTTCGGGAACCAGGGAGGGCCTCTGGCATGTGGGGCTACAAAAGGAGGTGGGTCTGTGTTTCCCCCATGGGTACATTTCCCTCACGCCCTAACTGTGAGGGCAAAAAGTCCAAACACTGATGCAGTGGTTCTCTAAATTTAACCTGAAATGAAGGAAACACACCCTCCATCTGCTCATTTCATATATTCCAAGACTAAATCCTGTTATTTAAATCATGTTCTGAAATAGACCCCTGAAATCATTTTTGGGTCCTCCTGTTAGCTGGTAATTGAGACAAGATCCACGATTACTAATAAAGACCATTCTGCTCAGATATTAAAATAAAGAACCATAAAGAGTTGTTCCTGCTCAGTTTTCCTGTCTCTTGTGCAGAAAAAGGAAATTACATTTCAGATGTTAATCTAAATTTAATGACAGCTATTTTAGAACTGTTATGTCAAAATTATTTATAAGATAGTATTTTAGTCAGTGCAGAAGGAGGGGACAAAAAGAGAAAAAATCTCACTTGGAAGAGTAAAATATCTCAGGGGTAAGTCTTGGAACCAAATGTGACATCTTTATCAAAATCATATTTAACAATATCCATTGCACAGCCAACAGGGCAGTATCTGAGAAAATACTACTCTGCTTTGTTAAAAAAGAAAAAAGAAAAAAGAAAGAAAGAAAAGTTCAAAGGCCTTTCATCTGAGTAGGCCAAGGAATGGAAGAAATGTACATTCAAAGAGAATACAGATAAAAGAACGGTGCCTCTTGTTCAAAAACGAAAGTATTTAATCATATCAAATGTGAATTATTTTATTCTTTTCACATAACTAATGTAGAAGTGATCTAACACACATCCTATGCTTATATATATATATCCAATGTACTGTGAGTGCAATAGCAACTTTCAATAGATTGCTTCAAGGCTTTGTGTCAATAATCAGAATCAGTATTATCAAGTTATCCACACTCAAGCAGGGGGGCCCAAAAAAAGTCTGAAGAACTTGCTACTCCCACACCTTGCTATTAGTGCCAAATCATCTGTCCCTTCCAAGGAAGTAGGTAGTGATCACAGCAAAAAGGAAAATGCAGCACCTCTGTTTGTTGTTCTATCTGTTCCATGGGCAACTGTGGGCCCAAAGAGACAAGAAAGGCAAATGAGAGGAGACAATAGAAAAATGGCTTTATTGGGAGAGGCATTTTGCCCAAGGGCACCCTTGAGCCCTATCCTCAGCACTAACTTCTAAACTTCTGATTCAATGAAGCATAATCGAGTATTAACAATACCCTAAAAACACAGTCAGTGCTGGAACAGGTTTCAATATAATGATGACTTATGAATAACTTCAGAGTAATGGAACTGAAATACAGTATGAACTAAACTGTAAAAATGTATTATTGAACCAAGGTCAGGATCCATAACATCCACAACTTAGCATTTCTGATTTCTGTGTATGGATTGTGAAACCTGAAGAGTTAAAAGAGAGTGGCTGGGAGGAAGAATCCACTCATTTGAAATGTCAAGCTGGAGGAGTTCTAAGGATACCACTGACTCCCAAAAGGACAAAGAAATGGATCCAAGAGCAAAGCCTGAACTCTCATTAAAAGCCAAAATGACTAAACTGAGGCTGTTGTACTTAGATGTATCATGAGATGACACGACTTGTTAGAAAAGATCATGCTGAATAATGTTGAAAGCAGTAGGAAAAGGGAAGACTGCATTACAGGTAGGTGGATCCAATCAAGGAAGCCACAACCCTGAGCTTGCAAGTCCTGAGCAATAACAGGGTCTCTTGGAGGTCCTTGATTCATAGAGTTGCCATCAGTCAAAGTTGACCTGATGGTACCTAACAATGAACTAAATAGAAAAGGTAGCTTATAACAAGGGCACACTGGAATAAAGATGACACAAGTGCACCCTTAAGCTGACTAAAGGCATTATGTGTCTATCAGCATATAATATATGCAGCACTGTAAACTGTACACAAGAGGTAATTATCTATACTGTCAACTAGACCTGATACTTATCCTTTAATATCTGATTATGAATTTAGATACCAGTACCAGAATTTAATTTTTCTGGTCACCCAAAAAGCAGGAATGTAACAAATATGGGGTTTAACTAACCTTATTCTTTCAGTTCAACTATTCCTAAGAAAAATATGAAATCAATTATAATAACCAGAGGGTTCAGCCTTCCTCCTATAACTTAAGGTTTTAAGAAAACGAAAACTCAAAAAAATCTTGTAACACAAGCTGAAAATCCAGCATTTCCACGTCACCCAGTTTGTTCACGCATACATCATCTGTACGATTCCAACTCCTGAATATTTAAAAGTGTGATGTAAAACTTCGCCTATTACACGCAGGCAAGACAGAATAGATCTTTAAGAAATAAAGAAGAGACACTGAACTGTTATCCATTTTATGCATTTTAGTGAAGGTGGGCCAAAAATGCAGAATTAGTGACATGTCATCTGCCATTTATCAACACTAGCCTCTCAGTTCTAATAATTGTGCTAGTTTAAAATATTGTTTATAATATACAAACATTATAAACAATTATAGATGTTCATGGTCAAGAAATTGAAGTTGGTGCCTTCTCTTGGGTCAGAACACCATTTGCTACATTCAGTGGTATTTGCATATTCTGCAGTGGCTACTGAAAACAGAATTCTTGGATTTGCATAAGCATAACATTATGACCAATATTTGCTAAATGATAGCATTCTGATTACCATCAATTTGGGTTAGTTGCACCAACATAGACTACTGCTCACATGCAAAATGAATTATTTCTTAAAGAAATTCATAGCACACTTTGGTGCTGTGTTCTCATCTCAGTCTGACCAGTCGTTCTCATCACATTCGGATTCATCATCCGAATCACTGTATTCCACAGCAATGCGTCTAGACAGAATTGTGGCCACATCATTTCCAACTGGCTCACGCTTGGCTTCTTGTTCTCGTTGTTCTTGTACCTTTTTCAACTGGATGCCTGAAGTAAACAATCAGATAGCATGTTAAATTGTAACTTTCACAGGCATGATTTTTATTATAAAAATAGCAAATTACAAGTACATAGGACTCAAAAGCTAATAAGCATATGTTATGGTTTGTTTTGACACAATTATAATTAATTTAAAAACCATTTTGTTACACACATGGTGGTAACCAAAAAAGAAATTCCAAAAGTTAGGCCACATACCCCTTCTTGATTGTTCTGGATTATTCTCAGAGAACTTTTTCATGTAATGCCATCAGAGAAATGCCATCAGAGAAAACATCCACTCAAATTACATCTTTCCACAAGAGAAGAGACAATTTAGATGACTCTTAATACCAAAAATGATGAAGGTCACTTTAATCTGCTGTTGTGCATACAAGGCAAGATATTGTATAGAGAAGTTGTTACCTTTTCCAAATTAACAGTGTTGTGTGTTATGTTTTCTATGAGGCTTACATAAACAGCTCCTCATATCTTCATCCATCTCTCTTTTATTTTCACAAATGTGTCTCCATCAGCCGATACAGGGTGAAGGTGGGCGCCCGTAATAAACTGGGAGGGGCAGATGCAATTTTCCGCCCTGGAATTCTCTGGGATTTGCACAGACTACCAAAATGCCACCAAAATAAAAACAGAGCTAAAAGAGGTCAGCTCATTTTTGGTTTGGAAAAAAAGATTTTTCTGATGTCAAAAAATACAGGACAATGCCCTCTCCAATTTAGTTAAAAGATGACTGGACAAGTACCCAATACTTAATTTTATTTGTGAGACAGTTAAACACTAATACATTTTGTTGTACCCTGGATACTCATACCATCTGAGTATATTTTCTGCTTCTAAATAGTTTGAGATTTTTGTTGTACCCTGGATACAACAAAAATCCCAAACTATTTAGAAGCAGAACATACTCAGATGGTATGAATCATAGAATCATAGAAATATAGAGTGGGAAGAGAACACAGGGGTCATCCAGTCCAACCCCCTGCCATGCAGGAACACCCTCAAAGCACTCCCGACAGATGGCCATCTAGCCTCTGCTTAAAAACCTCCAAGGAAGGAGACTCCACCACACTCCGAGGCAGCATATTCCATTGCCGGACAGCCCTGACCGTCAGGAAGTTCTTCCTGAGGTTCAGGTGGAATCTCCTTTCCTGCACCTTGAATCCATTGCTCCTTGTCCTGGTCTCTGGAGCAGCACAAAACAAGCCCTCTCCTTCCTCTACATGGCATCCTTTCAAATATTTAAACATGGCTATCATGTCCCCTCTTAGCCTTCTCTTCTGCAGAGTAAACATACCCAGTTCTCTAAGTCTATCCTCATAGGGGATGGCTTCCAGGCCTCTCACCATCTTGGTTGCCCTCCTCTGGACTTGCTCCCGCTTGACCATGTCCTTCTTGAATTGGGGTGCCCAGAGCTGGACACAGTATTCAAGATGAGGTCTAACCAAAGCAGAGTAGAGTGGTACCAGTACCTCCCTCGATCTAGACACCATACTCCTATTGATGCAGCCGAGAACTGCATTGGCTTTCTTGGCTGCCGCATCACACTGCTGACTCATGTTCAGCTTGTGGTCTATGAAGACTCCTAGATCCCTTTCACACATACTGCTATCCAGCCACGTGTCCCCCATCCTATATTTCTGTATTCCATTTTTTCTACCTAAGTGTAAGACCTTACACTTCTCTCTGTTGAATTTCATTTTGTTAACCTTGGCCCAGCTCTCCATCTACCATTTCAATTTCAGTTAGGGCTTCTTGGAACAGCAGCTAAATGTAGGATCTTACCATCTTTTAAAAAAAGCTATACCTTAAACTAATCTGCAAGGAGCTAAGTTATTTAAATCCTTCCATTGCTCCTTCCAGGAAGGCATCTAGTGCCATTTCTTTAAAAAAAAAAAAATGAGAAAAACTTCACCTTAAGCAATTCAATACTTTTCTGGCACCATGTAAAAGTTCAACAAGAGGAAGGTTTAAAAATATCTATGCTTACAATTTCAGCTAGGATGTATGGGTGGGTCTGAATCTTATCTAGTTATTTTGAACCACTCTTTAAAAGTGATTGACAGTGACTGATGGGAAAAGACACACATACTAGATTACATGAAACAGATTCTGTCAACAGCTGTATACTTTCAAAAATGAGTTTTCAGGATTTAAAAACTGTTGAACAGTAGAAACAGTTTTCCAAAAAGATTTCTACCAACAGGAATGCTATTTATATATATATTACAGTAGATCAATGTATGAGACAAAGTAGATATGACATCTGTCACATGGTTAATCCTGGTTTGCAATATTTTTTTTAAAAAAAGAAAATGCTTGGGAGATAGAGAAGGACTGAACCTGATCAGGGTTCTGAGGGGAGCTGCGGTTTGCCACTAGGACAATGACAATCAAATTCATCCCCATAAATGACTGCAATTTGCAATGGAGGGAGGGGGAGTGAGTTTAGTCTAGTTAGATATATCTGAAGCAGTAAAGAGTTTTAAATAGAGTTCTTGTAATATTCAAAAGTAGGGCCTAAATACTCTCCCTCTGTGTGTGCGCACACAATTTTAAGCTGCCTATTGACTTATGGCAAACCTATGAATTTCACTGAGTTTTCTTAGATAAGAAATGTGCAGAGATGGTTTGCCATTGGCTTATTTTGACATGTACCTCTCTGGAAATACTGAAGATTGAATCTGAGACTATATTCAAAGCATGTGTTCTGCCAGTGAACTACAGGCCCTCCCCTTCCTATGAGGGGTGTTACCCTGACACCAATCAAACAGTCAGTATGTCTTAAGGGCTTCATATGTACTTATTACTAAGAGAAGCACAGTTTCAGGTAAACCATTCATCCCCTTTGTGGTCTCTGTGACTCAAGAGAAATGGAAATTTAGTGAACCACTCATTCTCAGAGTCAGGGCTGTCATGCTAGAAGAAACAAGATTATAGCTCTGTTAAATGTGGCATTAGATCTGGATCTATCATCACTATTCTAACGACAAATGAAGACAGAAGGCTGAGACCAGCTGGCCACTCTGCAAATACCTGAGAATGGGATGCCATTTGAAAAGGCAATAGATGCAGGTACATTAACAGCATATGGTAGTAGTTTCTTGGCTAACTGGCATGCCAATGAAATAGCAGAAATTATCCAGTAAGTAAAACATTGTGAGGATGCCTAAAGATCCTTCTCTGTCCCAGAATAGCAAACACTCTTTACAACTTGGGTGTGGTCAATCTAAAACATAAAAACTATTCAGATACCAACAAAGTGGAGTGCATCCTCTGATTTTAAAACCACGTTCTTAACAAAAGGCAGATAACACAACAGTCTGGTTCAGAAGAAAAGCTGAAACCCTCTATAAGTCAAAATAAAATGTAAGGTTGAAGGACAACCTTGTCCTGGTAAACTGTAAGTAAGGAGGGTCCATTTGTAAAGTATATGGTTCATCTGCACTGCTAGCCAAAGTGATGGCTACCAAACAGGCCACATTCCATGGCATAAGATGAAGGTCCACAGCAGGCAACTGGTGTTCACCATTTGTGAGAGAGATAACTGCAAACGAACAGCAGGCGGCATGGACTTTTTTTTATTACAACATGCTTTTGAGAACTGAAGGACTCTTAACAAGGTTCTGTACTGTTGTTAAAACTATTTTTACCATTTTTAATTGTATGTTTTAATTTTTGATGATATGGATAGTTTACTTTTTTATGTTAATTTCTTACATACTTTAACTATATTGTATTTGTTTGAACTTATAAGCCACTCTTAGTCCCTGTTTTGGAAAAAAGGTGAGGAATATATAAAGTAGTAGTTGCTGTTCTTAATAGTAATAAATAATAATGCAAGAGAGTGCTGAAGAAAGCAGAGCCTGAATGACGTAATGATTTAAGTGCTGGGCTATGACTCTGAAGATCAGGGTTCAAATCCCTGCTCAGCTATGGAAATCTACTGGGTGACTTTCAACAAGACACACTTTCTCATCCTCAGAGGAACGCAAAGGCAAACCTCCTCTGAATAAATCTTGCCAAGAAAGCCTTATGTCAGGTTACCCTTAGGGTTTCCATAAATCTACTTGAAGACACCTAGCAAAAACTCAATACAACATGGATGCACATAAACTCATAGTCTTTGAAAAATTTCTTCAGCAAAAGGTGTACAGACCATGAAAATTCTCCCATTAGTTTTGTTTTGCTCATACTAACATTTCTTCTCTTTTTACTGTTTTTTTTCACTTAATAAATTATGTAAATCAAATAGTTCAGGTGTTCCTTAAAATTCAGGATCTTGTAGCTCCATTTGTTACAAAAATAAATTTTCTAGAAAGTAAATGCTATTCTCAAGTATTGTTTGAAAAATTGTACTTTTACGATTTCAAGTATTATCATTTTATCCGAAACCAAAATAAATATAATACCTATCATGTTCTTAAGGCAACAAAGTGACTTTCAATCTATAAAGAATACTAATACAGCCTTTTCCCCCAATTTTTTTTTTTTTTAAATCTATCTTCCCCTTAAAAACAGGGAAAACTGCCCTTCCTCCTGCAATAGCTTCAAAATTTCTGGAAATTTTACATTTCTGGTAAAAAGTTCAGGAAGGTGTTAGATGCACGTTCCAACTCAAAAAGCAGTGTCTCCTGGCACTTTTCCAATAGTGGTAGAGCCATCAGGCCCAAGAGATAAGAAATCGAAGGTGCAGCTCAGCACTAATGATGGTTTAGTCCTTTTATATCCAACAGATAGTTCACCTGAGAGTTTCAACATCAATGTGGAGCTAGATGACATTGGCACAAGGAGTAGGTTTCAACTACAGTAAGTTCTATGAAGGTGGTGATCTTGGACAAATGCCAGCTGAGCCTGTGCAAAGATGCCTACGGTTGCAAATTCAACAGCCTTATTTACACCTTACCAATGAAGTGGCTTTAGCCAACATGCTCTGTGCTATTGAGAGTTTCTGGGGCAAAAGCCTGACAATGACTAAAGAATTCTGTGCCATACTTCCTGCCTAGAGAAATGAAGCAATGAGAATGCCCACTGATATGTATTGTCTCTCCAAGAGACACTCTGGTTCAAGGCCCCCAATGGAGCTATTGGCCGTAAACCAGGCTCTCCAATCAATGGATGGTTTTGCCACTCTCAAAAGACAAAGATCAACAATAATGAAGAAAAATATTTAATCTGAACAAAGAACACCAAAGGTCACTCAAAATATGAGAAGCGCCTCTAAGGATAACATTCCTAACAAAACAACTACATTGGTAGATGAAAAAAAACTCTGGGCATGTCCAGACCTGTGCATATATATATACAGACACACATGTTGGAATGAGTGAGGTCAGCACCAAATCTTCATTCAGCTCTACAGCATTCTGAACAGTGCACTGTGCAAGCAACCCATTTGGGTGAGTCAGAGAGACAAAAAAGAACTAACGTGCTATAATCTGTCACAGGATCAATGGTATACTGGGCTGATCCCTGAGTATCAGAAGAGCAGAAAACTGTAAATCCAACTTCCATGTCTGGAAAACCATCACTTAGATTTCAATCTGAGACACTCTGCTTACAAATTTATGATACCAATTATTCATTGGTACAGAAAAACAACAACACCTGACATGCATGAGAACATATGCCAGGTGTGAGACTTAGCATGTCCTTACCCATCCGAATGGCAGCCAGAAGATCACTTCGAGCATCACTGATGGGTGACTGTGTGGACTCATGTCGTTTTGCCTCAGCCACTGCAGGAACATGCATCGGAGAGGAGGAGAGAGAGGATCCTGCAGCAGGAGGGCCTGGAGGGGGAGGAGGCGGGCCTGGAGGAGGGGGAGCTGTAACAACAAGCCCAGTAGAAGGAGGATGAAGAGCAGCAGAATACATAGATCCAGTCACTAGTCCAGGATGGGAAGGTAGCACAGGGATTTGGAGAGGACTAACAAAAGCGGTCTGTGCAGAAGGAATCATGGGTGGAGGGGGAGGCGGCGGGGGTCCTGAAGGATTGTAATAATCCACCATCTGAGCTGCAAGCACCCTATATATAAAATAGAACACAATATTTATTAAACTGAAGTATCACCTGGCAGATCTGTAGTGTGCACCTGCCAATAGATGCTCTATTTGAATGTCATGACACTAAAAATATCAGATTACATTGTACTGCTTTCTTCACTTATTCAACAAATCTGAAATCTTTTCAGGATATTTTAGAGCACCTGATGTACACCACAAGACTTTGCCAGTTGCCTCTTACTTATTTAGTAACGCACAAAAATCTGTGAGACAAATTACACACATTGCCTAGTTTAAGTGTTAAGTCACCTTTCTCCCCATCCATTTTTACCTCAAACAGCCTAAATGTACCACTGGGAAAGCAGGTGAGTACAGTAGTAACCTAATTATTCCATACACATATCCCCCACTGAGACTTATGAACATCTATCATGGTTAAAACCCCCTCTTATGTTCCCATTCCTCTTTGCCGTTTTGTTTTGTCTTTCAAATTATAAGCATGAGGGCAGAAACTGTCTTGTTTGTTATTTAAAGTAAGTCTTTCTAGGAGCCTTTTTGAGCAGGGCAAACATGCTTTCAGTAAATAATAGTAAGACAAGAAGTTTACCCATAATCTGCTGGTACCAATGCTACAGTGCCAAGAGATCCATCTAAGGCTTGGGGTGGAGGCGGAGGTGGCTGCTGAGGTCTGTTCAAAGTAGCATGCCTCATTGTTGTAGAAGTTGGCCTATATTCATGTTCAAGGCCCTGGTTTGCAAGCACATACTGAGGTCCATCTCCTGCTCCATATGAAGGCATCACTGGCTGCTGATGGATGGAATGATTTGGAGTAGCAGGATATGAGTAGCTTGTAATATCAGAGGCATGAGATCTAAAATACAAATAAGAAAAATAGCAAAATGTGAATAAACTGTATTAGTTTTACTTCCTCTTTGCCAAATATTTCCTATTTCAGATTTTCCATTTTCATTTGTTAGTGGATCACAACACTGTATTATTCAAGAGTCAACCAAATGCAGCACATATTCGCAGAAACTGAAATTTTCAAACTGATTGTTCCTCAAACCATGGGAACCTTAAAAAGAGAAGACAAGCATTTTGTCACATACAAGGAAATATTAGTTCTTTAGGGGAATGCAGAGAAGGAACAATAACAAAGAAGGTAAAAGATGACAGCGAAAATCACATGCTGAAGCAACCAGTTTTATCTTTTTTCTAAAACAAACCACCTCCAAGGCTTTAATCTTTCAGAAATTGCCTGCAGCTGTATTAAAGAGCCAGAAAAAGAGAACTATTAGCTGAATACAGAACTCATAAAGCTGTAGTTGAGGTATCCACAAGGTGTAAAAAGCTGCATTAGTAAGACAAATTGTGCCATCTTGTCATTTGGTTAAAAAACAGAGTCAGGAAAGCAAACTGGGCTCTCATCATCTTATCCAGACAGGAAGCCAGGCAAGCAACAGAGCTTTGAGTAAAACAAAATGACAAACCCTTTGGGCATCTTGGCCTCTTTTGTGCTTCCTGCCTGCTCTTGTTTCTTTATGTCACTTATAAACTCAATGCCCATTTTCCTTCTCTCCCACTCTTCTCTTCTCGTCCTTACTTTCCTCACATTAATTTGCTGGTGACGGGTTGGATTCAGCTTGTCTCTCTCTCTCTGAATTACAATGGGTAGAATTTAAATGCATTGTAAGTAGGATTCCACAGTCTGGTAATATCAGAATTTTAAAACTCAGAGAATAAGATGAAATGAAGATGTTTTTTAATCAATACTATTTTTACATGTTTAAGCTGTGCATCATAAGCAGAACAGGAAGTTGTGAACTTGTGTGCACTAGTTTTACTGCAACAGTTGATATTATAGTACTCTTGCTGTTTAACAGAGGAAGTCACAGAACAAAGCAATTTTGCATGCTGTAAAAAACAGAAGGGAATTAAATTTTAAAAGGGATGTAGCAGGAAAATAGTGGACCTAGAAGGCTGGAGAAAGCAAGTTAGTCTGGTTAACAGAGTAGGTATGATTGTGGTGGTGAAAAAATATGTCTGTTTCAGATACAGAGCAGTGAAATTTGCAGTCTAAGTAAATGATAAGGATTATTTATACCAGTATTTTCAGATAAATTACGATAATCTAAGTCAAATATAAACTTTACCAGGAGAAAAGAAAAACCTTACAAAGCATGGCTGAAGAATCTTCTGCTAGTGCAGACATAAAAACAACCTGAACAAGAATGCTAGAAATGCTAAGATAGTGAAAATTCCCTTTAAAAACTGACTTCCATGGTGGTCAAGTCTTGGAGTTTTCTTGCAATCCCTTTTTGCTTTACAAGCATGGCTATTAATATTGCTACACTAAGGCATACGAAAGTCATAACAGATGTTAGTGGAGTTGTGAAGTAATGCTAGAGTATACCATTGTGTTGGGTCCTTTATTCCGATTATCACAGAACAAAAATGGAAGCATTCATCTCAACAGAATGCTTGGCCAATCAATGTGAAAATTCTTCTTTCCCTGCATATGCAGACCTCCCACTTAGTTCAAAGGGAGCAGAACACTGAAGGAGGAAAATGCCAGTGACCAAGCTCAGCATACTGGAAAGATGTTTTTGTTCAAAATATTTTGAAAAACAAAAACAAAAATGCTTCTGGTTCTGTAGCTGCTGATTAAAAGGACTTAACTGCAATCTACTAATAACATGAAAACAGCGATCTTTTGCTAAGCACCAGTGTATCTTAAGCAACAAAATAATTTTGAACATCTCAAAAAAACCCTCAAAAACCTAAATCTCAAAATTATCTGGTATGATTTTACTGAGGGAAACCACATAATTCCATGTTGTCTTTATATAGCAGTGCAATATTCCCTTCTAGAAGATACACATAACTGGCATGCAAAGCAGAGATATAGCAAATTAACAAGTGACACATTTAAGTCACATGGGCCTTCTAAAGACATGGAAGACACACTTTAAAACATTAATGGAATGCTTTGTTGTAATTATTCTAAGTCTATAACAAATTGAAGGATAGTGAACAAATGTGAATATATAATACAACACAAAGTCTTGTTGTAAACAGACCTAGTATCAGGGGACAGAGAACCCTCCGATGATGCTCCATGGTATACACTCTGAGATAACCTGTTGTCTGGTCTAAGCTCTTTGTCATATGCCATCATATTCCACTCCTGGCGCCTGTTCCTTGCTTTTCTAACCTTTTTCACCTCACGGGCTGTGCCATCTATACGCTTTTGCTCCTAATGTTATAGAAAAGAGAGAAGGCATGCGAAGGAGAAAGACAAGGAAGAAAAGAGCAGGTTAAATTCTACTAAAGGTATGAAAAGCAGATATGCAGGTGAGCCCAGCAATATTTAGTGAAAGCATACATTAAAGTTCTCAAATAAAAAAAAGGTTATGTTGCTGAAAAAATTCAGCTGTGTTTTATAGTACCTAGGAAAAACAGCCTACAAACATATACACCTGTTTTTCCACAACAAAACTGATGCTAATATTATGATTTGCAGTACTGGGCTTAACAATCCAGAAAAGCATTATTGTCTTATTGCCAAACAAGCACACCAAAATTTCACAGCACATTACAGCAAGTGACATGGAAGTATTTTCCCACCACAACTGCAAATCTGTACAGATGAGCCCTCAAATGAGGTCTGCATTTTTTTTCCTGCTGTGGAGCAGGCTCAGCTTCCCTCCAACTTCATTGCTCAAATGACACATGAAATCAATGCTGACATCTACTTTGGTACTCCTTCTGTGAGGTGTGTTTTTCCCCATTCAACTACTTTGCACATTCATCTGTCATTTGGTGTTCTAACAGAAAGTTAATTTTTAAACTTAAAATCTTTGAAACAGAGGGAATGATGTAATGATCAGTCACAATCCTCTTTGTCTAGAGAATGAAAGAATGGATACCACTCCCCATTTCTTAAGATTGGAGGGAAGACATTCAGCTTAAAATGTGATGAACATGTTCCACAGTGGGCTCTCTGCTACAATTACTCACAGTCTGGATGTATGCTAACTTTCAGGGACTGACCTTAGTCCAGAGATCTGCAAGGCATTTGTCCTTAAGAAGGAGTTCAGTATTTATCACAATTGCCTACCAGATGGGTATAAGTCAGAGTGCTTGGAAATTGGGGAGGAATGGATCATATCAAGATTTACATGTAAGAACAGATCTGTGTTTATGAGTAACAAAAATAATTTCTTGTATTTATGATTATGAAATAAATGATTAGATTCAGTGGCTTTCAATAAACTTAATTAAGGAAAAAAATCACCATAAAAACACCAAAAGGTATCAGCTAGTCCCCCAGTTATCAACAAATGTTAGGCATCTCTTTTCAGCTTCTTCTCTTTTGCTAACCGGGCACTTAGAGCCAAGTTTAATCTAGTTTCTGGATTGATTTCAGTACTAAAACTGCCTTGCTGAACTTGTAGAGCAGGGGTGGGCAAATGAGGAAGCTTTGGGAGCTGCACTGGTTGACCAGCAGATCTTAAGAGGGCAACACCCTTCCCATCACACCTACCTCTACAAAATAAATACAATAAATAAATAAGTTTTTGGCACCCAAAGCCCTCTAATATGCATGGGGGCATTTTAATCATGTTTCTGGGTCTTCTTGGGCAATTTTAGGCAGAGGAGAAGTGTCTTTAAAAACAGGAAGTAAGCCAAAGTCACTCCCAGTTCATGTCCTGTTTCAAAAAGACTTCTCTGGGATCTAAATTGGTCCTGTGCCTGCACAAAATAGGGTGGAAACACCCTACACATTCTCTAGAGCAGAGCTTTCCAAACTGTGTGTCGGGACACGTTAGTGTGTCAGCTGCAGCGTGTAGATATGTTGCGCAAATGTAAGTGATGGAGGGGCTGCCTCTCCTGCTACTGTGGCAGACCAGGCTCAGGTGAGGGCTGCCTCTGGTGCTGCCACACGCCGAAGAAGACCCTGGCAAGGGCAGCGGCAGACCAGGTCTGGGTGGAGGGGATGCCTGTCCCCCTGCCACCGCTACCATCCCGGACCAAGGAAGACCCTGGTGAGGGTGGTGGCAGGCCAGGCTCGGGTGGAGAGGCTCCCTCCACTTACTGAATTACTGTGTCGTGAAATGATGCATGTCTAAGAAGTGTGTCACCAACATGAAAAGTTTGGGAAGCTCTGCTCTAGAGGGCATTTTGAGCCAAAAAACAACAACCCAACTTTGAAAAAAATTGCAAAAAAACATTTTTTTGACCCTTGGAGGGCTAAGGGGCCTCCCAACATGGTGCAAATTCAATCCACACCCCAGAGGCTATTTTGGGGCATTTGGAGCAAAAACAAAAACAAAAAAAGCAAAAAAAAAATTACCTGAGAGGGTCCTTGGGGTGGCACTTTGCCCACTCCTGCTGTAGGGTGAGGGACGGAGAAGAATGACTCAGTTATTCTGAACCCCCCAGAAGCCTGCTGCTGATGTATCCTGCCTCTGTATGCTGTTGGCTGGAGGATCTTCCTCACAGTGCTTTTATGCATCTCACATATTCTTTTGGAGACTTTGAAATCCTAGTCACTAGACATTATGGTAAGCAGGCCACAACTAGCAGAACAGTTCCAAGATGGCAGTGACAGCAATATCCAAGCCTATTTAGAGTTAGGGTTTAAAGTTTAAAGTCCTTGTGCTGGCCGTGTGCTCTCCCTGAGCACACGGTCTGACTAACGAGGGAGAGGAGCCAGCCAGGGGGGAGGAGTTTTATTAGGAGCTCCCAAGGACAAACGCCTTCGGCGCGCGCACTTGAAGTCCTCTACTTCGATCCTTCAAGTTTAACCCTTGGCAATCGGTAGAGCAGACGTAGCTTATACAGCTGAATTTCAGAAAGAAAGCCCAGTTATTCTTTCTAGAACTATGTCCTGTACTACTCTCTGTAGTTTCAAGGATGGAAGGTGAGGGAGCTGCTGCGGTCACTTGTAACACTTGTGGGATGTTCCTTTTCTTGCCACAAGATGTTCTCGGGTACACCTGCACCAAGTGCAAGCTGGTGACCTTCCTGGAGGAGAAGTTTCGCCAGCAGGAGGCACGAGTTTCTGATCTTCATCTTATTAGGGAAGGGGAGGAGTTTTTGGATAGGGCGCAGAAGACCTATCGGAAGAACCAATGCGCGGAGGAGCTGCCAGATCAGGAAGTCAGCACACTGTGCCAGGAAACGGAGGCTTGGAGGAATGTCACACGGAGGAGTAGAAGGACCAGGGAGGTAACAGAGACTCTCAACCTACACAATCGCTTCAAAGTTCTTGGCCTTACGAACGATGAGGAGCACCACGAGGAGGGAACAGAATGTCAACAAGAAGGAATCCAACTTCGGCAACAGGAACTAGATCAACGCTCCCAGCCTCAATAGAATGCCCAGGCAGTCCTAGAAGAACATGCTCGTCGAGGAGCCCAGGACAAGCCTCAGAGGAGGCAAGTTCTGGTTGTTGGGGACTCCTTGCTCAGAAGAACCGAACCGGCAATTTGCAAACCGGACAAGCTCAATCGAGAGGTCTGCTGTCTTCCTGGGGTCACGATCAACCACATAACGGAGAGGCTAACCAGGCTGGTCAAGTCCACTGACCATAAGCCCCTCATTTTGGTTCATGTCGGAACCAATGACACTGGGAGGAGCAGCTTACACCATGTCGCAAAGGACTACAAGCTTATGGGGATGAAGCTTAAGGACCTTGGTGCGCAGGTGGTCATTTCGTCTCTCCTCCCTGTTCAAGGATATGACACACGTAGGGAAAGGGCAATAGCAGAGGTCAACAACTGGCTCCGCATGTGGTGCCGCCGGCAACGGTTTGGGTTTTTGGAACACAGCCTGAATTTCCATGAACGTGGGCTTCTGGCGAGTGATGGGCTGCACCTCATGAAACGTGGCAGGAATGTTTTTGCAAACAGTCTCACAAGGAGGATTGAGAGGTCTTTAAACTAAGTTCCGCCGGGGAGATTATTCAGGGCAAGGACTCGGCGAGCGCAGGGGGAAAAGGCCCAAATGATATTGGACAAGTAGTACAAGCGGCCAATGGCAGGAGGAGTAGAAACTATAGTACAGGACTTGCAGAAAGGGCCCGGGGACTTAAGTGTCGCTACACTAATGCATGGAGTATGGGAAACAAGCAAGATGAACTTGAACGCCTGGTACAACAAAATAAATACGATTTGATAGGCATCACTGAGACCTGGTGGGATGGGTCTCATGATTGGAATATAGGAATAGAGGGGTATAGCTTATTTTGTAAAAATAGACCAAACAAGAAAGGAGGAGGAGGAGTAGCCTTGTTTGTCAAGGATGTTTTCACCTGTGAAGAGATCTGGGACTTAAACCCAGAAAGCCAGGTCGAGAGCATCTGGGTAAGAATTAAGGGAGCAAGAAACAATAGGGATATTCTGGTGGGGGTTTACTACAGACCTCCAACCCAGACTGAGGACTTTGATGACACCTTCCTCAACCAAATGACTGCACATTCAAAACGGAGAGATACAGTAATAATAGGAGATTTCAATTACCCAGATATATGCTGGCAGTCAAACTCTGCCAAGACAGCAAGGTCCAGCAAGTTTCTTGCTTGTCTTGCAGACAATTTCATGGTCCAGAAGGTGGAAGAGGCCACAAGGGGATCAAATATTCTAGATCTGATCCTGACCAACAGGGATGACCTTGTTAATGAGGTAGAAGTGATTGGATCTTTAGGGGAGAGTGACCATGCCCTATTGGAATTTGGCATTCAGTGGGAAGGAGAAGATAAGTGTAGCCAGACACTCATCTTAGATTTTAAAAAAGCAGACTTCTGTAAACTTAGGGAGCTGCTGGCTGGAATTCCGTGGTCGAGAATAGTGAAAGGGAAAGGAGTTCAGGAGGCATGGGAATTCCTTAAAAGGGAGATACTGAAGGCACAGGCGAAAACTGTGCCCATAAGGAGGAAAAATTGAAGGCATCTGAAGAAACCAGAATGGTTGACTAAAGAACTCTCAGCTGAGCTAAGTGTTAAGAGAAACATGTACAGGAAATGGAAGAAGGGGGAAACCACGAAAGAAGAATTTAAGCAAGTAGCTAGGAGATGTAGGGAGGAGATCAGAAAGGCTAAAGCACAGAATGAACTTAGGCTGGCCAGAGACATTAAAAACAATAAAAACGGCTTTTTAAAATATGTCCGCAGCAAAAGAAAAAAGGAGGAGACGATAGGGTCACTGTGCAGAGAAGATGGCGAATTACTAACAGGGAGAAGAGAAAAGGCAGAACTACTTAACACCTTCTTTGCCTCCGTTTTTTCCCAGAAGGATACAAGCACTCAACCTGGCAGTTGGGGAGCAGGTGAGGAAGCAGGGGAAATGAGGCACATAATAGGTAGAGAGGTGGTACAGGAATACCTGGCCACACTGGATGAATTCAAGTCTCCAGGGCCAGATGAATTGCGTCCTAGGATATTAAAAGAGCTGGCAGAGATCATTTCAGAACCGCTTGCTATAATCTTTGAGAAATCTTGGAGGACAGGAGAAGTTCTAGCAGACTGGAAGAGAGCAAATGTTGTCCCCATCTTCAAGAAGGGAAAAAAAGAGGACCCAAATAATTATAGCCCAGTCAGCCTGACATCAGTACCCGGAAAGATCCTGGAGCAGATCATTAGTTTCTAATCACTTAGAAAGCAACGTGGTAATCACAATAAGTCAACATGGATTTCTCAAAAATAAGTCATGCCAGACTAATCTCTTTTTATGATAGAGCTACTAGATTGATAGATGAAGGGAATGCTGTGGATGTAGCGTATCTCAATTTCAGTAAGGCCTTTGACAAAGTTCCCCATGACATTCTTGCAAAGAAGCTAGTAAAATGCGGGCTGGACAGGGCTGCTGTTAGTTGGATTTGTAATTGGTTGACCAACCAAACCCAAAGGGTGATCACAAATGGCTGCTTTTCATCCTGGTGAGAAGTGACTAGCGGGGTGCCACAGGATTCTCTCCTGGGCCCAGTGCTGTTCAACATTTTTATCAACAACTTGGATGAAGGAATAGAGGGCATGCTTATCAAATTTGCAGATGACACCAAATTGGGAGGGGTTGCTAATATGCCAGAGGACAGGATCAAAATTCAAAATGACCTGGATAGATTGGAGAGCTGCACTGAGGCTAACAAAATGAAATTCAACAGAGAGAAGTGTAAGGTCCTACACTTAGGTAAAAAAAATGGAATACAGAAATATAGGATGTGATAGCAGTACGTATGAAAGGGATCTAGGAGTCTTAATAGACCACAAGCTGAACATGAGTCAGCAGTTTGATGCGGCAGCCAAGAAAGCCAATGCAATTCTCGGCTGCATCAATAGGAGTATGGTGTCTAGATCGAGGGAGGTACTGGTACCACTCTACTCTGCTTTGGTTAGACCTCATCTTGAATACTGTGTCCAGTTCTGGACACTCCAATTCAAGAAGGACATGGTCAAGCTGGAGCAAGTCCAGAGGAGGGTGACCAAAATGGTGAGAGGCCTGGAAGCCATGCCCTATGAGGATAGACTTAGAGAGCTGGGTATGTTTAGTCTGCAGAAGAGAAAGTTAAGAGGGGACATGATAGCCATGTTTAAATATTTGAAGGGATGCCATGCAGAGGAAGGACAGGGTTTGTTTTCTGCTGCTCCAGAGATCAGGACAAGGAGCAATGGATTCAAGCTGTGCAGGAAAGGAGATTCCATCTGAACCTCAGGAAGAACTTCCTGACAGTCAGCGCTGTCCGGCAGTGGAATATGCTGCCTCGGAGTGTAGTGGAATCTCCTTCTTTGGAGGTTTTTAAGCAGACGCTGAATGGCCATCTGTCGGGAGTGCTTTGAGGGTGTTCCTGCATGGCAGAGGGTTGGACTGGATGGCCCGTGTGGTCTCTTCTAACTCTACATTTCTATGATTCTATGAAAGTTAGTTCATTACTTCATCCAAATAAAAAAGATAGTTTTTTCCTGGTCAATGTTGCTAAAATGGGTGCTTCACAAGTTCCAAAGCAAGAAAAAATCCCAAGTGGTTCCAACAAAAAGAATTATTGATGTATCTGCCATACTACTTGCTCACTTCCACTTCTTCCATGTACTCCCACATGTAATCAATGGAGGCTTCTTTAGTTAATTCTATTTCTATTTACTTCTGCACAATAATCAGGAGCCATAGTTCACTCATAGCTGTGTAGCTGCAATATAACTATGGACATAGTCACAGCACAGAAAATGCTAGTACATTTTCAACAAACATATGCTGATGTTAACCATGTAATCAAAAACAACTATGGAGATCAAATATAGAAGTTAATACTGTGATCAAAATTCAGACTGTTCCTTCTACAGTTTAAATTTATAGTGATTTGCAGTTTTGAGGCTCTGTACAAACACAGACACACACACTGAGAGTGGTCCTCTTCCATAACAAAGATACACTCCTCACTAAAACTTGCGCATAAAGAGCAGACAACAACAAATGTTCCCTGAGGACCAATTTCTTCAATTTGTATTTTACTGTACAATCTAGCAAAAGCCTACTGAAGCTAAAGATTATTATGTAAGAGCTATTTTTCAGATGCATTTCAAACAAGGTAATTTTCCCCGATGTCTTAGTTCCTATACATGAATTTTTTTTAAAGAAAAAATCAGTAGACATAAATTTTAAAAGTACAAAGACAGTTAGCAATACAAAGCAGTTTTCTTTTACAGTCAGTCCAAGATTAGGAATAATATTTTAACTACAAGCTATTCATCAATGCCGGTGTTAGACTAGCTGCATATACATTTAAAGAGCAAGCTGCCCATTACCTTTTGTCGTCTCTTTTCTTTTCTTTTGTCTTCTGTATCTTGCAACATTTTTTCTTTCCAGAGGTCAAAGAAATAGGAAGGGTCAGTATAGAACTTTAGGCCATCTTTTTTATCATCTCTGTGAATAAAAAAAACACATAGATACATACTGCGAGTCTCTTCCTCACACCATAAACAAGCACCCAGGCCTGCTGCTTCACACAGGGCACTGGGATGCTTACTCAGGAGAAGACTCAATTTCTCCTCCTAGTGTCTGTTCAGACAACTCAGATGACCATGGGGGAAAGAGCTGCTCTTTAATAAGGAAGTTGTTTTCCTGCAACCAAAATCAAGTATAGGACTGAATGGCAGCTCCACTCGGGATGTAGCACAAACTGTACTAGCCTGTGCAAAGAGATTTCTTGGGATAAAGCAGGTATGAATAGATCCCCAAAGCACATTGACACGACAAGAAGAAATGTTACAAAAATGCATTAAAATGGGCAAGATGGGCTCCTCTGAGCCAAGAGGCTATACTGCGGGTAGCAGTATTGGAAAGACTTCTGCGGAAGACCCAAACTGAATGGGAAGAACAGCTACTAGGCTGCAGCAGTAATGGGGAAAACACTGATGGAGATCTTTCAGAGGCCATGGCAATGGCAATGGCAGTTTAGCTAGTTCTAAAGGAGTTACTACTGCACAGAAGAAGGTGATGGTAAACCATTTCTGACTTTCTTTTACCATGAAAACCATACAATAATACAATCCAAAATGAGCAAGAGAAAGTGCTGGAAGATGAGACTCTGAGGCCGGAAGGCACTCAGTGGCCTACTGGGACAAGTCTGCATAGCACTGTCTTAAATGATGCAACTAGACTCAGACTACAAGGATGTTCAACTGCTAACATGTGCAGCAGTGAAAGAGAAGTCCACAGCTGGACAACATATGTAGTAGGAACATGGAATATAAGAAGCCTGAATCAGGAAAAGCTGGAAATGATAAGAAATGAAAGGTATAGACATAGCAAGATAAAAGCGACAGGAATTGGACATTTTCAATCAGATAATTACAGTGTTTTACTCAAGAAATGAAAATCTAAGAAGAGGGTGGCATTAAATAGAGAGGAGAATGGAACAAAAGCAGTCAGAGGATATAATGCAAAGTCTGACTGAATAATATCAATAAGACTTTAGAGAAGAGTCATCAGTATAATCATAATTCAAGTTAGTATTTAATACATCTTAAAAGATGCACTCATGGAAGACTAGACCCTGAAGGGAAGTCACAATATAACTGGACAAATAATATATTCCTATAATAAACAGAACATGTAAAATTTCTGTCATTAGTTATCAAATATCAGTCATCACTACACAACAAAGGAAACTGACATCCAAGCTAGATATGACTTACAAATTTATCATTAATTTTATTTTTAATCAAGTAGTTTTCAATATGCTTTATAAAAACATTTATTGATTAAAAGATTTCTTCTAAAATACAGCAAGAATGATGCCAATCTGTGCTTTTTATTTTGATTTAGAAACATATAAATATGATTATTTTGCCTATATGATTTTTGTTCCATGGTTAATAGGGGATGGGGTGAGGAGGGTTTGCACTAGGGAAACTGGATGTGGCCAAAATGTGTTTTTTTAAACACACACACACACATATCATGGCCCCAATTCAAACATATGTCACCACTGCTGCTTGTAAGACAAAACAAAGATACTGAAGTTCTAGATCATGGAACTCCAGAGCACATTTAGTCTGACACTGAGCCTCTTTCATCAGACATTCTCTGTGACAAAGTTCTGGGGGTATAGCTATCTGGAGTGCCAGAGCAGCCTAGAAACAAGTTGCCAAGCAACCAGAATAGCTCTTCAGCCAAGAAACCCAGCCCAGCAGTGTGAGGGAAGAGCCAGTGGCTGAGAAGAAAAGACATAAAAGACAAATACTTATTGTCTTCTGGAGCAATGTGAATTCTTGCCAGAGTGCACTCTGGAGTAAAGTCCTCAGTCAGCGAGGGAGGATGATTGTATGGGAAGGGTTTAATTCTCAGGGGAAGCCTAGAGAGCGGCAAAAGAGTAATTAAACCATTATAGAATGCCCTAGATTGGGAGTCGCGTCTTTGTTGAGAAGGTAGTCAAAGAGCTGTTTATGATACTTATTGCTTATATGAGAGGGTAAAGATATAACAAAACTGACCAAAAGTACTCTGAAGAACTGTATTAAGTTTGACCTGCATATGAACTCCTATACTTTGTTCTGCATGTTATCTTAATAAATATTATAATTTGTTTTTATAAATACTGACTCAGCTGAGTGGTATACAGTATTTAAAGACATACAGAAGACATATTACCATAAAATTATTACGGGGTTCTAAATAACCATTGAAAGGCCTCACCTTTTTAAACAAGGGTGGTGTTACAAGAGAGAGGCAGAGCTGTGTTGAAAAGATAGGGCACTTTATCTCATTGGGGAGACGCCATATCAATCTGAGATAAAGAAGTAAGTCCTGTCACACTTGCCTATGGTTTTTTTAAAATATAATATTATTTCTTCAGCTGAGCATAAAATATTCACCTTACTTAAATTCAATACAGCATCTTATTAGTTTTTTTCTACATCATTAAAATTTACTAGAACAATTTACTGTAACCATACAAAGGTCAACAGAGCAGGATAATTTATACATTCCAAGTCACTATACCTATATGAAGTAAGAATATTCAGCGGAGGTGGTTTGTCACTTCGATTATAAATATCAGCAATTGGATTGGGAATGCTGTTCTTTGAAACCACCTGCTGATCCTGTATTGTAGAACTTTTGAATGCTTTTTTCATGTTGATATCCTGCAGTGAAACTGTGGACAAAGAAAAACAATTTGGTATACACATAATTAGTGGTAAGAAATAACTGTAATATTCAAGAACAAGAACAAGTCAAATAGACTAAAGGCAAAAAGTGATAAGCAAAATCGATTTCTTCCTCCTGTATTCTTCCTATATTCTTTTCACTCCATTTTGTGCTTCCCACATTTTAAAATAGGATTATGAACAAAACATGATTTTGCTCTAAAACATATATAATATTTTTTCTGCAATATTTTGTTACTTTTGCTAACTGCAATGTGGTAGGTTAAGAAGCAACAACAAAATCTTGTTTAGATAACTGGTGTTCTGCTCCTTTTAGAAAAACAATTCAACACATATATGAACAGCCACAATATCCAAATCTTCTCTGATGGAGGATGCACTATAGTGCATTATTCTTTATGCTCTGACTGCTTGGCCTTTGGATCATTTGGAAAGGGTCCCAGAAATCTGTCTTCAGAAGTCATAAGATTAATGATGATATCACAAGTACTATTTATTGCTATGCTAATTATTAATATTTAGATTGTTAACATGAGGATTTGCCTTACATGTCATGAAGAAATACCATTCTGGCCAGTAACTACTAGCCCTTGCTTTTGAAATAAAGCTTGAAATAAAGTTCAGGGAAGTTACTTTATGTGACCTTGCTTAGTGTCCATGCATTATCCACAATAGTATAAAAGCTGTTTTAGCTGCCAACAGTTTCCTTTTGGTATTTTAGAAACCACTTAGTGTATATGCAACTTCAAGAAATATGAATTAAGTATCTGGAGACATTAAAATAGCAATTTTTATATCAGTCAATGCTAATTCCCATTTAAAATATACCAGAATGGAGACATATTTGTAACTGATTCCACATATTTATAGGAAAAAGCTACACATATGTGCATCTTTGATACTAGTACAGAACGCAAGATTTTTTTACTTTGGTATCTTTAACAATAGAATAAATGTCCTCAGATGAAAGTTGATTGTTGTTTCTTAAGAAATGCAAATACTACTGATGATACATTGTTTCAACATTAACAGTAAACTTGTTAAACTTGTTCAGTAAATTAGGCTATTTTAAGTATACAGGAAGAAGTTGACAAACAAGGTAGGTCTACCACATGTCTCCACTTAGAAGAGCTTTATACAAAGATGGATGTATATGGCACAAACAAAGAATTTAGAGCTTACAGTATGAGGAGCAAATAAACTCATTTCTATATTCTTCACGTTCATAGTTAAGAAACAACTAATTATTTCACCTGAGGGGATCCCCATGTCTACTTAAAAGATTAACTTGGGATGATATGTGAAAAATGGAAATCCAGGGCAGCTACAGGTATTCAGTTTTGAAAAGATGACATTAGACTTTTCTTTTTAGGAAGATAATATGCAAATAGTGCTCTTCAAATTTTAAATTCTCATGTTTTCAAATTTAGAACCTTATGTACTGTCTGAAGTACCGGTCTTAGTAAACACACAGATCTGTAAAATGTGAACTTGTTGAGAATGACATTCTCAATGAACATAACAAGTCACTCCTTTTGTAGGCACACACAAGCAAGTGAGGGAGCAGGCTTATATACCATGTCATTAAAGCATTAAAACCAAAAACGTGGCATTTGACTCAAGTAGCAAACTGACAGAGTGTATATTTAGTATGCCCATATACTAATAATTACACATATGAAAGAGATGTCTTTCACATCATGTTGACACTCTAGTTCTCCCAGAGTGAGAAGGACTATACTGCCGGCCCCCTGCCTGACATCACAGGACACCACTGACTCTAAAACCAAAAAAAGACATCCCTTTTCAGACTTACAATTCTCTGCATGAAAATCACAAGCCAGGTCAGCAAAGAATCTTATTTCTTCCTCTATAGAGTAATCATATGAAAGTAAATTTCCAGGGTTCATTACAAAAGGTATCTGAAACTAGCTCTGAGAAGCTGCTACTTTGTATGGCAAGTATTTTCATGTATACTAGCCAATGATACAGATCAACATCATGACATTATCACTGATTCATAAGAAGTATCTCCGTCTCAGTGAAATCGTTGGCTCTCACAGCACACATGCAACTAGACTAGGTTCTAGAACTAGGTTCCAACATTCTAAGAATCTGGTTACACAATGTCAGAATGAGCTGCTTGATGACAGCTTACCCTAGTAGCATTGCATTCTAAATGGATGCAATCAGAATGTGTTAGCCCTACCTCAAGCAGACTGACTGAAATCAAAAGGATTTAAGTTAGTGGTAACTAACAGGTCTTGTTAATCTCAATGTGTTTAGTCCAAAAAAGACTAACTCTGATTTAGCCCAGTACTACCTATCTGGAA
This sequence comes from Ctenosaura bakeri, assembly GCA_948474755.1. NCBI lineage: Eukaryota > Metazoa > Chordata > Lepidosauria > Squamata > Iguanidae > Ctenosaura > Ctenosaura bakeri. The sequence goes on from CAOLHI010001516.1 coordinate 28,334, forward strand.
TAAATGGCTTAAGCATCCTGATTAATTCACAGCTAATTAAATTAATAATATAGAAAAATACACAAACAATAGAACCAATTATAACTAGGCCTCCTACAAAGACAGATGAGGGAATTAATTTTTTGCTGGAAAAATTAGAGTTATAAAATATTTTCCCATTTTTCAATACTACTCTTCCTCTTATCTGTATCTTAGCCTACGTCTGCTCAAAAATAAAAGGATAAAATATCACTCAAAACCAACACCAAAAAGTAGTGATTGCTGTGCAATTAATTACTGTGCTCTCGTCAATATCATTTCTGGCTTAACACTCAAATGTAATTACCTACCTTCTTCTACTGTTGAGTCCAGCTGGGTAACTTTGACAGCAAGTCGATCAATTCTGTCTTGAAGAGAATTTGCCCTGATGTAGAAGTTGTTGGCCTCATTAAAGAGCTCTCCAAATATGTCTTCAGCATGCTTGCCTGTGAAAAAAGAAGAGGACATTTGTTAAATGTTTTAATCATTGTAATGCATATTAGTCCTACAATGCAAAGCAAAACAAGGCATATTAGTCCTACAGTGCATAGCAGAAAAACACTTCAAAAGAGAAAAATATGTTCACATGTGGTTTCAATGCTTTCTATGCACCTGCATATTTATCCTTCAGCTTCACCAAAAGCTGCCCTCTGGAGATAATGTTTAGGAAAAAGAATGCTATATCAACTCACCACCAAATCTACAGAGTGGCATGGGGAATCAAAAAGCTCAGAAGAGAGGATGGTATGTGCCCATCCCTTTATAATTCTGTTTTTCCTAACCTCACAACTGCAAAAGGGACACTTCTAAAAGAAGGAAGCCTTGTGTGAGTTCACAGGATACAGAGTCATATGGTATCAAACAGCTGGAAGATACTCCCAAGGCTATCTAGTTTAACTCCCTGCCAGTGCAAGAATCTACAACTAGAACATCCTCAAGAGGTAGCCATCTTACTTCTATTTAAAAACCTCTAAGTAGAGTCCACCTCTTTCCAAGTTAGTTGATTCCACTGTCAAACAGCACTTACTGATCAGTCACTCTCATGTTACATATCTTTAAATTTAGAACAACTCTTGCAGGGCAAGAGTGATAATGGATAAAGATGTTTGAAATTAAAGACCCCAAAAGCAGAGCTTTAAATCAATTAAGGAAAAAAAATAAGAGAAAAATTAGACCAAGTTTCCTCTGATATCTTTTCACTTTTTTTTTTAACAATGGTGCACATCTGACCACTAGAGTATACTAAATATACTAAAATATAATAATTTCCAACTCAGCAGACCAGTTCACAACTTAAAGGAGGATAAAGTCTGTAATTTTCTTAGATTACCTTCTTTGTTTTAACTTGGGAAAGAGCAATATACATAATAATGGTACTTCTTTATTAGTTTAGGAAATAGTAACATGCATAATACGTACATACATAGCAGCGGGTCTTGAACACCCAAGGGCCAAATTTTCAACCATTTGGCCACCACACCATTCTGCTTGTCTTTTTAAAAAAGTAGTATCATTCTTTTTTTCAATTTTTAATTTTTATTAATCTCAACAAAAAATTAATGCATACTGTCCTTAAATTGAACCAGGCTGGCAAAGCTTCCATTCCATTAATTCTCCCCTTTCAGATGGGATGGGTGTTAGCATTGCTAGCCTGAAAGTACAGAGGCTAGCCAAGATAAGCTTTAAAAATGGTTAAGACCTCTCAGCTATACATAAAAAAAACAAAGAAAACTATTTTTTAAAGTAACTATTAAAATCAAGTAACTTACTTAGGCTGCTTAGTTGACGTATAATAGCAGCAAGAGTACCATTGGTTACACACTCTAATTCACTAGTAATTCCTTCAGGCAGAGCTCCTCGGCAAAGGTGCCGAGGTTCAATATTCCTTTTGACTAAAGGCATGATTCAGTTCACTGTGGGGAAAAAGAAAGATTAGAACATTATTATTTCTTACAGACTCGCACATGCACACACAGAGAGAAAATGTAAAAGCAATAGATGCCACTACAGTGTGATAACAATAGGAATTGAATTCTACTGGATGGGAAGATGACTCCAGTGCTTTAGAGCAAAAGAGAGCTGTTGCTGCTTATCTCATGAAAATCTTATGAGAAGTACAAGGCAAGCTTTCCTCCTCAGCAGCTCTACTTGAGATGCCTTGGAGAATTGGAATTAGTTGTGTTCTATTTCAATCACACAGGGATTCACAAGGGCTCAACATGAAAGGCACTGCAGAAGCATATAGATAGCCCTAAAATTAAACTTAACTGCTCTGCAGACCAGAAAATATTAAAACATCCAATCACTATAACTAATCTCTAAATATAAATGCAACATAGTAAGAATAATCAAAATCCAAAAGAAAAAGGTAAACTAAACATGTGGTTACTGCATTGTCTACTGAACCAACGCAACTGAATTTCTTTTTGTGCAAGGTATCAATTAAAAACAGCTGCCTGAAGACAAAGAAAGGATGTGTAAGTGTGTACAACTGCAGGGGAATGTAGAAGGTATAAAAGCTCTATTAATGTGATATACCAACAATTCACATGCATAATTTGTTAAAGCTAATTTGTTCATTGTCCCCCTACAGAGCACTTAACTTTCTCTCAGAGATGAATGGCAGCCACATAAGAGGATGGAAAAATAGTACACTGGAGGATGCCAGGGTAGTGGGAGTTAAATCCATCCTCACTGCCTCAGCTAAATACAGGTTTTGCTCTCTCTCTCTCTTTCATCAATGTCAAAATCAAGGTTATTAAAAACCATGTCTCCTTCCTTAGATTCCATTTCACTGGCCACATTCACACTTGAAAAGTGAGCCATAGTTTATTGCTATGTGACCAAGTCCTTGCACACTAACATATTATCCTTTATCTTCCAGTATGGTCAGTCAAAGAGTTAACCAAGATTGAATTTCTATGATTCCTGGCTTGCTTTACTTACAAAGCAGGAAGTGTAACTTGAGTCAACTGATTAACAAATCAACTATATACCAGGGATTATTTTGTTCATTTTTTAAACTAGAGAAGGTATGGGCAAAAACATACTCAGCATGATTTCTGGCTCATACTTGGTGGACAAGCTTGGGACTCTACAAATGGGAACTGAAAGGTGGTTAAGAGCATTCCACTGCTGCTCAAGAAGAAGAGAGAGCAGGTAGGCCCAAGAATTCACTTAAGACTTGGAGTTGGATGTACAAAAGAGAAGTGTAGATAAGCCCTATTCAGACATACATCAGGACAAACAAGCAAAGGGGGGGGGGTATGGCTACATTAACTGCTCCTAAGTTTCAAGTCATATTAAGAAATTTGAAATCATAATACAAAGTTCTAAAATAGCAGCTATGATATGTTAGCAGAATGGCACCATTTCAGCATGACAGACAAAATTCAAAATTTAAATGGAATTGTTGCTCTGGACCTCAAAGCAACTTTTCTTCTTATATAGTGGAACTGTCCTCATGTTCCCAGTTTTGGGGTTCTGATCTTCAGTGTTTCTGACAAAGTTATTGCTCTGTATGTTACACTTCCTCTAGACATAAACTGGCTATTTGTGGGAAGGGATGATAATATGGAGCTAAATCATTAAGATTTAATAGCATTAGAGAACCAGCATGATGTAGTGGTTTGAGTGTTGGACTATAACCCTGGAGACCAGGGTTCAATTCTGCAGTCAGCCACAGAAACCCACTGGGTGACCTTGGGCATATCACACACTCTCAGCCCAGAAAAAACTGTGATAGGGTAACCCTAAGGTGAACCTAAGTTAGAAAAGACTTGAACGCACACAACAATGACGTTAAACAACAACACCACTACATTTAAGTGTACAAACAGAAATAGCACAAAACTGGAAAAATTCTACCGAGTTGTCTCTCAAAAACGGGATTAAAAGGATCTGTAATTTGACCTTGATGAAGAAAATGATAGTTAATACAAAAAAACAGAGACAACTGCAGATGAAATCTGTTTCTAAAGCACTTGGTATCTCATTTCTTTTCTTTGAACAGTTATTTCCTGCCCTTCAGCCAAAAAAGATTTCCAGAGTGGCTTACAAATTTGAAGATTCCCTGCCCTCAGGTTTACAATCTACAATCCTTTCACTTATGTTGCTAATTGCAATACAGCAACTTTTCTCCCTCCCTGTTCTACAGTTTATAGAAAAAGCATACCTAGTTCTTTACGTTTCAGCCATAAGATTTTCTTCTAATTGAGCTCAAGGTTTTTTCTTCTAAGCAATTTTTCTAATCCCTTTGACTGTTCTAAGTCTTCTTTTTTCTTATTATCCTTTATTATGTGTTTTCTCTTAAATTAAAGCAATCAAAGAGAAGGTAAGTAGAGAGTAGGAAGTCTGATAAATCCCACCATGCAATGGATCATCTTAATTAACAGCTATTATGTTAATAATGATAACGGTGTCAATGGAAGAGTTTTGGCTTCTGGAACCATCATCTTTCCTTTTTAGACAAAGGACCACAGGAAGCCCCCATCTTTTGACACCCCATTATTTGATTATTCATTCTTTTGACACTTCCAAATTAAGGACAAGTTCCATTAATTTGATAGGCATTCTGCTCTTTCATCAGTTCTTCTTGCCTATGGAGACTTGCATGGGATCATTCATGCATGTGCACTGCTTGCAAGGAAAAAAGGTGCCAAGCCAGATGAGAGACTTTGCAAGCAGCGCGAGTGCAGTCAGTCTCAAGTGAACCTCCATAAGTCCTTCATGCTTCCTACAGTACAGTACATGGGTTCTGCTTTTCAACCATTTCTGTTTTCTGACAGTGCTCCAGTCCCTAACCTATCAAATAAGTGGGGAAAACCTGTACTGGCTGCAAATGGGCTACACCTCATGAAGACTAGGAAGAATGTCTTTGGTAAAAGCATGGTGAAATGTGATCAAGAAGGCTTTAAACAAATTCCTTGGATAGTGGGAGATGATAGCTTAAACAACTGTCCAAAGGCAAGCGCTAAATACAAGGATGTGGATTCTACAGGAGAAGCTGAGGGAGAGAATGGGAGCCACAGTAAAGCTCATAGCAGAATAAAAGATGAGAATAAATAATGCTTTAGATTTCTATACAACAACGCAAGATGACTGGAAGTTCTAGGTATGGAGAATAAAACATAGGAGGAGAGGTTGAAGGAGCTGGGTGTGTTCACCTTGAAGACGAGAAAACTGAGGGGTGATATGTTCACACCCTTTAAATACCTCAAAGACTGCAACAAATAAGAGGATGCAGACTTGTTCCCTGCTTTTCCTGAGGACGGAACCACATCTACTGGTTTTAAGATATAGGAAGGTAGATTTCAATTGAACATTAGAAGGAACTTCTTGACAATGAAAGCAGTTTAGTACTGGAACCAATTGCCCAGAGAGGTGGTGAGCACTCCTCTGGATATCTTGAAAATGAGGTTGGACAGCTACATGCTGGGGATGCTCTAGTCAGAGATCCTGCACTGAGCAGGAGGTTGGACCTGACAGCTCATAGGGCCCCTTACAACTCTATGATTCTATAATTAGACAGTCCTAAAGTTGCCTGTCCCTTTAAAGCAAAATTAAGTCATCAGTTTGATAAATTCTATCAGAACAGTTACATGGCAGACAGGAAATAAGGGCATCAAGGTGAGACCCAGAACAGAACAAAGAAAGTCTGTGTTCAGCATCTCTGGTGGTTAAAGGGAGAAGGCTAATCCTTACAAAAAAGGCAAAAACAATGCCAAAGGCAGAGACTGGCCACTCATACTTCACCAGCAGTCTGTCCTAGAAAAGGAGACAACTCAGTGCTTACCAGGTAAAATTCCCTAAGACTTAGCATGCAATCACCTTACCTGATGAATTTCATAACTATCATTTTCCACTTTCATGCTTCCCAGCAGTCTTTCTTCATCTCTTTTCTTACTGCACAAAATTGTTTAAGAATAGTAAGACAGAACAGCTGCGCAATGCCTTTTCATTGCATGCTAACAGCTATCCATCCTGAAGGACCCAATTTTTTTTTTCTCCAAAAATCAAGCAAAAGATTAGAAATACTTATTCATCTATCAGATAAGTTCTAAATAATTTTAAATTAGTTTGGTAAATAAGTATCAGGTAGAACAGAAGTTATATTGTTCAGAAATTCCATTAGACCTCTTGGTAAAATTATCAAATTTCCTCTTTTCTTTTTCATTTATTTCTTACTTCATGTTTACTGGGAAATAAGCAGGATTTGATTAAAGCAAAAGTCAATATACTTAGTGAAAACTAAATATGACTTCCAAGTTCAGCTGCCTTTGTGCCCTGCTGGTGGGTTCCCAGAAACTTCTTGCTGACCACTGTGGGAAAGAGATACTGCAAACAGACCTTTAATCCATCTGATCCAGGAGTATATTGCCTTACAGCCCAATCTACTGGAAGCACATCAAGAAGTCCCTTTAATTTCAACTGGAATTTACTTAAGAACCAGCTCAGGATCAAGATGAGAGTCCATTAAGATTTGAACACCAGTCCTTAGATAGCAGTAGCTCACTTGGCTCCTTTCACATACACTTATTGAAAGCATACATGAATGTGGGTACAGAAATAAAAGCTTGTGTATCTCCAAGTATGCAAACGATATCATGTGGAACTTAGGATATATACACTCACATTTGTACAGTCCTCTCCCTCCCATGCCCATCACTAATATCCTGAGAGAAAACTGGGCAATTCATTTATATATACAGCTCATCATACGATACATTATACCTCTAGCTGTGGAGCCAAACTGAAGCAACAACAAAGATCAAAAATAATAATAATAATAGATAATAATATCCCGCCTCTCCCCATGGATCGAGGTGGTACTACAACAAAACATTAAATACATTAAAAGCATTAAAACATAACCAATCCTCCCCACCCACCAACCCATCTAAAACCAACCCCCTAAAACACATTAACTACAATCAACTAACTGTTAAAGAACAGCAGTAAATCTGAACACTAAGGATCAGGAACAATGGAATGGTGCTTTCAACTTAACAGTCCTCCCTCCACATTTGCAGGCTTGACGTCTGCAAATTTGATTATTTGCAAGGTGCCTGCTTGCTTCCCCCCATGCCATTCTCCCCCTCTCATTCCCTTGCCTTTTGCCCAGGCACACTTTGCCTTTTTTCTCTGTGTCCAGTCAAAAGGCAAGCAAATGAGAGGGGAGAGCCCTACGCATGGAGAAGGAAGGCATGAGTGAGCCTTCTCTCCATTCTCCCCCTCCCATTCATTTGTTTGTTGCCCAGGTGAATGGAAGGAAAGCACATACACCCAGGGAAAAAGCAAGACCATGGGAGGAAGGCACATGTGCATCTTCTCCATATGCAGGGCTGCCCCTCCCCTTTGCTTGCCTTTTGCTTGGGCATATGAAAGAAAGGCATGCAAGGGAATGGGGGGGCAAACTTTCACCACATGTGGGCTTGCTTTTTGCCTGGGCACAGAGAAGGAAGGCAGCACGCCTGGGCAAAAGGCAAGAGAATGGGAGGGGAAGGGAAGCCCCAGAAGGAAAAAGGAGGGGGAGCATTCAATCGGGTGGGTGGAATTATTAACTTCTTTTTACTTTTGCGAGGGATCTATGTCCCCAGAGCTTGTGAAAGTCAAGGGGCCACTGTGTCAGTTTCATAAGAAGTTCCACAGGAGAAATTCTTACACCAGTGTCACAGTGGGAAAAAAGTAGGCTACATAAGCATTCTCTCAAGCTTCCACAAATACAAAAGCAGTTCCTACGCAATAAAAGAACGCTTCCAATCTTGTCTTGGAGCAAAAGCATCTGTCTTAAAGAAATGTGAATAACAGAAGTATTGCATCTCAAACATCTGCATACATTGCAGTGAGGATAAGTAGCATCACAGTCAAGGAAAAGTGAAAGGTGACAAAGACAGAGAGAAGTTCACATCTCGTAATGATCACTTTTTTTACCCAGGTCCACCATTTATTCTGTGCATTAGGGACTCAAAGGAAGTATTAAAATCCAGTTTTGTTTTGTTTTTCCAAAGAGAAGATGACTGAACATAGCAATACATTCTTGAAAATGGGGACAAGTTATTTTTCAAGTAATTTCACAAGTAATATCAAAACAGTTTAATAAACCCAGCCAGAAACATAACCATATTGTCTTTGCTGAATCCTCTGAACTGAGATATGTGATGAAGCTGATAGCTTTTCTATGAACGAAAGCTAGCACAGAGAAAAATGTGAATATGTGGTTATTGAACTATTCAACTGCCCCATTCCAGTACAAATACCATTTCACATTGCTGTTTTCACAGTGACCAGATTAAAGAACAAGGGAAGATACTAACAAGTTAATCCTGTTCTTAAATGTAAGGGCTGCTTATCTGCACGTAGTATCTTCCAGATGGCTCACAATGCATGAAAGGGGACCATCAGGCACCAGAATATACCTTGTATTGTTTTACAAACTCTTCAGTTGTCTTTTGTATTAAATGAATTTTAATTCCATTCTGCACATTAAAAGCTTCCTCACCTTCCATGTGGTGGTATAACAAATAATGCTTTTCACAAGGTGTTGCAAATCATTCATAAATTCCATGAGCAGAATCCAGTCAGCTAAGCATTTTGGAATACTCTGAAGTTAACCACTCTGGAGTTTGTTTCCATTTGGACATTAAAAGTTAGCTGCTTGCTTTGAAACATCTGAAAGAGTATTTCCCATGAGCCCAACTGCTTAGGATTTACGCTACAAGACTTTTTTAAAAAAATAAACAAGACTAGGAGAGAAAGGACTGACAGCTGGCAGTACTTGAATTCCTAAATTAATATCCCCACGGTTCTGAGGAACAGAACGACTTCCATATTGGGAGGTGACAATCATTTCAAAGCAGAAGCTCACATAACACTTTGCTCACATGCTTCCTCATTACAAAAAGATTTTCAAAATGAACATGGAAATCAGAAGGAAAATAGAAAAGCAAAAGCAAGTATATAGAGGAATAAGTACAAGTTTTAAACTAATCTCCATGAAACTTTAATGTATCCAGGTATTCTGAAGAAATCACTGAAGTCTGCACCACTGACAACCATATCCATGATCAAAACTACAGGTCTGGCCCTGATTTTGCTTCTGCTCCTGCCTCAGGTGATTTCCCACTCACGTGGAATTGGTAAAAGTGAACATTTTCCCCTATGTCAAAGACCAAAAACTTGCATATCTGTAGCAGTCAGTAAAACACAGGCAAGCCATGGTTTGTATTTTTTTTTTTACAAAGTAAACAGAAGTTTTGAGCCTCAACAAATGAGAGCATATCAATCCAAAGTTCATCCTCATAATACTAGAGCATGCTATATATGAAACTCTAAATAGCCCCCAACTGTTTACCTTCCAAACAGTGTGCATACAGAAGTAAATTGCTAATTAGTATTATCAGAATGAGAACCAGCATAGTACAGAAGTTTGAGCATTGGACTATGACCCTGGAGACCAAGGTTTGATTCCCCACTCAGGCATGGAAACCCACTGGGTGACTTTGGGTGTGTGACACATACTCAGCCCCAGAAAACCCCATGATAGGTTTGCCTTAAGGTCACTGTAAGTCATAAATGACTTGAACGCACACAATAACAATTATCAGGATCCAGAGCGAAGAGCCAAAGAGATCTTGTCACAACTACTGTTTGTTATCTGAAAAGGTAAGTAACTCATAGATTGAAAAAATACAGTGGGCATATATACTCTAAACTTCAGTATGACTTTTATTGTTATAATTACAGTTTAGTATTCTGTGTAAAAGTCTTGGGCTTATGTGTTCCCCCATCCATTCTTCTCTTCTTCCAAAGAAGCCATGAACAGAACACCAATTTATCATTTACGTTTGAACTCCAATAAATTAAGATTAGTCTTAAGTAAGATTTAGGGAAACAAGCCATCTTCAAAGCATGTTTAACACTCTTAGCATATATCCTTAAACCACAGTTAAATTTCAGGTTCAGCTACTATAAGAACTCATTAACCGAAAACAGAAGTTTCTGATAGCCTCACAGCAAGGTAGAGCAGACAAGTGCACAAACCTAACACTACAGTTTATATAGCATTATATGTGAACTAAACCATTCTCAGCTTACCCATCTTCATGGAGTTGCTACAAAGAATCTGAATCCTATTCGTAGTTCTAACTAGAGTAGATTCATACAGCCAAATGCTGAATCAACACAATTCAATGAGTCTATTCTAGGTAGGGCATTCAGGACAAAGCATGTGATTGGGGTGACCCTGCTCATCACTGGCTTGTGGCCCAGAAGGTTAACCATGACAGAATGAGGCCTTGGGGTTCTAGAAGAATTATAGTATCTAGCTGAAAAAAGATAAGTAATGAGTTCTTCCAATCCTTTAAATTCTACTGTTCATTTCTCCAAGGATCTCTCAATAAAGTACACATTTTCTGTAACAGCACTAATAGAAGCCTAAATAATAATAATAATAATAATAAAATTTATTTCTATCCCGCCTCTCCCAATGGATCGAGGCGGCATTAAAAAATATATAAAAACATTAAAACATTAAAATGCACTATCCTCCCCACCCTCCAACCCTTCTATCCCCCTAAAACATATTAGTTAATTAAAACAAATTAAAAACAAGATTAACACAGACATTCATTTCCCACTATCCATTTCCCACTTGTTATGAAATTCCATTATAACAAATATCTTGTTAGAATATGAAAGTGGTGCTATCATGTCTGAACTTGACTCTTCTTCAATGCAAATGCAGCCAGCAAAATAGTGCATGTGTCATTATTCCAACAGTGTAGTAACAGTACTAGTGCTCAGTCTGTAGTGACAAGACTAAGAATGAAGCAATCTGACCAAGAATTTCAGCATGTTTGTGACAGACTGGAATGAGAAGTTGTCTGAACACTCACTTGTTCAAGGTAGATGTTCAGTACTAATTCAATTTGTACAGAAGCAGAAATGAATGGGGGAAATTCTGTACTGAAGTGGCAAAATCCAGCAAAACTGGGAGGGAGAGATCTTCCCACTGAAGTCCTTTGTTGTTGTTATGTGCCTTCAAGTTGTTTCCAACTTATGACAATCCTAAAGCAACCTTATCATGGGGTTTTCTGGGGCTGAGAGTGTGTGATGCACCCAAGGTCACTCAGTGAGTTTCCATGGGGAAGTGGGAAATTGAACCCTGGTCTCCAGGATCATAGTCCGATGTTCAAACCTCTAAACCCCACAGGCACTTGCAGTCCCTTGTACATTCCCAAAATTGACTCTGAAAGGTGGAAACCAAGGAGACATATTCAGGATGTTACACGGGTTAGTCTGAAAGATAGTATAATGTTTGAATTCTCTCTAGCACATTATATTCAAGATTTGTGCAAGTACACCACAATGTCAACTGGGCAGGATGGCTAAATTTTCTTTCTGTTGAAAAAACCAATTTCAGGTTCATGTTGCTGTACAGAATATTAGAATTAATCAGAGTAACTTTTTAAGGACTACCAGTAAATTTGCCTGATACTGCTTCACATATTTTTGAACAATTGTGCAATAGTGAGGGATCTACTACAAATGTATAAAGTTAAAGAGCTGCAAGGGGTCCCAAGGGTAATCTAGTTCAACATGCAGCTAGTACAAAAATCCATAGCTTAAACATCCCTAGGACATGACCACCTAACTTGTTTAAATATGTCCAATGAAGGAGAGTCCACCATCGTCAATTCCACTGTCAAACAGCTCTTGCCACCAAGTTCTTCCTAATGTTTAATATTTTTAAATTAACACCTGTGATTACAAAAAAGAAAGGAAGGGGGAGATTGATTGTGGAGAAGACTATGTTTCAGGATGTTTGAAACTGAGTACAACTGAAGTAGAGCTTAAAGATCACTATCAAAGCAACCTGAATTACCAAGAACTGAGGTGCACTGATTTGAATCACAACTATCAGTTTAAACTGCCAAGGAAAAAAACATTTAATACCTCCTCACATGTGTTTTGGGCAACAGTGCAAATCTTATCACTAAAATATGTCAATTTGTAAATAGCATATAACATCAAGGGAGTGAATTTTGTGTAATTTTCTTCCATAAAATTTTATTTATTGATTTAGGAAATAGCAACATACATAATATACTTATTATTTGTGAAATCATTTTTTAAAAATCTATCCACCTTGCCAAGAACTGTGCTTCACAAGTTGTTCTAGTTGTTGAACATGCTTCTTTTTCTGAATCAGAATTAGATTCATTTTCCTTTTACATCCTCTGAAACTTTGCTTTTGGTATGCATAAGAACCACCTTTTTGTCAGGTGAGTGTATGAATGTGGGATGCTGAAACTTACGCTGTTTGCCAGTAGATAGCATAGCACAGACTCTGTCCCATTTCAGGTAGTGCAAACAGATAATGAAAAACAGAGTCCTGCATGATTGCCAAGTTATGGATTTGCCCATGGATCAAGAATGTAACATAAAACTTTTTTGTTTACATTCTGTGTAAATATCAGAGGCCTCATATTGTTATGTAACAAAAGATCTTGAGAAGATTCTGCTAGGATACAAATATCAGTGGTTTGCCCTGTCTGTCCCAATACAACAGAATATAGTATCTATTCCATGTTATATTTCATTTTGAAATCAAAGCTGTGTTATTACTGTTCAGCTTTGAAGTTGCAAAACACTTAACATTTGATTCAATTAAATGCAACATTCTACAGCATTTTTTGAAAAAAAAAATTCCCACATGAAAAAAATGCCTCAAGATGCTACAGATCCCTTCAAGTGATTGCTTTCAAAGGAAAATGTCCCTGATCTTCTTTCCAAAAACAGTTATCTGTATTAGATATGCAGGCAGCTAATTAATCAAGCAATATTTATAGATATAACAGCAATGTCCTTCTCAAAATCTTTGAAGTCATGTGAACTAAAAACATCTTATACAACCACAGCTAACAAAGTTCAAGACTTCCCCCACCACAAAACCTTAGTAAGCACAGCTAGTATGGGGAGGCTTGTTTTTGTGTATCGCTGATTTTTCTAACAAAGATGGTGGCTTGAACAGAAAATAAAATGGGAAAGAAAGAGAATCACAGTCAAGCAGAAAACAAACAACTCAGCCACTAATGCACTGAAGCTACAAATCCTGATGCGGAATCAATACAATCTACTCTCAGAGGAGAAACAAGGGATGTTCTGGTCACTGAAAGAAATGGTAAGCCTGTATACAAGACACACATGCACAGCACTAAAGAATAATTGGAATAAAGCATTTTATCTTGTGACCCTAATAGTAAAGGACACCCCTAAATCATTTCAAATACTTTCAAGAACAGTGTCCTATAAAAACTTAAGATTTAAACTATGCAGCATGAAAATCACCAAGGAAAGGAAAAGAAGAAAATGAACAGATAGTACTTTTGCATCATGTGACCTCCTTCCTCAATAACCTGCAAAGTGAGTACCTTAGATACCATTATTTTATTTTAAATTTTCAGCATTAAATATTAAATCTACCTTATGACTTGTGTCTACCTAGTAGAATTTAATTATTTGTAATTCTTCTATCCCCACATTTCCCCTTGGAAACATAAGCATGAAAAAGGTAGCTTATTCACAGAAGTCACAGACTTCTATTTACTAAGTGATATTAGGTGACACTTTTCTTTTTGTCTTCATAGCTTTAAACTGGTCTTTCCTGAGCAAGACAAATGCATAAGCATTTTTCTGGGCCACATCCTTTTGCTATGTAGTCTTCAAAGCCTTCCATTAGGGATTAAGTTCCATAAGTGGTAAGAGCAATAAAAAGATGCATGCTTAATCAATATCATCAAGGTTAAGGAGAAAAATACAAGCCATGAACCTTGTAAGAGCTAGACAGACACACACACTAGAGAGTTACAATGAGTAACTAAAGTACAGCAAGGTATAAACTTTTCATTTTATTTTTTGCTGCACCACAACATGGTAAGATTTCCTGTTACACTACATACTATTTTCTTAAGTATTCTGATACTGACAGAGCTGTAAGTAAATATACAAGATGATAGCAATACAACAATAATTACAAGCACAACATCCAAACAAGACTTGCAGCAAGATTGAGCAGTATTTTCATAATGAACAGTATGAAACAATATACAGAAAAACAGAAAAGAAAGCCCTTTATAGTTTTACACAATGTCAGGTAATTCTTATTTACAAGACACAAACTTCCTACAGTTAAAAAGACAAAAACATACACAGAAATTAACAGTACTATTACAACACCAGCATATTCCTGATGCAGATGTGCACCCTTCCTAACTGCCACACTAATGTCCAATCAACAGCACAAAACAAATGGCTCTCAGTTCTAGAATGCTATGAAGCTCTTAAGTCTAACCCCTATCTCAGTAACCATGATTCAGGAAGCATAAGAGCAACTTTGACGACAGAGCCAAATGTGTATAAGTCTCTTAGTTATGCTAAAAAAAATTAAAAACCCATTAATTCCATGGAAACAAAGTTTTTAGGCCTAAAGAACTACAATTTTTGTGGTTTGAAAATAACCGAGAAATATAAAAATAAACCAAGGAGACAAGAAAAGTACATGTGTTGTTCTTAAGTTCTACCATAAATTATATTTTTCTATTGTTGTCAGCAATGAGACTTGTAATTAGTGTGTCAACTTCATACTTACACAATAGAGAATTTCCAAATGCACACAGAAGACAGTATTGAAAGGATCTATTTACATGCAGCCCATGCCTAAAACAAATTGTGAAGCTAATATGTAGCCAAATATGCACAAAGGCTATTCAACAATACGAGCATTTTGTCTAAGATCTTTCAGTTAATTATGTAAAAGAACCAAGTGGAAGAACCATCACAGCTTTGAACAGAAGCTCTCCTTCAAATTGTGCCCCATATAGATGGAAACTACTTATAGAATTATTATGACTATTTACTATCAATGCTCTCAGAGAACTACATTAAGTCACAAACTTGTACACAGAAGAAATGAAGAACACAATGCCCTTCTTTCACACTCTCCATTTTTTTATTGATTTGTAATCAACTTCACAGCTGAAGACGGGGTGAAAATACTTTAAGTAAATGAACATTGTTGTTATTTGCCTTCAAGTCATTTCTGATTTAATGTGATCCTATGGCTAACCTATCACAGGTTTTTTTGGAGAGTGAGAGCATTTGAAGCATGCAAGGTCACCCAGTGGGTTTCCATAACCAAGTGGGGAATCAAACCTTGGTCTCCAGGGTTGCAGTCTCCAGCTCAAACCACTACATCATGTTTGCTCTCATAAATAAACATAGTATCAATAAAATAAGAAATTATGCTGCATATTTAACACACTGAGAAAAGAAGAACCAAGAACTGTGGCTCTCTTGCCTTCCAGAAGAATAAATGCAAAGTGAATAACAGTAATGTAACAAAGAAAATTTCCTACCAAAGCAACAGCTATTTGACTTGGAACTGAGATAAGATAAAATATTGATCTATTTAAAAAAAAGCTTTAATATTATAACAAAAAAGATGGGTGGGTCTTATGGCTGAGAGCAGATTCAAATTCTGGTCTCAGGAGTCCTAATCTAATGCACACTATACTACACCAGCTCTCTAATTAAAACAATAGCACAAACTTAAAAAAAACACATCAATCCTCTTTAAAATACTAATTTAAAACTATTTTAAAAATCCAGTTAAAATATTATGACCAAAAATACAAATACAGGTTGAGCATCCCTAATCCAGAAATCCAAAGACTTCCAAAAACTAAAACTTTTTTTCATGATAAACCCATTTCCACCTTCAAGGTTGGTCTGGAGTACTCCCATTCATCTCTCTGACCCTTAGTCTCTTTCTAGCCTCACGTCTCATAAACAAGACACAAGATGTGACGCTGATGATGATGCTGGAAGGCCACGAACACCTTGAAACGGTGGGAATCCAAGCACAGTGCCTGGCAGGAATCCACACTTCCCACCATAAAACAGATCCTCACATTTCTCTCCAGTCCCGCATATTATATGCTTGTTACTTGTGTTGTGTATCAGATGTGAGGGTGGAGAGGGACTGAGGATCTGACAGAGTGAGGATTTAAGGGACCTGATATCTGTATTCAAATACACACACACACACGACTGTTCAACAAGAGCTATATCTTCCATGTTAACTGCAGTAACATTTCCTTTTAATGTTACCACTAACAGTAAGTGAAAGTTCTGCAACTGAAGATGTTTCATTTAGCAGTTATTCTCTTGGTTTTAAATTCAAACAGCAGGTCAAATTACAGGTATATCCTAATAATGCAATTAAAACAAATGCTACTGATGATTTCATCTGTTCCTTCCAAACTATGTGGACAGTAGGAAAAAAACTCTACTGTTCTGTTCACTTTGCTATCTATCTGCTGCAAGGTTTGGAGCAAGCAGCCCTCCCTTCTTCCATTTTTAACAGATTTGCATAAAAGCAGACCTCAGTTAACAAAGCCTCTGATAAAGAAGCTCCTTTTTTCAAAGTCTTCCTTCATCTACCTACTTCCCCCTTCCCTCCTCTGTCTAGCTGGGAGGATTTTACTGCAGATAACCTGCCTTACCAGCTCCTCTCAACATGCTAAAAAAACAGATTTGTAAGTTCAGCTACCAAAATGGAAACAATAACGGTGAAGACTGGTTTTCTTAAAAAAAAAAAAAAAAAATCCTATATGCATTTTAGAGGCAGCTTTCAAGTGGTTTTTAGAAGACTCAGAATGCTTTTCTTTACTGGGGAAAGTAAGACTGACCTGCCTGCTTCATTTCACATGGGCATATTGTTAGTTTTGAAGAACAAGGTCACTTGAAATATGCTCAAATGCTTGATACAGGAACCTATCCCTATCCTTTCCATGTAATTTCTGCTTTAATACTACATTTTCTGTTAAAGAGGTCACACCCAGGAAAGTATCTACTTGATTAACAGAGGTACACTCATACAGTGAAATAAATTGTGAACTACCACCAAAATAGTCTTTCCAACTTTCATTACATATTAGCGTATATACCTGGTGTTGCCCAAGATTTTATTTTCTCATAAGTAATACTTGTCAGAAAGATTTGAGATCCTGTCTCTAATTCTTCAAACTGTCTTCTTCAGTACCCGTTACTTTTCCTCATATTCCCCAATTCAATCTGTATTCAGAGTTATTAACATACAGAGGTTGGGTTCCTAAGGGAATACACTGCCCTCCTTCTTGCTGCTAGGCCTCATCTCCATAGCAACCAGTCTATTCAAGACAGACACAATTGACTGAGGCCCAAGAGCTCCCTGACAGAGAATTCCGAAGGCCCTTCCCTTAACTGCAAACCCCAGGATTCCACAGAATCTTCTTAGGAAGCCAATCATGAGGTCTTCGCCTGACACAAACAAACTCTGACTTTTATATATTAGATCTGATCACCATTAATTACTAGGTTGTCAATGAGTCAGTCATTTCACCACCATATCTACCCTATCAGAGCCTGAGAAGGACTACTGAGGACCACTGCTCTTGATTGTTTCTCTTTTATAGGATCGCCATAATGCAAAGCCAACTTGATGGCAAACATCAGCAACAAGTCCATATAGTGACATGCAGTGGGAGTTTTTTCACATTTAGAATGTATAATTTCATACTATTACTTATTAACACTGGAAGCTGTCAGTGTAAGATGGACTTTTACTGCCGCTGGTCCATCTAGCCCAGTATTCTCTATTCTGGCTGGTGGTAGTTCTCTAGGGTTTCTGACTAGATAACCCTTTCTGGAGGTCCCTAGTGGTCTCATATCAACGTACTATCCAGGCCTAATCCTGCATAGCTTTGAAAAATTAGATGTGTTCAGAATGGTATGGTGGTACATTCAGATGTGGATATAAATTATGGTTATTACATGAACAAATTTGAGGCTCATCAACTTTCCCATTGGCATAGGCAATAAGAGATCAAATACGGAAGCATTTGCTGGTGGCAGTACTACTCAGAACTGTCTAAACCTAGGTATTTCCAAACCCAGACAAGCGGCTAAGAGCCTGAACTAGAATTTACTGAAACAAGTCAATCTCATCTTCACAGCTGTGCCAAAAAAAATGATAGAGTACACAGGGGCGCAAAAGCCAAGGATCATTTATATAACAATAAACCATACATATAAATTTCATCAATGAATACACACGGTGCAGGTTAAATTGGGCAACTAGAACAGATAAAATACTAGCAAAATAGAAGATCAAACTCTTTTTTTTCTTTTTGCAAGTAGCCATAGAAACACATGTATTTCTCCATACAGATATCACCAGGCATTCAGCACCTTCATCAGCAATTTCAACTTCCCACATTAGGCTGCAAATCTGAACATGTTTGTTGTTGTGGTGTGCCTTCAAGTCATTTGCAGTTTATGGCAACCATAAAGCAAAACTATTGTGAGGTATTCTTGGCAAGATTTGTTCAGAGGAGGGTTTGCCTTTACCTTCCTTTGGGACTAAAAGAGTATGACTTACCTATGGTCACACTGTGCGTTTCCATGGCTGAGCAAGGATCTAAACTCTGGTCTTGAGAGCTGTAATCCAACTCTCAAATCACTACCCCACACTGGCTCTCTGAACAAGTTTAATAGGGAGTAAACACCACTGAGTTCAGTATTTCTTAAGTTTTGATTTATTTAAATAAAATTAAAAAGATAAATTAAAGATTCCCACCAATTCAAGGCAACAGAACTATTTTGTGACTGGAAGTTTTTTGAAAATAGCCCACATCACTAGCCCAAACCCTCAAAGCAATTGATACTATGACACTTCCAGTGCAAATCTGTATATGTCTATTCAGAACGAGTTCTGACTGAGCTTAATGGGACTTTTTCCCAAGCAAGCATGTACAACATTGGTGGAAATTATATGGTTCCCTCAGTCACTTTCAGTTTCATGTGGAGAGGCTGATGCAGCCCAAGAAGGTTCTGCAGCCAGGAAAACAGCCCCTGGACTCTGTCTATTACGTGTATATAGGACTGCAGTCTTACTCACTAGCTGGCTTACTTAACATACATTTTTACAGATTTATAAGTTACAAGCCAAAGGGTCCTATACAAGGAGAATGGTAGGCTATAAATTAAATAAATAGTCTATTACACTACAATAGGGAAACAAGCTAGTTCATCTCAGTGCCATTAGCTTTTATTACCACAGAATTCAAATTTACTTGGTCCTTCTTGTAGTACTTCTTAGTACTAAGGATTCCTACAGATCCTTAGTATCTTTTAAATTTGTTTTTAAATGACTGGAAGAAATCATGTTGTATTGAGAGGCAGGCTCATACTATGTTTAACCAAGAGAAAAGGTGATTAAAAGGCAAATGATGGCTATCTTAAAATTTGTGAAAAGTTGTCACATGTGGGGCAAATTTGTTTCTTGCTGCTACACAGGGTAAGACCCAAATCAACAGGTGATTATATATTCTGACAAAACATTAGGAAGAACTTATTGAAAAGAACAGTTCAATACTGGAACAGAAAGCATGTGTTGATAAATTATCCTTTTCAGGATTGTTTTTAAGCAAAGGGAATAACTCTGCTTAGGGATCTGTAGCAGGGAATTTCTTGTATCAGGAAGCTAGACTGGTTGACTTCTGAGGAACACTCCAAAGCTGGGATCTGAGGCACACTCAAAACAAGAAACAGGAAAGCAAAAAAGACACAGCAAGAATGAAATGGTGAATAATTTAACATATGAATAACAAATTATTATTTTCCAAAAATATCATGCAGTAAAAAGCCACACCATTTATCCCTCGTTCAAAGTTAAACTTTTATATTTTAACTTGAACTTAAATCCCCTCAAAGCAGGGATCATCCTTAGGGTGTCCTGTAAGATTTCTTCAGTCAACATTTCATCCATACTGCATCATCATCTCAACCTTATATTGAAAGATCAGATCAAGGAGTGTTTTCAAATATTATTGAAAAATGCTGATTCCCTATTTATGTAATTTAGATTTCCACATCTAGTTATATTCCTTTTCTATTGTCAGTGTGATTTAGGGCCACAAATGCAGGAGGCATTCTCTGCACACTCATCTATGAGACAGAGAGATGATGTGAGTTTAGGACAGCAGAAAACACTGTAAGAGAGAAGAATATATGCAGACATATCTATTCCCATCCACTGCATAGCTTTGTGTACAAATTTCCTGAAGCAAAAGCTTGAATCTGCTTTTCCTTGAAAGTACATGAGACAGTGAAATCTGTTGAAAGAAAAATGTCTCAGTAGGTTAAAGCAGCTACAGATAATGTTGACATATCTGTAACAGTGCCTTGGGAAATGCACTCATCCATCTACGGTACTCATGAGCTAGATCTGCCATTAATCTGTGCCGTCTACTATTGATGTCACTAGCAGCTACAACACAGTGCTTTTGCTACAACATAGGCACATACATGCCTGACAGTTACTACTCTTATAATTTTAAGTACACCAACATCAAATTGACACATGTTGTCAGAAGCCTACCTACAACAAATGTGCCTGGGAGACAGGAAATAAAAAGGTACATTCATGCCCTCAGCTACTGTTTAAATGTAAGGAAACTTTTCTATAATAAACTACTCCCAGAAATGTATGAAACCTCTGTGGGGAAAGTCAGTACAAATGGTAAGTGGTAAAGTCCCAGTGACCCAGTACTATCAAGAAGGCAAACTTATCACTCACCTCAGGCATTACAATAAACTGTGTTTTAGAACCTAACATGGGTTGTAAAACTATTTAACTTGCTTTCATTGTTCACTACTTTACCTATTTCCAATTGTGGTTTGTCAGTTAATAGCAAATCTGATTGGGAAAATTCCGACATCACAACAACATAGTTAAAATTTTCTAATTGTGGAACTTAGCCACACAAAGAATTCACTGTGCTATTCTAGCCAAAACTGATAAGTAATTTTTAAGACTATTGAATACCAGAGTTTTATTCTGGAAGAAACCAGAATCTTGTTCTGATACAGACACTTAGGTATTTAGAATTCTTCGCCAGAGAGCATTAGTAACATACCAAACTACAAATCTCAAGACTCTGCAGGATGCAGTCATGGCAGTTAAAGTGGTATCAAAGTGTTATAACTGTGTAATGTGAAAGAGACCTTACTACCCAGACATTTAGGCATCCAGTACTTCTTTCTACACAAGCATTCTTCAGCTCAATTAACCGCTGACAACAAAGTTCCTTCTAGGAAGTTTTTTCGTGTCTACCCAGCACCCCTTTTCTTCCCTACTTCTCCCTGGCTGGACATTTTCAGCAGCACTGAAACTGGAAAGAGGGGTGCAGAAATGTACTTTTAGTGCGTTTGCAGTATGCAATGCATTAAATAAAACTTTATCTGGGAAAGGGCAGGATTCTTTTCTAACCAATACTACTGTTGCTGTATGTGCCTGTCTACAACTGGCAAGGTAAATAGCAGTTGCCTTCACAATCCCTTACTGAACAAGCGTGATCAGCAAGAAAGAAAAGGGGAACAAAGATAAGCCTGCATCACCAGCTACTCACTGCATGACCCCCCCCCCAAAAAAAACACCAGTCAGCCCTTCATATCCGCAGATTCTATATCCACGGATTCAACCAACCATGGCTTGAAAATATTTTTTAAAATCCAAAAAGCTAACCCCAGTTTTGCCATTTTATATAAAGGACATTATTTTAGTACATCTATTGTACATAACTGGACTTGTGCATCCATCCCAGGATAAATTCTGGAAGAAGCTTTCAAGTAATCTTTAAAAGATTCAGAACACGTTTATTTACTTATACAAGGCTTACCTGACTTTGTTGATGCATTTCTTACTTGCATACTATCTAGTTTTGAAGGAAACATGTTGAAGTGTTGTTCTTTTTTGTGGTGTAGAGGCCTATGTCTATTCTTTCCATATTATTTCTGCTTCTGGTATCAAATTTGCTGTTAAAGATAGTAACACTCAAGACAACTACAGTACTTTGTTATATGAGGCGTACCACTACCCTCTGCATTTGGTAAGTCTCTTGTATTCCACATGTTTCCCATCTTGCAACCTACCTGTAAAAGATTTCAGTAACCTCAATTCTCAGCAATTTAGCTAGCTTTCCCTTAGTTTCTGCACTGCAATTCCAAGTTAGCCAGCTAAAGACTCCAGAATGACACAACAAGCAGCAGAAGAGTGATTTTAAAAAAACAATATAGAATAATAGTTTTATTAGGGAGTCAAGGGAAAGATGCCACACTGATTTTATTCCCCAGCCAATACCCATATATGTTTTGATAACCAAACATTCGACTTGTAAGATAACTTTTTAAATGGATCTTAACCCCACACAAACAAAACCTCAAGCAAGAACTTTTAAAGCTGTTACAAACCATGCTCCTATGCAAAGAAAAATAAGGGGGGGAGCCAAAAAGAATATTTAGAAAGCTCAGTATGGAGTTTCTTATTTTCAGCACCAGAGATCTGCAAACTGCTGCAATTGAGGGGAGACTGAAATATTCTGTCAGGCTTTTATAGCACTTCGTGCGTGTGTGTAGTTTATTTTATTTTATTTTTGTGGACAAAAGAGGAACTTCGACTTGGGGATTTGAGAAGAAAAGGCTACCAAGGCAAAGGCAAATCTCTATGAAGGAACGACTTGTTCCATAACGGAGATGCCGCCTGAAAAAGCGGGTCACAAAAGCCCCGGGGGCGGCTTGATGTATGTGGGGAAGGGGGACGGGGGGTGGGCACACGCTCTCCCCGCCTCACGCCCCTTCCCCACACAGCCATAGTTCCAGCGAAGCACTTTGTGGGAGAAACGGGACTCGGAGAGGGGGGAGAATAAGGAGTCACTGCAACTCTTTCCAAAATAGAGACGAAAAGGGCGGGTGGGGGGGGGATGAGGACTCCCAAAAGACAAGGCAACACGACTCGGCGAGCACCGAAAGAGAGACTGGCGGCGACCTCAGGGGGCGGCGGGCGGCAACGAGAGACCCACGGCGGCCTCATCCCACACGCCTCGCCCCACTCAGCCGCCCCCGCTTAAAGGGGCTCCGGCGGCCGCTTAATCCCCCCCCCGAGGCGCTCCGTACGCGCGAAGGAAAAAAAAAAAAATTTAAAAACTCCCTCAAGCTTTCCCAGGGGGGAAAAGGCATCGAATAACGGAGCGGGAGGGCTCCTTTTGCCTTAAATCACTATAACCCCCCCCCGGTCCTCACAAATTCCTAGGGAAGGAGTCCCTCATGAAGGGGGAACTCTGGCCGCCTCGCTCGGAATTAAAAGTCGTTATTGCCTCCCTTTCCCTCGTCGCCGTTAGAAATGAGGAGGGGGCGCTCATTCTCAAAAGCGGGGGGGGGGTTATGAAAGCGCGCTTTACTCTTCGGTGGGTATCACCCTCCTTCTTAGGGTAACTCCCCCCCCCCGCTCGCCTCCGACTTACCTTGTTCCACATTCCATCTGCCGCCTCTCAGTCAGATGCGCGCGACGAGCCTCGCTAGCTTAACTCCTTTACAATCGGCAACAGACAGCCACGGCGCCCGAGGTCCTTCCCCCCTCCCCACCCCCGGCGCTCTCGAGCGTGCGAAAATTAGCCCCTCCCCCTCAGTCATATCTAGGCTAAGAAAGGAGGTGGGGCCAAAATTTAAAAAAAAAAAAGCTCTGAGGCGGGACCGTTAGGATTTGTGGGCCGCTTCGCGAACTGATTGGCATTTGTAACAGCCAGTGAGGAAGCGGATTAGAGAAGGCCTGGCTGTGCCTCAGGGACTTCTTAAAAATAATTCTATATGTGTGGTTAATGTGACTGTCATTCCGCACTGGCCTGTTATAGCGCGATGATTCCACTTTCGGCCCCTCCCGAAACTGCAAACCCCAGGATTCCAGAGGAGGTTGAAAGTGGAATCATGGCTATAACAGGCCAGTGTGGAAATGTCCTTATTTAAACTCTTACGGATTTGCCTACCAGTTTCATCTTCCACACAGAACCTTGGGTTTCCCCAACTTTCTTCTTTTTTTACCCAAGAGTATCACAGAAGACTGAAGGATTAGAGTTGTGAAATCTGGACAGTGAAGAAAACTGACAGGAATAAAACCAACTAATTTCAAATGTGCTGTAGAAGAGATCTGCCTGTACCATGGGAGGCCGAAATAAATAAAAATTAAAAAAAAATTAAAAATGAATAGATCCTTGTCTCCCTAGTAGCAAAAATGAGTAAACCAAGACTGTCAAAATTTGGACACATCATGAGTAGGTCTGACTCACTAGAAAAGACAATAAAGCTTGATAAGGTAAAGGGCAGCTGGTCCAAAGGACCTAAAGGAACCAGCTCCCTTCTCTATCTTGGAAGCTAAGCAGGATCAGCCCTGGTTAGTGCTTGGAGGGGAGACTGCCAAGGAAGGCCTGATGTAGTAGGCTATATTTCAGAGGAAGGAACTTGCATGAAAGAATGCTATGAAATTCATGGGGTTGCCATAAGTCTACAGGTGACTTGAAGACACATAAACAAGGTAGGAAAGGAGGAAAACCACCTTACAAATTGTTAATAATAATAATAATAATAAAAAAATTATTTGTATCCCCCTCTCCACATGGATCGAGGCGGTGAACAGCATGAAATACATTATACATTAAAAGACATCAAAAACATACCTAATCCTCCCCACCCACCAACCCGGCTAAAACCAACCCCCTAAAACACATAACAATTCACAATTAATTAACTATTAAAAGAACAGCAGGACAATTGGTGGGAGGCAGTGGAAGTACTGGTCTTATAACTGTAACAACCATACCTAAAGGAACTAAAATTTCAAAAAAGTAAAACTTATAACAAAACCTTCCCTACTAGTACAAAAGATATTGTGAATAAGGGTTGACAAGGTTTTTGATCAGCCACTGCTTCTATGGCTATTTCCACACTAGCCTGTTAAGCGCGATTCGCTTTCAACATCCCTGGAACCTGGGTTTGCAGTTCGGGAGGGGCCAGGGACCCCCGAAACTGCAAACCCCAGGATTCCAGAGGATGTTGAAAGTGGAATCATCGCGTCTATAACAAGCTAGTCGGAAATGGCCCAGGTCTTTAAACACAGTCTGTTGTTTTCTGAGGTTAGATTCAATCAAGAAAGCCAGTGCCCTGAATCTGCAAGATCTGAGCAGGACTATTGATGACAGGGCAGTGGTTCTCAACCTTCCTAATGCTGCGACCCTTTAATACAGTTCCTCATGTTGTGGTGACCCCCAACCATAAAATTATTCATTTAAATTTACAATGCCTCCTCCCCGCCGGCCAAGGCCGCCTCACCGGCCAGGACAGGGGCGGGCAGGGAGGAAAGGAGCCGTGCGTCCCCCTGGGAAAAACTCCAGAACCCCCCCAGGCTCTGCTTCTGCTTTGCTCTTGTTTCTGCTGGGGGGGGCAGTGTGGGAAAAGTTTCCAAAGTGTTGATCCTGGCCAGGGGGGGGGAATCCCAGCACCTTTGTCTTTTGTGCCGGGTGCAGCTTGCCCCCCCAGAAGAGCACTGCCTTGCGGCCCCCCAGCTCTTCCGCAGCACCCCCCTCCGTGGTGAGTGGGGCAGGGGCCGTGGCGAGGAGGGGGCCTGTTCCCCGTGCTGCCGCCGCCCCCCCCAAGTGGCCCCATCAAACAGGAGGTTCTCCAGGTAGCGGAGAAGGGGAGCGATTTCAGTCCCTTCTGAACAGGGGGCAGGAGGACGCGAGCGTGTGGCTCGTGCCTGCGCACCACCACCGAGGAAGGAATGGAGCCTAAGACCATCAGAAATATGTATTTACCCATGGTCTTAGTCGACGCCTGTGAAAGGGTCATTCAACCCCCAAAGGGATCACGACCCACAGGTTGAGAACCGCTGTGATAGGGGAACCTGGAGGCTTCTCATTCACAGGGTCACTGTAACTGGACCTCGATTTGACAGCATTTAACAATGCAACCACAGAAGATTCCAAGGGCTACTTCATAAATTATAGAAATTAATCTTTCTTTACTCACGTCAATTTATTCACCACTGGTGAATAAATTGACGTAGGTGATACTGAATAAAACTTTTAAGACTTCAGTACAGGGACAGAGAAAGGAGGTTTAATAAGATTAATAAGTGAAGTTTAGATTAGAATTAACTAGAGCACTAATTAGTAATAATCAGAAGAAGAGCAGAAGAAAAGTTGTAGGATGAGATATAATCATGCGTTAAGAGAAAAGGTAGGATAGCAGTAGAATAGAGTGCAGCTATTGCAGTAAAATTAAGGTTATAATAAAAGATGAGCAGGAGTAATAGGAGAAGATGAATACAGCACCCAACAGATATGACAAATGAAGTCAAAGTATGTTTGGATGAAGATTGTCAGGTTTGTATTAAGGTTTGTATGCAGAAGGATAGGGTAGAACATAGTTCAATGTATGTATAGTTTAATGTATGTATGTATAGTTGTGTTTAATACAGATCACAGAGGGGGATTCAAGAAGCACCAATATTACTAGTCCCAACCACTGTGACTTGTAGTAGAGTTTGGTTAGGATGTATGTTTTTGTATGTGAGTAGGATAGTGGATATATGTCGTTAGTGTTGTATGTAAGAAATTATTTGTTTGTAATAAAATCTATTTTTTAATAATAAAAAATTAAAAAAAAGAAATTAATCTTTCTTTACAAAAACTTTTTAAAAGCAGATACAGTTTTAAATTGACACTGGTATGTAATCGCTATTATTGAATTGAATATTATTATTGCATTTCTCTGAAATAACTTTTTTACTTGTTTATGAGGTAGAGGTAAAATAAGCAGCATCCCACTAGCAAAGACTGACTTAGTATAATCAGAATTCAGTCTGTATTTTTGAACAGGCATATTTTAGCACACCTTTTCACTGGTTGTAAAATCCCCAAGCTAATTTATAAAACTAATTTTTAAAAACACATCAGAATAACCAAGATCTATAACACAGTACACGGAATGAGGCACCTGTTTCAAGCAACAGAACTTTTAGGATGGAAAAAAGAGGAAAATATTAAATCTGTTGAGTTTCTTCTACTTTGAAGAGCATCAAAGTGTTTTGAGCCACTTAAACTATTTGCCTAGAAATAAGTGCCTTAGGGTCAATGGAGCTTTACCCAAATGAGCAAGTATAATAGGAATTGGCAGTTTTGGGTCCTCCAGATGTTTTTGGAGGTAACTCCTATCATCCCAGTTCAGCTATGCTGTCTAGGCTAGTGATTGTTGCAGTCCTTGAACGTCTGTAAAGCCATAGTTTGCCCAGACTTTCTGGATAAAGATAGTGTCCTTAAAATATCTCTTGTAACCACTGAGCTTGCTGTGGTCAGCAGAGAATGCTTGCTCAGCTATTCATCTCCTTCCTATTTTCCGCTGTTGTCTGAAGCAGAAGTACATGGAAGAAAATTTTAATGATGGTATCTAAGTCCCAAGAAATCACATTTTGGGTCAGGAAATTTTCATTTTCCCCCACACCTGCTGCCTCCAGACCAATACATAATCCAACTTTAAAGACAAAGGAAGTTAGGAAAGGTTATAACTTATAACCCTTTTAAATTCATGAGGCCACCGTAAGTTGACACACAACTTGAAGATACAACACACATACTACTATTGAGGTCCAAGGGCATTTAAGTTGTTGCAAACAGGAACCCCTTCCTAGCACTGGGTTGCTGAAAGCGGGTGGGATGTTGGTTAGAAAAGGGAGAAACTCTGCGCCTCCCTGCTGTGTTGGCATTGTGAAAGCTCACAGTGCAAAAACAATTCTCCCCCTCCTCCAGCTGCTTCTTTTCCCTTTTTTGTCCTTTGCAGCTAGGCCTGTAACAAAGGCCTTTGTTTCATGCTCCTAAGGCTCCTTCAGGAAGAAATTAAGTCAGACGTCATGTGAGTAAGGGTTTGGAGAGAGCTAACAGCTTCATGATCTTTATTGGTTTAGGCAAGTTGTGTCAATAACTGCGGCCGGCAGTAGTAATAGCAAGCAGCGGATTCTATCAAAGCCTTCTTAAAACCAGAGCCTTCTTTTCAGGCCACTTGAGAAATATTATGGGTGGCAATGCAGCGTCTATCCATTTTTATTGCAATCCTTAGTAAAAGAAAGCAGAGGACTGGGAATCTGTGAGAAAAAAGGCATGAATTAAAGAAGCAGGTAGAATGATTGGATCCTCCGTAAAGTATTAACCCCTCTCTTGTGCCTGATTAAAAGTAAGCCACTTGGCAGATTTGTTGGCATAGTTATGCATGCACAAAGCCATTGCCTATTTGTTCCCCAGTTACTAGTACTTAAACCTTTAACTTTGATAAACCTTGTTTCCATTATGTCATATCAATATATTATGTATACATAATATATGCATACAGATGTGGCAGGTATATAGCTATTGAAAGCAAAATGAGGGTGTTGCACCCCAAATAAAAATTCTCCCCCTTCAGCCTCCAAATTTCTAGCATGGCAAAGAGTGAGATACTGAAAATCATTCATATCCCAGAATTCTTGTGTTTGTTGTGATTGCATTCTGTTAGTAACTGTGCCTTTGCATGACCTTTCCTTGCACAATGGTCAACTGAAGTTTGAAGTTACTGCAATTCTACCAATTTTGGGAGGAGGCAGAATTCTTACAGGGTGCAAAGCCCTCATTTTGCTTCTCACACTACCTTCATGTGTGAACATGTGTGTGCGCGTGAATTTAGGAAACATTCTTCTGTGTCATTAAAACTTTCACAATATTTTCTGGTCTTGTAGTGCAGTAAATGGACTACAAGGTCGCTGACAGATAATCAGGGTCTCACATAGATTATTAATGGGATATTGATGTTTATAAGGAGAGTTTTGTGCTGAGTCAGCATGTAAGATAAATTACCTTTCCCTTGAGATTTTTCAGAAAGATTTCCATGGACTGAATTAGATGACTGAATAAGGTGGGTGGATTGAAGAGAATACATTTCACAACGATGAATACATTAGTGTCTGATAGATTGTTTCCTGACTCATTCACAAAATAGTGCCAACACAGATTATTTTTCAACTTCTGTGTTCCCCGTTGTTGTTGTTGTTGTTGTTGTTGTATGCCTTCCAGTTGTTTCCAACTTATAGCAACCTTAAGGTGAACTTATCATGGGGTTTTCTGGGGCTGAGTGTGCGACACACCCAAGGTCAGCCAGTGGGTTTCCCCTGGCTGAGAGGAGAACTGAACCCTGCTCTCCAGAGTCATAGTCCAAGACTCAAACCATTTACACCACATTGGCTGTACTAAACACAAAATTCCCTGCTTTTAAGGTAGAAAATAGAATTGCTGTAGCACATGCCTAGGGATGGCAATGGCAATTATGCAGTTGCCTGGATACTGTTGAACTACAACTTCCAGCATTCCTTACTACTGGCTGTAGTGGATAATGGTGCTGGGAGTTGCAGTCCAACAATATCTGGAGGGCTGCAGAATTCCCAACCCTATGCTTTTAATTTGCTTTATACCTTTAAGAGCAAAGTGACTATACATTTCATTTTAATAATAACAAGTTCAATATGTGGGCCATTGAAGTTCAGTATTTTTGTTGTTGTTGTTCAATGAGTTATTTAAATAAATCAATACAAGGGTTATAAAGAAAAATCAATAGAACCTGACAGCAATCACAGGGTGATCACATCAAACATGACAGTGCTTCAAATGATCGCTTATTCCAGCACAGAATTCAACTATTGATAACTTGTCCCTTGACACAGAGCAAGGTAGGCTCCCCAACACATGGTTGTCAGTCATGTCTACAGAGGCAAGAAAAGAAAATCTATTTTTAATTAAGGCACGTATTGCTTGACATTGTGATCATTTCATTTTTCCAGAGCATCAGAAAACTGAAGAAGGTAATTTTGTAATTACAGTTGAAACATAATATTTACTATATCTCTTAGCACAATAAGAGATAATGTTTGGCTCCATTTTGTATTAAAGATTTTTTTTCCTGTTTCTCAGATAGCCCAAATTTCCATCTGTCCTTTTTCCCCCTTTTTTAAATAAGAAAACAGATTTTGTATTATTTTAAATGATATACTGTAGGAAAAAAAGTCTCATTTGGTGAGGGTATACACAGGCATGGAGGAAAAATATAAAGTTGTGGTAAATGGCAATCAGCTGTGAAAAAAATGCATCCTGTTACAATTGAAGTTAAACTTGTGAAAAACAAGCACACACTGTAGCAATCATGCATGCTGCTAACACAACTAGGTGAGTATGGCTGAGTCAAATAATACTGATGATGGGACACCATTGTCCCCATCCAGATCTAAAGGAAAATTATCACACTTGGTTACTGGTTCAAATTCTGTTGTTTTGCCCAGGAGACACCTTCAGAAATTTTTCTGCTATATAAATCAGCAGTTCCAAAGTTAACTGCAAAGCATTCAGCAAGATCAAATGTCTTCTATGCCATGTATATTCTGTAACATTTTAAATCCCTATCTCAACAGTTCTAATAAAAACACATGCAAATACAACAGCAAAAAAAAAAACCCCAAACAAAAAAGCAAAGTAAGTAAGATTAACAACCAATTTAACCAAGAAAGAAAAATACTAAGAAAATACATGAGAAAATACTAAGCACTACATATTTAACTAAAAAGAGAGGGGAAAAAAGCAATAAACACATTTAAGAGTTTGGTTCCAACTTTCCTAATTTGGATTTTAGGTAACATTACTTCAAAAAAAATCTCTTGCTGCTAATAACCTAATACTTGCATTACTGTGCTTTCCAACATACTAAATCCTAATGCCCATAAATTGTACTTTTTCTTGAAAAAGCTTATTAAAGGTTCCTATTTTTCACAAAAGACAGGGTTGATTTTCCTCTTATTATTATTGTCAATTTATCCATTTCAACTAAGATCAACAATTTTATCAGCCAGTCTTCTTTCATTGGACTTCCTGTCTTCTTTCACTTCTGTGCATATAACAGTGGTGCTGTGGTAGTCATGTATTGTAATATCTTGCCATTTTTTATCCCACCTGTTTCTCTATTAATCCCAACAAATACAATTCCAGAGTCAATTGGACCTCAACTTTCAAAATTTTGCACACCATAAAATGTGTTGATTCCAAATTTTTTTGGGGGGAGGGCTTTCACAAACCCACCACATATGATAAGAAGTTCCCATTTATTGCTCACATTTCCAGCATCCATTTGAAACATCTTTGTATATTGGAATCCAGTATCACCAATACATCATCCTAGAAAAATGTGTATATTCTGTATATACTGGAGTCCGGTACCACCACTACATCATTTTCATAAAAAAATTATTTAAGATTGTAACAATCCCTCTGACTCACATTTGCCTTTATTCCAACTAAATATTATGCCCAATGTTTTCTGTCCTTCTTATCATACAATCCTTGACCATCTCTTCCTCCATCTCTAATTTTAACAAAAGTTTATACATCTTACCAATCAAAGGTTTATTTGTTTCCACACTGTGCACAACTGTTTCTAACTCAGTTTTGTCAAATCATGTTTTTTTAAGCAAATTAAGAATGGACTGCACCACTTGGGTCAGAAGCTGGAGATCCAAGTTTGCACAGAAAAATACCCTGTCAGAAGAGAGGCAAACTGAATACTTTTCCTTGACATGATGGGACAAATGGTTGGTTTGGTAAAATTCAGAGAGCCTTAGGGAAGAACACTCAGAGATGGAATTTGCACCCAGCTGTGGTTCATTTCAGAAAAAGCCATTCTGCTGAATGGACATGTGAACAAGCTCTGTGTTGATAGAAATGTTCACAGTAATTACCCTCTAGTGGGGACCTAACCCTAAGTAAATGTCTGGTGGTAGTCTATAGATTCAGAACTTAGAAGCAATCACAACTACATGATTTGCAAACAAACTCTTATTTCAAACACCTAACAGCAATGTCTCACAAAGCTGAACATTTAAATTCTTTGCCAGTTCATTCTAGCCAACATACAGATATTTGAAAGGTAATATTATTTTTCTTGTGTTCCTTCAAGTTGACTCGAGCTTATGACCATCCTACCGTTAGGTTTTCATGGCAAGATTTATTCAAAGGAGGTTTACTATTGCCTTCCTCTTAGGATAAAGAGAGTGTGACTTGCCCAGGATCACCTAGTAGAGGCCTTTCTGCAGTACATGTTATAATGCTATTATTCCACTTTTGACATCCAGTGGAATTCTGGGGTTTGTAGTTTCCTGAGGCCAAAGAGCTCTCTGGCTGAGAACTCTAAAGGCCCCTCCCTAAACTGCAAACTCCAGGATTCCATAGGATGTTGAAAGTGGAATAATAGCACGCTAATAATGTAGTGCGGAAAGGCCCTAGGTTTCCATTTTTGTTGTTGATTGCGGTCAGGTTGATTTTGATGTACAATGACTTTATGAATCAGAGATCTCTAAGTCACGCTATCATCAACAGCCCTGCTCAGGTCTTACAAACTCAGGGCTATGGCTTCCTTGGCTGAGTCTATCTATCTGCCATGTGGTTTTCCTCTTTTTCTGCTGCTTTCTGCCTTGCCACCTTTTTTGTCTTTTCTACTGAGTCATATCTCCTCATGATATTCCAAAGTACAACAGTCTCAGCTTAGTCATCTTGGCTTCTAGGGAGAGTTCAGGTTTGATTTGTTCTAAGACCAATTTATTTGTTGTTTTGGCAGTCTAGGGTGTCTACAAAACTCTTCTCCAGCACCACATCTCAGTTGAACTGATTCTCTTCCCATCAGCCTTCTTCACTGTCCAGCTTTCACAACCACACATAGAAACTGGAAATACAATGGGATGGACAATCCTGACTTTGCTATTGAATGATATATCTTTACACTTGAAGATCTTCGTTTGGTTCCTTCATGATTGCCCTTCGAAGTCCTAATCTTCTTCTGATTTCTTAACTGCAGTCTCCATTTTGATTAATGACTGAGCCAATGTATAAGAACTTTTTCCTTAAAAGTTATGTAAATCATCTGTGGTCATTATTTTTGTTTTTTTAATGTTCAGCTGTAAACTTATGTTTATGCTTTCTTCCTTGACTATCTTCAGTAGTTGTTCCAAGTCTTTGTTGTTTTCTTCCAGTAGTACTGTGCCATCTGCATATCTTAAATTTTTGGGTGTTTCTTCCTCCAGTTTTCAACACTCCTTCACTAGAGTCTAATCCAACTTTGTGTATGATATATTCAGTACAAATTAAACAAATGAGTGATAAATTGCAGCCTTGCTTGATCTCCTTGCCAATTGGAAACCCTTCTCTATCTCCATATTCTGTGCTAACAGTGGCCTTTTGTCCTCAGTACAGGTTCATAGTAGGATAATCAAATATTGTGCTGAGAGGTCATTCAAACCCTGTTCTCCCAGACTCCTAGTTGAAAGCCATTTCTGCACTAGATTGTTATAGTGCTATTATTCCACTTTCAAAATCCTTTGAGGCCCCTCCCTGAACTGCAAACCCCAGGATTCGGTAGGATGTTGAAAGTGGAATAATAGCACTATAACAGTCTAGTGAGGAAATGGCCCAACACTCAAACCACGGTGGCTGTCTTGAAAGATAATTGTTGTTATTGTGTACCTTCAATCATTTTTGACTCATAGTGACCCTATCATGAGTTTTTTCAGCAAGATTTGTTCAGAAGGGTTTTTGCCTTTGCCTTCCTCTAAGGTTGAGTGTGACTTTCCAAAGGTCACGCAGTGGGTTTTCACAGCTAAGCAGGAATTCAAACCCTGGTCTCCAGTGTTGTAGTTCAATGATCAGACCACGATACCACTCTGACCTTGAAACATAATGCTGGAATAAAATCAATATGTAATCTAAAATTCAGATTAATCACTGAAATGTCTTTAATTCAAATGAATTACTCACATGTTCAATTAAGGAGTACCATAACCAACCATGAATTCAATGGTAGTAAGTAAGCTAGTGAAAACAGTATGATTTATGCTGATGGCTTGCGAAACAAGACTGTTTACCTTGTAATTTCTATTTTTCTGGATGCTATCACAGGTTGCAATACTATTCCTGATCCTACCTGGGACTAAATTTCACTGAATTCAATGGAATTTACATTTGAGTAGACATGCACTGGATTGAGATGATAGATATGGAAATGTGTAGCCAGATGGCACAAGTAGCAATAGCAGTTACATTTCTATAAGCTTATCAGTGCTGAGCACTCCCTAAACAGTTTACAATGCGTTAGCTAATTGCCCCCAACAAGCTGGATATTCATTTTACCGACCTATGGAAGGATGGAAGGTTGAGTCTCCTTCTTTGGAGGTTTTTAAGGAGAGGCTGGTTGGGAATGCTTTGATGTGTGTTCCTGCATGGCAAGGGGTTGGACTGGATGGTCTCTGTGGTCTCTTCCAACTCTGTGATTCTATGAGTCAACCTGGAACCTTGCAGGATTGAACTCACAAGGTTGTGGCTGCAGTACTGGCATTTAACCACTGCGCCACCAGGGCTCATCTGTGCCACAAGGGCTTTTCTACACAGTCTTCTTATTTATAGTGGAAAAACAGAATGACTGTGAAACAGACCTAAAGGAAATTGAAGGCAAATCTTGAGTAGCAGATTTTCAGTTTAACTGGAAAAAAAATTGCAGACTTTAAGTGTAAAGTTGATATTTTTGGCAAAGAGATACCATTACTGAGAGAAAAGAGAACAATGTAATTGTCAAAAATGAAAGCAAAATATAAATATCAGGAAGAAAGCAAAATACTGGAAAGGGGAAGAAATGTCAATTTAAAATGCAATTTTAGCTAGATTTTTTTTAAAAAAGAACTCTATACAGGCAATTTTCTGGGGAAATAGAATTCTGTATCTATCAACATCATGCATTACTCTATTCTGTTTTGGGAGATGGATTTGATGTTTTATGGAATGAGTTAAGTCTTTTCTTGGAATTAATATATCTATTTAGAACTTGGAGGAAGAAAAAAATTGATAATATTTTCTTCCTTTTAGCAAACAGACATTTTTATTCAGCAATAAAATGCTTCTTACCTCCATCTTTTGTAATCTTTTTATTATTTATTGTGGCACTGATTTCATCCATGTTTTGCAATGAATCACATAACTTATGAAAAATGTTTGTTTATTTATTATTTAAATTTAAATATTTATTAGTCATGTTAATTACTCAATATTTAAATTTATATTATTTTTAATGTATAAATCCCAAGATGCCTAGCAACAATAGTGCATAAAATTTTCATACAGTCTAAAAAGAGCAATATCAAAATATATAAAACAAACAGATTAAAAACTAGAGTAAATACAAATAGCAGTAAGTGAACTAAAATTTTAAGTGAAACAGAAAATCAAAATCAATTTAACAGCAACAAAACATGCTTTGTAAGCCAACAGAGAAAAGGCTACATGGAATTCCCTAGGAAGACAGTTCCAGCGCCTGAACGCAGCCACTAGGAAAACTCTCTTACACATCATCTGAGAAGCAGTTCAATATCTTAATAGGCTTCTAAAAATATTTTGGTGGTGTATCTGAATTTAAGTCATAACTTATACAATAGAAATCACTTGCAGGTCAGTGGTTAAGACCACTGCCTAATGAAAGAATCGAAGTGACGCAATGGTGAAATGCCAGTACTGTAGCCACAACCTTGTGGGTTCAGTCCTGCAGGCCTCTAGGTTGACTCAGCCTTCCACCCTTCTGTAAGTCAGTAAAATGAGTACTAGGTTGCTGGGGACAATTAGCTAAACACATTGCAAACCACCTAGGGAGTGCTTTGCACTGATAAATGGTATAGAAATTTAACTGCTATTTAGGGTATGGTGTAACAATGGTTTCCTTGTAATCAGGGTCTAATTTATAACATGATTATAGCACTATGATTCCAGCGTAACTGCCACAGTTCCATTCTATGGATATATGGGATTTGCGGTTTAGGGAGGCCTATTTAGAATTCTTAGCCAGAGAGCTCTAATGTCTCTCCAGACTACCAACCCCAGATTCCATAGGATGCAGCCATGGCAGTTAAAGTGAAACTATAGTGCTATAAATGTGTGCAAAAAGGCCCCGGACATCTCTCTGATGTGCCACCATAGGTTAGCACTTCTAGGTTGGTATGTCGGGGGTTGGCAGGATATGGCTCCTCTGAGCATGAGCAGAGTGCTATCTGTGAAGTAAGGCTTCGCTGCAGCAGAAGTGAAGCAGAAAAAAATCCAGAAGTTCATTAGTTAGGCTTAGAGTACTGATTTATTGCAGCACTCTAAGATAAGGCTTAGCAAAAACAAGCTTGCTTTCCAGCAATTAGACAAAGAGGAAAAACAGAAGATAATGGGAGAAAAATCAGGCAGCATCTCCCCTTACAATCAGTATACTGTCAATGGCATGGCAGGTCCAGGTAGGGCAGCTAACTGGAAAGCTGGTCAAGGCAAACACCAGCCTTCTTATGCTACCTTGTCACCCTGGAACAAGTGGGGTGGCCCAATCAGTGCTCTGGCGTGTGGCCTTCTCTAATACACAAGACATGGCCATAACAATCCTGCTGGCCTTGCACCTGGCTGTCTGGCCACACTGCCTCTTCTCTCTGCCATCCACTCATAGGAAATCTTTGCCTGCCCAGCAACAACATGGTAATGATTACCATTACTAGTATTGTGGAAAGCTATTTCATAGTATGTAAATAAATGCAAGGAATGTGGCAGAGGCAAAATAAAAGACAATTCCTGTACTGAGAATCAATGACAGCACAACACCATAAAGTTATACCATTTTCTGAGAATTTATGATTCTCTGCTGTAGCTCTCCTAAATTCCACGATGCTGGTAATGATGTTATGGGAGCTGTAATTGAAAACATCTAGAGGGCACCAAGTGCACAAGGATGGCCTACATCCTCAAAGTTACTAGTGCATACTCATTTGGTAAAATAAATACTTATGTAATAAAGATAACTTTGTAATATGTAATAAAGATAACCCACTTTCCATCCAGATCATGACTCTGTTCACAGGAGGCCTGAATAGCTGGTACAGAAGAGCAAATAGAGAACACAAAAACATTAGCAGCATCCAATTTCTAGTCCTGCAGTTGCCATTTTTGTCCATTGAAGGGCTTCCTATTGAGAAGATTAGTGGAGTTATAATTGGAATATAAACTAGTTGTAAATGTTGTGATGTATTATGTCATCAGCCATGTAAAGCTCATAGAATTGTGTCATTCAAGTGTGAAGATGGAAATTACTTTTTTATAGAGCCCTTTTATGGGCATATAAAAAAAACTAATTGGAGCAGCCCCGGCCATGCTGCTAGTGGTCAATGTGGAGCACTGCTAAATCAGAACATAACTACTGCCAATTTTTGCAGATCAGAAGTTTTGTTTTGTTTTTGCATTCTAAGCAATTTCTTTAAACAAAGCTTTTGATGCAAGCCATTTGTTTGGATATGCAAGATCTCCATGAATTCAATAGCAAAACTCCTCACTGACTTTGATGGTGATCATACTGTTTTGTATGTGTGGTGAACAGCTCTGCTTGATGCCTGAAAGACAGCATTTCAGCTGTGCTTTGCTATATGCTTAATGCAGTTACAGTCATTCTTACTTACACATAACCAAGAGAGACAATTTGACAAGCATTCTTTTAATATGTGGTAGTCTATGAAAAATCAATATTCCTGGCAGTATAAATAATTAGAGCATGAGCGGTTGCTTTAAACACAGCATCAGGGCTTTCTGTGTTAGAGCGTGATTGAGTATAGTGACTTTCTTTCAGTTATCATTCAGAATACCATTAAACTGCATTGATGCTTATATTCAGCACCATGGACAGCACCGTCTTTCCCTTTCAAGGAAGTACAGAAGAAAAAATGAAAACATCGCTACTAACCTCTTTGCCTTGTTCTGAGTCAGAGCACGGATCTGCTTGCTTGCTTGCTTGCTTACTCGCTTGCTTGTTGAGGGCTGTGTCTTTTCAAGGGTTCCTTCGTGTCCAGCATGGACACTAAGCTGCCAAGGGTCTGAAGTGATTCCTTGGAATGGGCTTTTAAAATTAGACATTTGGCCACAAGTTGGCAGCCCAGTTTAAGTCTTGTTTGAAAGGCCTACATAATAGGACAACGGAATAACCAGTTTTCCTGCATAAGAGGGACTCACTGACCGACCCCAAAGCCAACATTGCTCATTCTCAATCTTCCATTTACAAGAAAATCCTCAAACAGCATGCTAAAATACCAGCTTGGGGATTCTGGGAGTTGTAATCCAATGATATAGGTTTCCATACTTATTGCATGGATTTTCTTAGGTGCTACTGGATGGTATAGTCAATGTTTAGTAAGATCTTTGGGCCAAGAAAGAATCTGGCTGTTTGGTTTGTGCAGTACCATGTGCAGGATGGTACTGCCTTAAAGCTTATTCTGTCTAATCACAACATTAGCTGGGGAGTGCCAACAAGAGTGTAGCCCAAATAGGTCCACTGAGAAACAAGACATTCTTAAGACAATCCCAGAAATTTGGAGAAGTCCCAAAAACATTGAGGAAAAAAAACACTAAGGATGCAACAGTCACTTACCATCCAATTAAGTATCAGACTTAGCCCATTTCCGCATTATACTCTTATAGCGTGATTATTCCACTTTCAACATCCTATGGAATCCTGGGGTTTGCAGTTTCAGGAGGGGCCGGCCAGCCCCTCCTGAAACTGCAAACCCCAGGATTCCATAGGATGTTGAAAGTGGAATAATCGCGCTATAAGAATGTAGTGCGGCAATGGCCTTAGTGATGATAAAATCCTAAGTGTATATTGGATGGAGGAGAATAAAATGGGGCAAAGTGAGTGGTGGAACAGAATGTGGCTGGAATCCTGTTCATTCCATCCTGCAAGTTACATTTGTACATATTTATTAATATTACATAGTGTTTACAACAAGGTAGGCAAATGGTAGCCCTTCAGATATTGCTGGACTGTAGCTCTCATCACTCCTAGTCAGCATCACCAATGGTGCGAGTTGATGGGATTTCAGTCCAACCACATCTGGAGAGCTACATTTTGCCCAAACCTGGATGAAATGTTGTCTTCATGCTAATGATCGTGTCTTTCTATAACAACAGCAGCAGCAACAATAAATTTGGGAGACCACGTAATTTATATGTTTTTTAAAAAATATATTTCTTTCTGAATGAGCAATATTTATGGATGCTTGAAATGACACAACTGTTCTTTGACTACAGCCAAGATTTTACAGTGCCACAGAGAAGCAAAAATAACAATTAGTTGAGTTACGTACTTTTTGCATTATGTAATCTCTGGACAGGATATCAGCGTAGCACAATATATCTGGATCACTGCTTAGTGTGTATGGCTACCACCCTGTTGCACAACTATAAAGTGTAGTGTGATGCACATAGGTACATGTCCAGCATTGGCCCTTTCTGTGCACTTTGTCATGGAGCCTCAGGCCCTTTATGGAATGAGCAGAGGCCCTGTGTGGATCATGTACCCCTCAACTAATGCACATCAGTACATGTTCCACATGAGGACCTTTACTTCCATACCTGGATGGATATAGCCACTGAACAATGTTGAACTGAAAAACTCCATAGCATGAACCTGCATAAGCCATTAACAGGATACTGGCCTGTATACTGTTCATACCAGAACTGATGAATCCTCTGGAACTTTGTTCTTCCATCACCTTCCAATTCACTTTCACATGTATCTATTAAGGACAGTCATTTATATGTTCTGAATGAGTACATAATGAAAGTAGATGCTAGTTTTGACAAGTAAATGAATGGAAATTATTTTAAACAACTTTCTAGATTAACCCTGACCACCTGAATTCTTAATTACCATTCTACCATCATTCATAGTTTCCTAACTCAGCCCTTGGGAAAACGTCCCAGTGGTGTGACATGAAGGTCAGATTTTATTGCTCATATCATTATTTACTGCAGAGGTTGAGCAGCCAGAGCTCATTATATAGGATGTAATTGTCATGCACTTTGAAAAAGCTATTGTAGAAAGATTTTTTTAAAAAAATAAAATGGTGCTTTTTTTCCAGTTTGGGCAAATCTGAGAAGACTCTGGGAGTCTGGAACGAAAATGAACAAATGAGGCCAAATGTTTTACACAGAATTCTGTCTTTATGAAGAAGCAACAGTCTTGTTGTGGGTTGACACTTGGCTACAACAGGTCTTGAAAACAAGACTAACTGATCATTCTGTGTAGTCACTATGTAAAAACAAAAAACAAAAACACCATACTTCAAATTTTATGCTAAATTCCTAGGTCTTCCAAGGTGACTATTGCTAATATTATATTTTACAATAATAGTCTCTGTGAATTTATGGATTTGTTTGCAACTTTTGGTTTTATCTGCATTTTTATGCACCTTGTTAGCTATCCTGAACAATTATGAGAAAGGGTGGATTACAAATTGTACTCTGTTATTAATATTCAGAGGTATAGCTATGGGGGATGGTTGAACTGAGGGTATTGCCCTTAATAAGAATTCTACCTCCCCAATGAATTTTACCTCCAGTCCCTAAATTTCTGGTGCTGTGATATTTAGAAATACAATTTTGACATCTAAATAAAAATATCAGGCAAAGTTACCAAGAGAATACAAACACAAAAACAATATATATATAAGACATCTATGTGTAAACAATTTTCAGTGCCTCATTCCCTTCCCTCTTGCTAAAAATTTGGAGACTGAAAGCACATTTTATTTTGGGGTGTAGAATTCTTGTTGAGGGGAACAATGGCCTCATTTCCCTGCCCCTTGGAGCTAAAACCCCTGATGATGATGATGATGATCATCCTCACCCTCATCATGATGGGTGATGTCTAAAGCAGCACTAAAATGATCATGGATCACTTATGCCTGAAGAGATCACTTCTCTGTACTTACAGAGAATTGGGTTTGATTGGGAAGATTGATGATCTGTCTTAAGAACTCTTACAATTCTAAATATCATTACAGTTTTGGACTCAGCCCATTTATTTCCAGGGTGCATGTGTCAGTGCTGCTGATTATGCAGCCTAAATGGCTATCACCTGTGCACAAGATGGAAGTATCAGCAGATGTGGGGTAGGAGAACCTCAAGGTCCAAAAGAAGGCAGAGCATGCTCACTGGCAACAAAATGCAGAGTGTCTGTCGGGCAGAGGGTAAAAACTAAGTCAGAGGGGAATGGAGCAGAGTGTGATGGAGCCTGGAGGGGTGGCTAGCCTGAATGGCAGGGGGGCCCTAGCAACAGGTTGCCATGTAACCAGAGTGGTTCTGACTGAGCAAAACCTAGACCTCTATAAGAGGGAGGAGCTGCGGGTGAAACAGAAAAAAGGCATATAAATAGGGCAGAGTGAATTGGATTTAGGATTCCTTCAGGGAGAGAAAGAGGAAAGGATTGGTTGAATAAGAATGTGGTCTTCTCAGTGGCCTAGAAAGAGGCAGAAGAGAGACCAAATTACTTCTGAGTGTGTCAGAAAGTGGGACCTTGATTTAGGAATTACGCCTTTTGAGCAAGAGAAGCCAAAAGTTTGAGTGTGTGAAAACTCTGTACCTGAATTCTGTGTTAAGCTGAGGAAACTTTCTAATTTTACAGAAACACACTACCACAGATTATCAAATCTTTTTAAATAAAACCTTAGAGGCTTTACCCCTTATTCACTAAGGTGGTGGATTTAAAAGAGGAAAGTAGGGTTGTATAAGGGGTGGGGAGCGGCAGGGTGCTATAGCAGGCTGGGAAGAGAGCTGCCATCTCCAGTTTATGGGAAGAAAAGCAGGCCTGGCCACCACCACCACACAGAGTATAATGGAAAAAGACACAGGTTGGGTCCAGACTATCTGAAATACACTACTACCCTTCTGAGTCTCCCTGCATTTTAAGATCTCTGAAGGAAGCCTTTCTCTCACAGCCTCCACAAGCACATTTGGTGAGGATACAAGAGAGGGCCTTCTCGGTGGCTGCTCCCAAGCTGTGGAAATCCCTCCCACAAAAGGTGAGCCTTGTCTCTTCTCTGCTCTCCTTCCATCAGCAGACAAGAAACACTTATTTAGACAGGCTTTTGCCCCTGCTTGATGTGGAAAGGTTTCTTTTTAAATGGAAGATGGTGCCCATTCTCCTCATCTGTTAAGTTTTAAATGCTTTAGAACTTTTTTTTAATTTAGTGTCATTTTTAATACGATCATTTAATCATTTTTAATTTTTTCAAAAAAGATCCTACGACTGATTTTTGATGATTTTGATGATAATCAGTGATATAAAATGCCTTGGGTCCAATATTAGGAGAAAAGTGGGATATATGATAAATGCGTGGTGGCCCAGAGGCCCCTCAGGGCCCTTGGCAGTTCCTGGCTAGAAAGAGTGAACAAGAACACTTTGCACTGCCCCAATTTTGCTGTGAGGACCTACGTGTACCTGAACTGTGAATTATAGAACAGCCCTGGATTGAAAGAGCCATGCAATGTGTTCTAAACATCTCAACAAAGCAGCCAGTGTAGGTCGGAAAGGGAAAGCCCAGGAGTATTTATACAATAAGGATTCATTAATTAAGCCAACACCTGGATAAAATTCTGAGCCTATATAAAGAGACACCAGAATGGGAAGAGGCTGTTGTAGCCAACCAATCCTATCAGTGGAAGCAGCCCAGCTTACACCCAGATTCCTTGCTCACACTCCTAGAACCCTTGACCTTCATTTTGTCTATGGATTTTGCCATTGGACTCTCTCTCTCTGGATTTACTGTGAATTCAGACTGTCTCTCTGGATTTAATGCAAACTTGGACTGCAAAACAATTAAGACAAACTTTGCTAGCCAGCTCCTGATAATAGATTAATTAATTAGATTAATTGTTTGCCAGCACAGAACACTTGGAAAAGATACTTTTTCAAATTATAAGTCCTAGAATGCCAAAAATAGCATGACCAGTATCCATGTTGAGTGGAGGGTTTTGGAAACTGCAGACCAAAAAATTGAATTTTCCAAGCTTTGCAGCCAAAGATCATTTTTCATGTACTGTCAGCACCATGCAGTGTAGGGGAAAAAATTGTTCTGAAAAAAAAAGAGTTTAATCATCTCTGTACTATAAAGCATATGTAATTTAATAGGAAAGTGCTATGCATTCAACTAGGCCTGGACAAGTCCTAGAGTGCATTTGTGCCTGTAGTTCTCTGCATCCTCATCACTGCACACAATTTAAGTGACACAATTTAAAATACCAGCAGGAGGGATAAACATGATGTATGCTGCCACTCCCACAAACAAGCATTTGTGCCTAGACACAATTACTTGCTTGTATTCTCCAGCTTTTCCTGTACATTCAAATAATTTATACTCCAACAGTGAATGGTTCCCAGCTGCAGAAGGGAAATTGTAGATAATTTTGTTGTCAAGCAGAATCCTGAAGAAATCAGTAATTTGTGCAAATGCTAGTGTTGCTCTCATCACTTCCTGGAAAGCTTTTAGAATAGGATGAGCTGCTAAGATTACAAGTGCCATTTCTTCAGAGAAGAAGGTATGGGAGAATTTTTTTAGAAAAATCCCACTCATAAAAAATCCCACTTAACTCATAAGACAAGTCACAGTTGTCTTAAAGCATCAAGCAGTTAATGTTGGCCAAGTTTCTGTATATGAGTCTGTCATCTGCTTCTCCAAAAGCTGAAGCACACAGAGATAATGCACATCCCCTAGAGGTTTCCAGACCTGCACTTGTCTTAACTTCTTTGCAGTTAATACATACCACCCTCAAAATGCTCAGCTTTGTCTGATTTCAAAAGGGAAGCAGAGTTAGACCTAGTTAATATCTCAGTAGAAGAGCATCTACTGATCTCCTACTGGATTAGACTCAGAGGAACAAGATATGAAAACTGGAGGAAGAAACATCAACAAATTAAGATATGCAAATGATACCATACTACTAGCAGAAAATAGGAAAGCCTTAGGACAGCTACTGAAGAAAGTCAAGGAAGAAAGTGCAAAGGCAAGGTTACAGTTGAACATTAAGAAAACAAAAATAAAGACCACAGGTGATCTACGTAACTTTAAAGCAGATGATGAAGATCTTGAAATAGTTCAAGATTTTCCACACCTTGGCTCAGGCATGAATCAGAATGAAGACTGCAGTCAACAAATCAGAACAAAACTATAACTTGGAAGGGCAGCTATGAAGGAAATAGATAGAATCCTCAAGTATAAAGATACATAATTGAAAACCAAAGTCAGGATTGTCCATGCCATCATATTTCCAGTTTCTATGTATGATTGTGAAAGCTGGACAGTGAAGAATCAGCTCATTTGAAATTTGGTGCTGTAGGAGAGTTCTGCAAATACTATGGATGCCCCCCCCCCCCGAAAAAGAGTCCAAGAGCAATCAAACCAGAACTCTCCAGGGAAGCCAGGATGGCTAAACTGAAATGGTCATATTTTGGGCATATAATGAGAAGACATGACTCATTAGAAAAGACGATAATGCTTGGTAAGGTAGAAGGCAGCAGAAAAATAGAAAGAAAGCAGTGTTGTGTGCCTTCAAGTAATTTCTGACTTATGGAAGCCCTAAGGTGAACCTGTCACAGGGTTTTCTGGGGCTGAGATGTATGACTTGCCCAAGGTCACCCAGTGGGTTTCCGTGGCCAAGCAGAGAATCAAAAAGTCTTTTTCATTATCCCTGACCACTTTCAATGCCCTCCTCTGAATCCATTCCAGTTTCTCAGAGGATAATGGCTCTCAGCAGACATATCCTCCATTATAGCCTAATCCTTTTAAAAGCCATCTAATCTAGTGACCATCCCCACCTCTTGAGATGGTAGTGAATTCCATTTTAACTGTGTGTTGTGTGAAAAAGTACCATCTTCTGTCCCAAAGATACCCCATATAATATTTTGCACTTCCAATCAAACAGCAAGGGTAGTAAATTGGAAACCAAATGGTGAAAATATTAAATCCAG
Source organism: Ctenosaura bakeri (assembly GCA_948474755.1). NCBI lineage: Eukaryota > Metazoa > Chordata > Lepidosauria > Squamata > Iguanidae > Ctenosaura > Ctenosaura bakeri. Next base: position 73,193 of record CAOLHI010001516.1, read on the forward strand.
ATTTTTGCCAGTGAATTTGAGTATCATTTATATCAGAACTGTTGTGTTGTTACATGACTTCAAGGTGATTCTAACTTCTCTCCTCCCTATCGTAGGAGTTTCTTGGCAGCATTTATTCAGAGGAGGATTGTCATGGCCTTTCTCTAAAACTGAGAAGTGTGACTTGCCCAAGATGACCCAGTGGGTTTCAACAGCTGAATGGAGATAAAAACTTTGGTCTCCTGGAGTCCTAATCCAACTCTCAAACCACTAAACCATGCTGGCTGTCATGAGAATTGTATCCCAAATGTCTTCTATCTATAGCAAAACCATTATCCAGAGCATACACCTCTTGTGCACAGAAGTGAAGCACTTATAATTCATATGAGAATTCTAATTATGGTAGTAGTGGTGATGGGGTTCAATCTTGTTATGACTCCTATTTTTGTTATCCAATACTATTTTGTTTTGTTTTGAAAGAAGAATTAAAAAGTAGCTTCAGTGCCAATCTTTATATTCTGCATCAAGCTGGGGAAAAATTAAAACAGATACAGCATTGATCACATCATACCAACATTAAAACATAAGTAAGCCAACAACAGAATCAAAGACAGTTAAAAGCAATACTATTAAGAAGAAAAACAACAAATAAACAGAAAAAGCCCTTCTCCCTCGCAAGCAATCAGCCATCAAAGCCCTGCTGAAAGAAGAAGATCTTTACCAGCCTGCAAAATGATAGTAGGGAGGGTACCAGTGTAGAGAGTCCTGAGACTAATCTACGCATCTGGGAATGCAAGTCTCTCTCACCCCCTGTGAACCTATCTGAAATCTTGCTCTTCCAAGTAAAACTTGTGATCTTCTCATTCATATCTTTTGCCATCTGGACTGCATTTTGATATTGCTTGGCCACACATGTCCCAGTTTTCATCTTTGAAGTGTTGGAGGAATTGTGCTTCACAAATTAGCCATGGAGGGGGGACATATACAGGAACTACATGGCCGCAGATTAACTGAGTTTTTTGTTAGGAACATAGGAAGCTACCTTGAACAAAGTCAAAATAATTGTTTCATTTAACCTACCATTGTCCACAAGGAGCTGCAGTCTCTCTCCTGTGTTTCAGGCAGCATACTCTCTCTCACTTTGTGTGCACACAGTTTCCAATCATCTATTGACTTACGAAGAACTCTATGAAGTTCATAAAGTTTTCTTAGGTAAGGAATATTCAGAGATGGTCTGTCATTGTTTTTCCTCTGGCATGGGCCCATCTTGAAATGCTGGGGACTGAAACTGAGACCTTGTATATTCAAAGCATGTGCTCTACCAGTGAACTACAGCCCCTCCCCTTCCTATGAGGTATGTTACCTGACGTCAAACAGAGTAGCTCTTAAGGGTTCCATATATACTTATTAGGGCCTAAATACCCTGAAAGCACCTGATCCTGTTTGATCTTGGAAGCTAAACAGGGTCAGCCCTGGTTAGTACTTGGATGGGAGACCACCAGGGAATGCTATGCTATTTTTCAGAGGAAGGAACTGACAAAACCACCTCTGAGTATTCCTTGCCTAAGAAAACCCAATGAAATTCATGGGGTTGCCATAAGTCAACATATGACTTGAAAGTGCATGCGCACACACACATACCCCCCACACAGACTGAAGCCCAATTTGTAGTCTGAGGTAGTGCACCAAATTGCACTTTCCACACTTTTAGCAATGCCTACACTAGTTTGTGTGATATTGGCACCTGAGGCAGAACATTCAATCACATCTCTCATTTGCCCCAGCAGTTAAAATGCAAGTATATAGTTGGCTCTCCACATTTACTAGGACTAAGAGTGTAGAACCCTTGCAAAAGTGGAAAAATTACAAATATCACGATGTGTATGTGTCTGTGGGAAGGGGGCTGAGGTATGGTGGGGGGAATCGGCACTCAGGGTCCAAACCAGGTTGTGGAAAAGAGAGGAAAGATTGGGAGAGTTAGTATGGTGGCCCTATACTTCCCTCCTCTCACTTATCTCCTTCCTTGGGGTTTGTGAGGGCATCAGGAGGGGGTTTGTGATCCTGAGAAACTGGGCTGCAAGACATCCTTAGCTGGCCAAATAGTTGTTGGGGGTGAAGGAGGAGGACCAGAGGTGGTTTTTTAAAGGTGGTGCAGCCTAATTGGAGCTGCTGAGAGGGAGAGTTCCCCTGAAAAAGAAGCACTTGAGATGGGGGAAAGGGGTGGAAGAAACTCACAAATAAATCCTTGAAAGTTAACCTTGCAAATGTAGAGGGGTAACTATACTGTGTTAAACTGCTACCTCTTTGCTGCTCTTTAATAATGTTCAAAATCCGCTGCTTGCTTCACCCTGCCTCAAGGTAGGAGCAATGTGAGTGTGTTCTCTTCTCTCTCTTTCATGCTCACATGCCTGAGGATACAGCCAGAGTGCCAGCTCTTGGACTCAGAGAAGGATCAGCTGTTAATTCCCTGAAGCCAAATCAGGACACACACAGACCCCTTTTATTCCTGTCTCTCCAGCTTCTTAGCAGTTTCCTCACTCCTCAGATCTCTTTACTCTTTGGACAGTCTCCATCTGTCAGTGTTTATGCAGCACTCAAAACTAAGCAAGAAGGGAAGCGAGTTCATCGGAAAGCCAAGCAGGATGGACTTGAAAAGAAATCCGACAGGATTTCGCTGTCTCTCTTTATAATACTGTACACTGCAGCTTCCTGCTTGCCTTGCTCTTTCCCAAAGGGATTTCTGATTTTCCCAGTGTATTTTCCTTCTTTAAGTATTGATTTCCTCTCCCCTTCTTTTTCTTGAATGATGGAAAAAGGGAAGAAGACAGTGGTGTTCTTCCTAGGCAGATTATAGAGATGCAAAAAGTAAAAATATTTCATGCTTTCTGCTTTCTGTAAAGCCATTATTGTATGGGGAAATTCTGTAATCCCAGAATGGGTCAGGAAGGGCCAAAGGTGATGCTCTGTCAGGGAAAAGATCCACTGATAGTGCTTCACTTGACAGAGAAAAGGAAATCACTGTTTGCTACTGTGGATGGGAGAGTGTAACTAGTATCCACTGTGCAGAATATTTGAAAGATAAACAGGGAATCCAGTGTTTGAGAGGAAGGTACAATCCCTATACCCCTATGAATTATTGGTTTGGCCCAGTGAGTGGGGAACCCTAAGAAAGGAACTATCCTGACTAACTTAAGAGAGGGAGAGCTGGAGAGGAAAAGACCTGCAGTTGCCAAGGATAAAGATTATGTCTTCTTCACCTTGAATAAATTGGAAGGATTTTCATTGACGTATTAAGGAGAAGACAGAAGAGTAAATTCCTTATAGTGGGATTTCTCTGATGTATTTCTACCTATTATGTATCTTTTTATTTAGAGCTTTAAAGTTTTGGCTTCAAGGTTGTAGTTTTATTGAGCAACATAGGCAGAAGAGTCCTGCAATTAAGTCTTGGACTGGCATGTCATTGGATGCATGAAAGTTTGAGCGCATTTCATGTGTGCCAAATTTAAGATATAAATTGGTGTCTTGTTGATAAAATGGAAAATTATGACAGATTTAAGTATCAGAGATGTCGCTGGTGTGCCGGATCTCTATATATATTACCAAGCTTCAGCACTTACACGGAGAGCAGAGTGGCTCACCTTATGAAACAAAAGATTGCTGACATTAGATGGTTCCAATCTAAGGTTCGGATGGCATGTATACATCTGCTACGACAAGGCAAAAATAGATAAAGACTTCCCTAACCATTACATTAGAAAAGCTTTACCAAAGATATGGAATATACATAAGCTAATGTTATTTAAGCAAATACCCATGTGGATTTCACCACAAGAAGCATTTTTTGGAAGATGGAGCAACATCTTGAACAAATGGCTATGATATGAAGTTCTAACTGAAAAATCCTCTATGGGAAGGCTAATTATTAAAACCAGAGAAAAACTTGAAAAAGAAGGAAATGTTCTGAACTGGTTTCCTTACCGTCAATTGGTTGAAAGGTTCCACATAGATTCGAAACTGCAAGGTTTTGAAATCAACAAAAAAACAAATGTTATAATTAAACTTCTGTTTGAGGATCCCCTACACTTGATGACAAAATTATATAAGACACACATGCACACATATATCTGGACTGAAGTTGCAATTATGCTTGCAATATTATAGAATCATAGAATCATAGAAATGTAGAGTTGGAAGAGACCACAGGGGCCATCCAGTTCAACCCCCTGCCATGCAGGAACGCCCTCAAAGCACTTCTGACAGATGGCCATCCAGCCTCTGCTTAAAAACCTCCAAAGAAGGAGACTCCACTACACTCCGAGGCAGCACATTCCACTGCCGGACAACCCTGACCGTCAGGAAGTTCTTCCTGAGGTTCAGGTGGAATCTCCTTTCCTGCAGCTTAAATCCACTGCTCCTTGTCCTGGTCTCTGGAGCAGCACAAAACCAGCCCTATCCCTCCTCTACATGGCATCCCTTCAGATATTTAAACATGGCTATCATGTCCCCTCTTAATCTTCTCTTCTGTAGACTAAACATACCTAGCTCTCTAAGTCTATCCTCATAGGGCATGGCTTCCAGGCCCCTCACCATTTTGGTCGCCCTCCTCTGGACTTGCTCCCACTTGACCATGTCCTTCTTGAATTGGGGTGCCCAGAACTGGACACAGCATTCAAGATGAGGTCTAACCAAAGCAGAGTAGAGTGGTACCAGTACCTCCCTCGATCTAGACACCATACCCCTATTGATGCAGCCGAGAATTGCATTGGCTTTCTTGGCTGCCGCATCACACTGCTGACTCATGTTCAGCTTGTGATCTATTAAGACTCCTAGATCCCTTTCACACGTACTGCTATCCAGCCACGTGTCCCCCATCCTTTATTTCTGTATTCCATTTTTTCTAACTAAGTGTAGGACCTTACACTTCTCTCTGTTGAATGAATATTCTCTCTGTTGATTGAATATTCAATCATAGTTTGCCCCACAGAACCCAGAAAGTCCAAAGGCATCAGAGGAAAATACATTATTTTTCCAAAGATATAAGAGCATAAGAAAGAGTCATGTTGGGTCAGACCAAAAGCCTGTCTAGTCCAACATTCTGGATTCTAGTGGTGTGTGTGTGTGACAGACCACACAGAGGCCTTGCAGATGGCATGCAATCTCTCCATGAAAGGGATGGTTAAGTAACAGCAAGCAAAGCAAAATACTCCAAGACTACAAACAAAAACACAGACCTTGGGAATGTTCGGTTTCTTCTCTTGAAGTCCCAGCCTATCCTAGCCAATTGGCCATGGACGGAGGGATGCTGGAAGTTACAGGAAAAGAAAACTTTTATTAATTCTGGAAAAGAATTTGTGGCTGTGTTGGCCCATCAGAAGGGGGAAACAGCAGGATGATACTTTTATTAAGATCAATTAATGTGTTACACAATAAATGAATCAGGTGAAAGTTCTCCCAAGTCTTCACTGGCTTGGGTGTTATACCAGAGAAAGAGATGAGGAGAGAGAGATCTAAGCATGAAGTTGGAGTCCAAACCTTGCAGTTTTGAAGAATTTTGAGATGTTTTCAGACATAAGTTTCTTGCCAATTGCCATCTCATAACTCATGTTTACTGCAGACTTTTAGACTGCAATCTCATACCCAGGTTCCCCAAGCCCCATTTTGCTTAGTATCCAGTGTGTTGTATATTTCTGAAGTACTCAAGAACGTGTTCACTATTTTGTGACATCTGTGTGAGTCCTATGTGATCTTAACTCTGATGTTTGGATCAAGACAAGGAAATTGGTTTGCTTTTTTTCACAGGCTGAAACATTTGTTTTGCAGAGTATGTATGATCTCAGACAAACCAATGAAAAAGAATCTTTGCATTCATTTTGTAGGCAAACTGTATAATTTGTCAATGGACCCTATTAGGAAATCTGGCTTCATTTCAGAATTGCTTTCAGATTAGGATAACCAGGCTTTTGGGAAATAAACATGAGATTCACGAGGCAGGTCTAGATAAGGCTGTCTCAGGTCTCTTGCAAGATTTTCAGGGCTGCCCTGAGATTTCCAATATTGCAGGAACCCATAAACTCATTCAAATCTTGCAATGGTAGGCCAGCCCTCATAAAATGAGAAGTTTATTCTGCTGCTTAGCATCCACATGGTCAGATAGAGAGGAGGAAGAACAGTGCTATACTAGTTGCAATCCCAGTAAATAGACCCCTGGAATTTGATTTAAGGCATGGTGGGACATGGTGCCTGCTCTGTAATAAAGGGCCTGTGGAATTCTATGTCACACTGATATGGGAGCAGTCTTTAGGATCCTAAATATGGGATGTCCCATATTGAAAAGTACTGTGCAGAAGTTTCCAAATTTTCTGCTGGTCCAGAAACTAGAACATGAACCAGTGGATTCAAATTACAAGAAACAAGATTCTACCAAAACTTTAGGAAGAATGTCTTAATACTGTAAGAACTGTTTGACAGTGGAATAGGCTGTCTTGAACAGTGGTGGACTCTCTGTCTTTGGAGGGCTTTGAAGAGAGGTTGGATGAACATTTTTCAGCGGCATTTTAGTTTTGTATTCCTGCATGGCAGGGGGTTGGAAACGATGGCCCTTGAGGTCCTGTCAAGCTCTCAGATTCTAAGGTCCTCTCAAGTTTAGCTGTTCATATTAATAGCTCTAAGCTAAAATATGCTGCTGTCCTGCTTCCTATCATATTTTTTGAGTTACCCACTGACCCACTGTTTTCAACAACTGTGGCAGTGGTGGGACTATGAATGAGATTTGGCTGCAAGTGGGGAGAAGTTGACGATGGGACATTATTTTCATTGTCCTCTCCACTGACCAAGCATTTCCATGTTTCCCTCAGCATTTTTTTTTCACAAGACAGCTAAAATTCATTCTATATCGGCTGTCTACATTGTGATATTATAGCAAAATCATATTTTAAAAGAAAAATCAAATCTATGCAATGGTTATATACCTGAATCTTTGTTGACAAAAAGAAAAGAAAATTCATGCGTGTACTTCTCTTTTTGTATATGCAGGAATAATTTTAAGTCTGCTTTTAAAAGAAGCACTATAGAGTTTTGCCCTCTAGTGGATGTAGGGGGGATGCACCTAATGTACTTCAAACGGAAATGGAAGTCACACATCTGGATGGAAGACTTTTGAACTCCCCATTCAGAGCCATTAGCACTACAATGGAAATATGAGAAAGGGGGTGGTTCTGTTGATACTGTTTCCCTGATTTCCCTTGACACAGTGAGAGAGTGAGATCATGCCTTGCCCTCACCCCACCCATTGCCAGACATCTATTTGGGGAGTGTAATGTTCTGCTTAAGGCATATGCTTGTGAAATCTAATGTGCTTAGGTGAGAAGAACATTAGTAAGATCTTTCCTACACTCTGGAAATTAATGGCACAATTTCTATCTACACAAAAATTGTGCATCCTGCATCAAGGACACTGCGATATCACTGAGGAGATATAGCATGGAGTCCCACCAGGTCAAACTATGCCAAACCCATCTTTTTCATGCTGCCTATCCCTACCCTGTCATGGCCTTGTAGTAGTCAGTGGAGAGTGTGAGGAAGTGGAGGAACATTTCACTGTGTAACCATAACCAATGGTGACGTCTGTCTGACTCTACAGATCCTGTAGACTCCTTCATCATTGCGCCTCTGATTATAGATATATTGCCAGGCGCTTCTCAGCCACTCCCCACTTTCCACTAACCAGTACATGATCATACTGGATAGAGAGAGGGTGGCATGAAAAAGATTACAGGGGGAATATAGAGGATTCTGACCTTCACAACAATAAGAAAGGAAAGGGGAGGCCTTACTAGGCATAAGTTAGACTTAACCTGTATATATCATTAACAAGATACCAGTGTGGATTTTTCAAATGTGTCTCTCACTGAAACATCCATGTCCAAGCAAGCCAGAAGGTGCAATGCCATACTCTTCTGCAAAGGCACAGTTGAGAAGAATGCCTGGTAGAGGTGTAGAACAGTAAATGTCATTTATCCATGCAATCCAGGGTCTAGGCTTGGTTGAGGAACTTTGGAAGGTAATTTTTGCTCACCCAGAACCACCAAGGACCGTACAGAAAGTGGACAGGGACAGAAATTCACTTTCATTTTGGAGAAATTCTCCCCACCCAACTCCTTACTGACTAGATTTTTTTTAAAAAAAGTGGACGAGATTGCTGTTGGTTACTCTACTAAAGTAAACCCATTGAATCAATTATTGAAAGGTAAGTAAATACATAAATAAATCAAAGCAATTCAGTAGGAGTCATGCCCTGTTTTGGAGACCCTGGCAGTGAGGAGGAGGATTCTGAATCTAAGGCAGAAGTTTCCCCAGAGGCAGGGGTTTCCCCAGAAGCTTTCTCAGGAGAAGATGACAAGCAACAGCAGGGGCCTGAGCAAGGGGAACAAATATCAGAGGATGACACAACACAGATGCTTACCATGCAAGAGAGATGATGTCAGACAGAGGGGCTGAGCTGCTCAGTGCATTTAAGTAACAAACAAGCCCTAATGAGGAAACACAGCATCAGTAGATAAAAGGCTTTCAGCTGACCCTTTCCTTTCAGGGTCAGCAACTGATCTTTACAGTTGTGGAATCCTTGTGCTGTGTTCTCTTGTATTTGGACTACTTTAAACCTCTGCCTGTTTGACTACTACTTGGATTTGTTTGCTTTGGAACCTAAACTCTGTTTGGACATTTTCCTGCTCTTGTCTTGTGGTGGTGGTGTTCCAGAATACATTTGCATTTTGAGCAGGGGTGGCTTGTGAATCATGTTGTCATGGGGAGGGTGAACCCATTCTTCATTTTACAGTCACTACTACTGCAACTGCTCTGGGCTGTACAGGAGCCATCCAGGACTGATCTTCCCAAGTACTCCCATAAAGTTGCTGCCAGACGGATAGCTGCAAAACCAAGGGTGTACTTGCCATTCCTTTGTTAATGGATCTATCAGCCACCTTGATTTGGAAGTCTCTTGCTCAGAGGAAAGTTTCTTCCTGAAAAACTAAGCCTAAATTGCCCTAGAGTTCTCTTCTGGATCAGATGAGGCTCCCTTTAAGTCCAGGATTCAGTTTCCAAGAGTGGCTAGTCAATTGCCTTCAGACTGCTCTCCTGCTCATGCTCCTGGCACACCAAGAAAGGCAGCCTCTGAACAGAGGTTTCTAAGTCAACCCCAGCCATTGTACAGTGCTTGAAATCCAGAGGAAATATCATAGAACCCTATGATATTTTGGTTTAAACAGCTATCCTGCTGATGATCTGTAGAGGCCAATTGCCTTTCTGGGGGGGGGGGAGAGAATGAGAGAGAGAGGGAGAGATTGAGACTCCTCATTGACCCCTTGTTTCTTTTTCCTGGAGATTGCCACCTCTAATTCTTGAACCCTTCAGTAGTTTGAACAGCTGTATTAAATCTTCTTCATTGAATGCTTTTAAAATGTAGCTCCTGGGATTACTGACTTTCAAGCATGATCTTACCACAATGAGATAAATCGCCAACACATTAGCCTCCCTCTATTAAATGCACATTGCCCAGAGGCATTTTGCTCATGACAGAAACCATATATCAGAAGCCTGCTGCGTTCCTAAAGCAGCCATTTACCCCATTGCTGCCAGATGGGGACAGCAAACCCACTCTCAAGCAGCAGCTCTATCTGGAGCATGGGTTCTCCCCAGATATGTCTGAAATTATCCAGAGGATGTTTCAGAGTTAAAATCTCAAGCAGAATTGAAAGGCTTTGCCTGCAAGTAAAGGAAATGTACAGTGAGCAAGCCAGCTTGCTTCTTCAATGGCTCTAAAAGCTAATCAAAACACTTGGGAGTCCTTCTCTTAGGCAAGATGATTACAACAAACTCGAAATGCACAGAGCCTGAATGGGACAGTGGGGCAAGGAAATGAGTCAACACTTCATCCTGAGATTAGATTCCGCTGAAAAATTCAGATTCCAGGAAAGAAGCCTCTCATTTTCTTGATTCAAGGGCACTTTTGATAGCAGTGATGCACAGGAAACAAAAATACCTCCTAACTGATTAGCAAGTGAAAGAGTGATGACATTCCTTTGGATGTTTTAGTACAATGAACAGTGGAAACACTCTTAGTTAAGTCTTAGTGCATTGCAGTCTTGATGAGTGGCTAGCCTTTTCCCTAAGTCAGCCTATAAGAGGAAGGCAACAGATAGGGAGATAAGCAGGCAGACAGGCAGGATCTGAGACCTTGGTATGTAAAATTATTTTATTTGGTAAAATATTTGTACTCGGCTTCTATCCAGAGATCTCAAGGCAAAACAGTCTGACAAGTTTGAAATTGTGTGCATAATAAAAAAAATGACTTTAAATGGCTGAAAATAAACAATTCAACAAGTTGAAAAGACAGTTTAAACAGTTAGAATACTTTGAAACAATTTAAAATAATGTGGTCTTCACCTTAACAACTTTTGTTTTTACAACCTAGTGACAAATTCAGCTTGCAATCTATTCATGTATAACTAGGTTGGCATTAATTATTACTTTCCACGTTCCTTGCTTGGAGGATTCCCTTATGCCATTTGGTTTAAAGACAAACATATGACTCTTCCCAACATGGAGTTGTATCTATACTACATACTAATTTGATACCAATTTTAACTGCCATGGTTTCATTCTAGGGAATCCTGAGATTTGGAGTTTGGAAAGCTCTCCTGTTATAATTCAGTGGAGTGGGCTAGGAAGTATCTCCCCAAGCTACAAACACAGAGTTTGTAGTATATCTGTGTAGTATAGTTATACTTTTTGATTGTGACCTTCCCAGTGTTTTTGAACTGCAGCTCCGATAATCCTTAACCTTTGGCTATGTTGGCCATTCTGGAACCAGTGGTTCTCAGCCTTTGGCCACCCCCATTTTAGACACCAGCTCCAAGGAGCACTGTTGGCCATGCTGCTTGAGTTTCTAGAAGCTAAAGCCTAACTTTCGAGGAGACCAAAAGGCAAGAGTGCTGCTTACACCACTGTCTATTGAGCCCAGTACAATCTACTCTTGTTGGCAGTATGCAGAGGTTTCTTTCATTTATTTAGATTATTTTTATTTTTTAAAAATTACCTTGCTTTTCCATTTGAAAAAAGTAGATGCTCTAAAAAACCCAATAACCAACAATTAAGACATATTAACAAGCCAAACATTGTAGTGCCTGCGTGTGTTCACACACGTGCATGTGCGTGAACACACACACAATCCCTAAAAATTAATAAATAAGATAAAGCACCACCATCGTCAAATGTTTGCCTAGAGAGACATGTTTCAACTTGCTAATCAGTACAGATAAAAAGAATGATCTAACTTCTCAGGCAGAAAGTTTCACATCATCCAGCTGGGAAGATAAGCTATGGCCAGGACTGACAGCATATGCTTCTCTAGTATATTGGGCTTAGGAACTTCAAAATATGAGCATATTCCATTCTTGCTTCCACCTACCTCCCCTCCAAGCTGCTGAAGAAATTGGATATAATGTGTCCCTTCTTTCATTCCCACAGCTACTCCAAGCAACAGATTAGGTTGAGAGACTGATCGACCCATTATGACTGGGGACCCTTTATTTACTTATTTATTTACATAATCATTTGTTTGCTGGCTTTTAAGACCAAGTCCTATTAACAATGTAGCATACAAGTTAAAAATTCAAGCAAGCAACTCCGTAACAGCAGCATCCAGTTACTAGAGAGATAGATTACTGACTAGTTAAAATACTCCAACAGCAGGCAAGGAGGTTAAACATGCCTTTATCTTGCAGCACTTTGGAAAAAGCAAGACAAAAACACTGAGTGTTTACAGCCCAGGGGTTCAGTCCGTGTATCCTTCCTTCAGTCCTTCATTTCAGAACCTGAGTTGGGATTGGATCTCCCCTGTTGAGTCAGGGCATTGATTTCTCTACCAAGGGTAGCAATCATGCAGCCCTCCAGGTGTTGTGGAACTACAGCAGCTCTACAGACAATGGAAGAGAATACTGGGAGCTGCAGTCTGACAACATCTGGACTGCTGCAGGACTATTATCAATGGTCTATCTAGTCCAGTTTTACTACCTGCGATTTCTTTCCATTCATTCCAGATATATTTTTATCCGGTGCCTTTTAGCTGAAGTTTCCAGAGAATAAACATATGCACATTTTGGCTAGAATCCTGTTTAGTTTGATGGCTAGTTCTGACTAGAATGGTTGAATGGAGAGTCAGTCCACTGATATCCCACTGATTCAGTAGGTGTTCTTTAATGAGGAGTAATAACAGGATTTAGGCCATAGTACATGTTTTTCCTACTGGTCTTTTCGAAGTTCAGGTCAAATATTCCTGGTGGCCAGCAGTAAAATCTTGTACATACTTACTCAAACATCTTATTGTTTTTCCTTGAGAGCCAGTGTGGTATAAGTAGAAAGAGTGTTGGAGTTGGAGCAGAGAAGGGGAAGATGAATACTTCTGCAAGGCACTGAAATTCTAATTCTCATCCCTGTCTGTCTGTCTGTCTGTCTGTCTAGCTAACAACCAGATAGGTATATGGGGAATGGAACTTAAGTCTCTGGAAAGTTACTTCACTGAAATTATTAGCAAACAATGGTTTTATGTGGTGTGTTCTTTATATGCCAATTACTGAGATTTTGAGAAGGCAGTTCCATTTTAATTGCACATAATTTTAAACAGAACTGAGATTTTCTTACTCACCAAAGACCTCTTTTTAAGAATGGACTGACCTAGCTATATTAAAAGAGAGAATGACAGTAAAAGCGTGAATCACAAAGTCCTATTTTCTTGGGAAGAGACTACAAAAAGAATTCTGTTGACAGTTTGCCATTTTGTACTTTGTGTGTTGACTTATGAAATAAGATAAAGGATACATACACCGAACAAGGCACAGACAGAAGTTCTGCCAGCCACCTAAAAAAGTGAACAAAGGATAGCAAGTTCATTCAGACAAACTTCACAGCTGGAAAAATACAGTGGACAAGAATATAAACAAAGAGTTCCTATATAAGGAAACCCTGTGCAGAAAACCAAACCCACAGATAGGAGCCTCCATTTCTCAGTTCTGTTTAAGCCAGTGAACTGATTGGACCAAGATAAGATAAACAAAGTTCTGTGGGAGCCACAAAAGCAGAAAAAGCCAGGCCATAAGCATCAGTTGGGAGAGCAAACTGCGTCCAACATTGTTATTCCTATATGAAGCAAACACTCCAAAATATCTAGAGGAGTAAACAATATTCCTTTCTTGATAGTTTCATTAATACTGTGAGAGTGGTCAGTTAACAAACCTCAAGTCACCCATCAACTTATGGAGACCCCATGATTTCACAGGGTTTTATTAGACAAGGAATACTCAGAGGTGGTTTTGCCGACCTCTTCCTCTGTAGCAACTTGCTATCCTTTGTTCACTTTTTTTGGTGGCTGGCAGAACTTCTGCCTGTGCTTTGTTCACTGTCTCTACACTGATACATATCTTTCATCTTATTTCATAAGTCAACACACAAAGTGCAACACCTAGCATATACCCTGAGATAATCAACTGTAGTTCGGTGGGCAAAAGGAGGCCCTCAGGTTGTTGTGTGGCTCCCAGGGCCCACGGTGGTCAAAACAAATTGCTTCCAAATGTGCTCTGGGGTTCTAGGGGCATTTTCACCACATTTCCCCTCACTCTTGGACCATTTTAGGTCCAGGAGAGGCCTTTAAAACACAGGAAGTGAATGTCACTTCCTGCAGTTAAAAAAAGGCCATCTTTGGGGCCTAAAATGGCCCAGATTCCCCCAAAACCATAGTGCCCACATACTCCCAGAGAGAATCTTAAGGAAAAAGTTTTAAAAGAAAGTTAACTAGTGCATGTGTGTGTGGGGTGCAGCATTTCAAGGTCCCCTGTGGGTTAATGTGGACCCTTGGCTGCCTACAGTTGCCCACCCTGATGTCATGTGTTCTTAGGCTGAACTGTACTAAAACTGTTTGAAACAGTTGAAAAAAAGATCCTTAATATGCACTGCTATAGAGTGTCTTTGAAAAGAATGCCACTAGACCCTGTAACTTCTATATTTATTCAAGATGTGCAGCCAGGAAATGTGTGACTAAGCCTGTTAAACTTGTTCAAGATAAACATTAATTATTAAGCTGCAACCTATTTTCCTAAAAATCCAAAACTTAAGCTATAATGAAGAAGTTTATGCTGCTGATCTGACTACTGGATAACAATGTTGTTATGCAACCTTGGGAGCCCAACTGACAAAATGATAAACTACAGGTAATCTGATTCTACATAGATTAGCAAGTATAAGGCAAAGAACATCCAATCTTCTACAAGAGAACAAAAATGAAGGAATACAGCTGATGTACCAACCAAAGTCTAAGACCCTATGGGTATTCCTGGCAGTTATTCATCCAAGAACAAGTTCAGATTCAAGGGAGCTCACCCTCCTCAGCTGCACACCTGTTTTCTTGATGGATTTCCACTTGCTAAAAACACTTCTGTCCCCAGAGGTATCTGACCTATCTTCTGAAAGGTTTTATTTGCCATTCTGCCTATATTAACTGGAGTTGTCTTTAAAAGCTTCCTTTGATTATTGAGAACAGTTGCCTGCAAACTGTTTGAAAGCAAAGAGCAGGCAGAAGTCTTTTCATAAATGAATTAGATGAATGCAACCCCATTTAGAGAGACACAGTGTGGTGTAATGATTTGAGCCTTGAACTACAACTCTGGAGACCAGGGTTTGATTCCCCACTTGGCCGTGGAAACCCACTGGGTGACCTTGAGCATGTCACACGCAGCTCCAGAAAACCCCTTGATAGGCTTGCCATAAATTGGAAATGACGTGAAGGCACGCAACATTTAAAACCAACTATATCCCATGGGAATGGGTGAGAGGTGGGAAGGGCCTGCATATATGCCATATAGTGTCCAGAGGTGAAAAAGGGTATCCTTAAAGACAGTGTGACTGAAGATGAGAAAGATTAGAGGGGGACAGATAGAGGCTTGGGAAAACATTTGGCTTGTAGGAAATGGAAGGAGAAAACAGAGGAAGAAAACAATGGGTTCACTAAAGGTATGTGTCTGTCTTATATTTTATTTTATAAAACCCTGTTACTTGGATTTTATATTCATCAGTCTTGCACAGCAGAGATGTGAACCTTCTATGAAACAGTCAGCATAGCTCTGTGATCCCCCAGGTTGGGAATCTGTGGCACAGACATATAGCAGAAATTAATGGTGTTCTTTAATCACTTGATTAGCATTATCAATATTTTGTTTTTCTATCAGTCCTTTGCAACATAGATTCAAATGTCACAGTATTAGGAATTCCCATTACTTACATTTTCCTTGGAAGTTCCTTAAATATTCTGCCACATGTTTACCTCTTGTTCACTTTTTCCACTGAAGCAAACATGTCAATCTTATGCACTTTCTACTGCCCATCTACGTGTTTCCTCAGAGAACTTTTTTTTAGATCCAAGGCCTGAAGCCAATTTCTAAACCCAGACAGAGCAGCTTCAATGAATCAGTTGTTGGATGGTAAGATGCTTGTGCAAATCCTATTGATTCAACAGGTCCACTCTTGCTGGGGCTACAAACTGGATTCAAGTCCAGGAAGACACCATCTTTCATGCTAGTTGATCTGCAATTCAGGGACAATATTGAATGGGATCTACTGTTTAGAAGCAGTTAATGAAATGGATGCGTTCCTTGGCATTACTTCTTAATAGAAAATTTGATACCAGAGGCAGAAGCAGAAGCAGCATGGAAACAACCGGGATAGGTTCCTATATCACAAAAAGGAAAAGCAGCTCAACATCCTTCTGCAAACTTTTTATTCAAATCTAACATGTGAAATGAAACAACTGGGCTAGGTAAGCTTTGCATAAGTGAACCAAAACATTTTGTACTTTCAAGAAACCATTTGAATGTCTTTTCCAACAGGCACCCAGGGATATTTTCTTCCTTTCACCAGCTTCCTCTTATGATTTCTGTTCCAGTGACCAAATTAGCCCTATGCTTTTTTTAAAAAAAATGGGAGGTGGCAGGCAACTGATGAGGAAGCTCTGTTTTACTGTTCACATATGCTCAGTAAAGAATTCTGGACAGAGTTGCTGTTTATTTTGCCTTTGTAGGTAGGCACACATGGTTACAATAAGGATTGAGTAGAGTTGAGTCTTGGTCTTTCCCAGACAAAGCTTTACCGCATTGATTGCAGATACGCTGCTGCAACCTGACACTATGTTTCTCCAGCTTTACAGCCAATGCTGCAAAAAGCCTTCTAGCTAGGCAGAAGATAAGGAAGAAAGGGGATGCTGGGTGGGTGTAAAAAGACTTAGTAACAAGGGAGATTCAGTCTCAGAGACTTTGTTATTGTTAACTAAGGTATGTCTGTATTATATAAATCAGAAGTGGGCAAATTATGGCCTGTTTGCTGCATGCAGGCCCTAGACCCAACTTTTGTAGCCCCTGAGACCTCCTGCCAGTTCTTCAGATCCCCCCCTTTTTTCTGTCTTTTTGATATGATTTGGATGTGTTTTGCCCCAGAACTGTGTAGAGAGGTATCCAAAACATGCAAAAACACATCATCCAACTGGACACAGAAAGGTTCCTGGAACACTCCAGTATCCCCAAATCACAGTGCTTTTCAAAATGGCAACAGGAAGTTATGTAATGTCACATCTGGTTGCCAATTTGGGAAGGCCTCAGATGAAGATAGAGTATTGTTGGGGCTGCAGCCTGTGGAATGGGTGGGGGTATTGGAGGAAAGAAAATTGCCTTCTGGCCCCCCATGTAGTTGCTCACCTCTGACATAATTGCTAAGAATTAGGAATACTGCTAAGAAGTGAGGAACTATCACAGAAACATCTAGAGAACATTTCTAGCAATTGATTAGAGTTGTTAATGACACCAACCTAAATATGTCTTCAAGGAGTGTGAACAAAAACAAGATGCAAATGACTAAGGTGTAAATGTAATATTATGATAAAGGTAGTCTAAAACAGTGTTTCTCAGGCTAATGTGGGGAACCAGCAATATATTTTCTAATGAGCCAAGGACTGGTACCATATTTGTGCTCACTGGTTACAACTGTTTTTTCTTTTCCTGTCTGCTCACTCTAACTGGCAGCCAATGGCTCATGGCCTGGCATGGGTCCATGGACCAACACTTTGTGGGGCACTGGTCCAAATAGACTGCACTTCTTCTTGTTTTGATTGACAAACACAGGCAAAATCATATGCAGATTTATGAAAAATAATTTTATTACATAACACCTTGTTTTTAGCAATGTTGATTTCTTTTTTTTAAAATTCAGAATACCTGCGTCATTCATGTAAAATAGTTTGATACAGTACATTGTATGGTATAGCTTTCCCTCAAATTCTAGGGTTCTCCTAACACCTTAATCCTCTGCTTTAATAAGGGTGCCCCTAAACAAACGTGCGAACATATTTAAAAAATAAACAAAATTTAATATCCACTACATCAAGCCAGCTCTCAAAAATCATGACAAAAATATTTGAATGAATGTCGCACTGTTTGTTTGCTTGTAGGGACCATCATTCATGCTTTTTAAATTCCAAGCATGCTCACAAATCAGTTAACACCAACAGGAAAAATAAAACACTGCCTATGACAATCATTTCAGTTTGTTTGCTGAACCAAACAGGTTTATCTCAATAACACACTCATTTACTATCGAATAGCAGCTTTAATACCAGTCAAGTCATAGATCTGAGAACAAAATAAACATATGTTGAAAATTAATCTTTGGGAGGCTTGTAAATCTGCTGGAAAAATGCTCATGTCTCTTTTACAGTGTCTTTTAAAAAATCTCTTTGCAGCAAATTTGTTGGTCAAAAACATTGATCAATGTGGAAAATGAATCAGCCCACAAAAAAAGTCACTAAAAATCAATGCATATCAAAATTCTCTCAATTGGAGCCATGGTTAGTTTGTTTTCATCTCATTAACACATACTGTATGTTTCAAATACCAGTTAAGAGATTTTGCGTACTATTGGTCAGATAACGTTGTTAACATCAATAGAATTCATCACAACAACAAAAATGCTTGCCCCTAGCACATTTCACAGCTTCAACTGCTACAGACTGTCACTGAAAACAATGCATTGGTCAGTCTGAACCATGTCAAGTAAACTATGGAAGTAGCATATCCACAACACAAACTGTGCTAGTACTTTCTTTTCAAGTCTAATTCCATAAATGGGTACAATCTGAGGGAGGCCACTACTCCCAGCCTGTGAAAAGTAGTGGAACTTGGCTATCAGACATTTTGAAAATGCAACAAGTTACAGTACATTCTTGCAGCCCAAAGCCAGGTTCCAGGCAGACAGCAGCACAGCCAGTCCTGCAGCCTTAGCAACAGTGCATTGACTTTATTCAGGTGCAGCTCAGTACCGGTGCGTCTGGTGAGAGTACTGCGGAGGCTGCTGGGAGGTAGTTGAATATCCCATGCTGCTCTGTGGCTGTGATGTGCTTGGTCCAGGATTTGGATAGGCAGCATGGGGATTGGAACGCTGAGCAAAGCAGTGAAGAGGGAAGAGAGAGGGGGAATGGTTACAATTGTGCTGGCATTCAAATAATATAGCATATATGTTCAGTAACCATCAGTGCACTGTTAACAGATACTAAAGCACCCCCTGCTTTGCATCAATGTTTTTTTTACACCAATGAGAATGCAGATGCCACAGGGAATGGCTCCTAGAGCTGCCAGTCCTGTCATTCTGATGCTCCTTCATAACATTTAGTCACCTATGGATTCATAAAGCTATTTCATGGCCATGCTTTACAGTCTTCCCTCTACATTTGCAGTTTGACCTTTTGCAAGGTATGTGCTTGCCTCCCCCTGCATTTTCCTGCTCCCATCCCTTGCATTCCTCACTCCAGGCTTGCCAGGCTTGTGTTTAAAATGGATTTTTTTTTCTTTTGGGGACAGCAAAACCCCCCTCCCACTTCTGGAGGCATGTTCTTTCTCCCATGTGTCTGCACTTTCTGCTGTGTAATGGCTGCTGTTTAGTCAGGTGCTCTCTTTGCTCCTACCTCTCCCTTTTTCAAGATGACCACTGGAAGTAACTGGAAGGGAAGAACTGTGCTCTTCTCCCTTTGAGGGAAAGTACCAATAAGCCCTTTAGTGTGTCTTTTTTCTCCCCTGCCCCCCAACGCTGCGGTCAGAGGCAAAGAAATGGGAGGGGACCTCTGGAGGGGAATCACAGGGGGAGAATTAATCATGATTTTTCCACTTTTGTGAGGATTCTATGTCCCTAACCCTCACAAATGTGGAGGGGCTACTGTAGTGACAAAAGAACACGAGATTAAGATTTTGAGAGGAGTTTTTTTTTTTAATTGAAAGTCACACACTGAGCTAGTGTTTTGAGGTATAGGCTTATGGATCATATATTACTCAAAAATAAAAGGAACATTTATCAATTGTGCTTGTAATACATGAACCAAAAATCTATTATAATATAGAAACACTGGGAGCTCACATAACTCTTTCTGGCTATTCGGCATTTCGTTTCTGTGCTTATAACTTAAGTGACTGTGTTTTCAAATTCTCTATGATTAGTAAAAGCAAGCCTATAGGGACATGTTGTCCAGCCGCATGTTTAGACATTGGGTGATTTTTCCAGACGTAACAGACTTTTTTGAATGATCTACACCAGGGACTGGTAACTGCAGCTTCTTAGATGTTTTTGGACTGCAACCTCTATAATCCCACACCACTGTCTATGTTGGCTAGGTTTGCTGGGAGTTTTGGACAAAAATACAGTTGCCAGCCCCAATGTATACTAAAGTTTTCAATGCAATTTAAAAGATTTCCTAATGTTTCCAGATGAAAATCAAGATCTGTTGAGTCTCCACTATTAAAAAGTGACAGCAAACAGTAATTGCTTCCAAGACAAGAAAGTGCATGAAAGAGGTATATAAACAAACAGTTCTACTAAGTTTTTAAAAGCTCTGAGTTTAATAGCTGACCAGGGAATATCTGGTTCTCTATACAGAACATCTACTTAATGTCTTTAACTTGACAGAGGTTACCCCTGCTCTTCTATTAGGTTACTAGCTATAATGGATATGTTTTTACTGTGCTTCTCAACCATCATCTCCCATAGTTTTCCTGGAAACCACATTAAAGAACCAACAACAAAAAAGATAACATTCTGGATTTTAAGCTGCTATTCCAAATGTGTAATTTTAACTTCCATCAATCACACACACCCCATTTTCCAAACCAATCCCACAGAACTGGTTTTTGGTATCAGGCACAGGGAAATACAGACTGAAATAGGAGGCAAGGAAGCCGTGTTTTGTGAAGAAGGAAACTCTTATCTCAGAGCTTTCCAAACTTTTCATGCTGGTGACACACTTATTTAGGCATGCATCTTTTCGTGACACAGTAATTCAATTTTACTAGGAAACAGAGGTTAAACTAATCCCTTATAAGAGATACAGACACACACATAAATTGTAATAACAAAATGTATGGGGACACAACATCTCATGAAAACCTCTCATTTATTTTTAAAAATATGATTTATAAATAGTAACATACATTTCCAAGATTGTAGGCGACACACCTACACACTTCAGGCAACACACTGATGTGTCGTGGTACACCATTTGGAAAGCCCTGCTCTATCTGCTTACAGAAGGGAAGTGAGGAACCAAGCCAACTGTAGCTTCCTTCTTCTGTGATTTTTAAAGAGTATGTTCACCTGCAAAGCTGATCTACACAAGTAATTTCTGTAAGTGTCATGTGACACTGACTATGTGAATAAAGTGTAAGAACTGCCTTGTTGAAGCAGATGGAAGTTCTGGGAAAATCACAGAGTATGATAGCCACTTCCTGTTTAAAAATGTATTCCTTTTTAAAGCTATTACAGCCAATAAATCTACTATGAACACATCTAATAGATTGAAAATCTTCGTTAATTATATATTTTGTGAAGGAGTGAAAGAATATTTACTTATCACACATCATGACTACTTTGGAACATGTAGCAAAACTAGGCACTTCAGCATTTCTGACCTGTGACTACTTTCTTGGAATGTATATGGAAGTCATATCTGTGCAGGGAGAGAGACATAAATGGAAGTGATTTTTCTCTTTTATCATAATCCCTGAAAAAGTTCAACCTTTTCATAAGGAAGAAGCATCTCCCTCTGATAATATTGCTGCATTTTGAAGATTCTCGTCTTTGAGATGGAAGATCAAAATATCCAAGAGTGGGCCACCATTTATTGAAAACAGTACATGTACCAGGTATTTCCCTTTCTTTGCAGTATACATACAAGTTTTGCTCCCTCCACTCATAAGCAATCATCTTATAGACTGGAGAAATGAAGAAAATGAAAGAAAAAAATGAAGAAAAAGAAATACTCCCCAATTTGGCACACTTTCCACTTTAAAACAGGTAGATTATGTGCAGTGTGTGAATGTTTGCCAGGGATTAGAAATGGCCTTAGAAAATCTTTTCATAGCATTTGCTATGGAACTCCCTGCCCAAAGTTTCCATTTAAAGAAAAAAAGAAAAGAACAGTCCATCTTCTCCCACAATTAAAAAGCTGTTTTTACCACGTAGCCTAACCATGCCTCTCTATTCTCTTCTTCTATTCGATTAACAATGCAGACTAAATGTTCTATATTTTTGTAGCCTTTGCCTTCCTCTGAGACTGAAATAATGTGGTGGGCCCAAAATCAATCAGCATCTGAATGGGAATTTGAATCCCAGTCTCTAGAAGCCTTTAATAAATAAATAAAAATATTTGAATATTTAAATCTAAATTTAAGTATTTAAATCTTGAGTTAAGTCTTGGGGGTCTCTGGCAACAAATTATATTTACAGGGTTCCTTGGTAAAGAAAGCATTAAGAAACACTGATCTAAATCATTGATAAAAATACCGAAGAGCACTGGCCTAAAAACAGAACCCTGTGGCACATCACTTGAGACCTACATCTCATCTGAAGAACAGCCACCGATGACAACTCTGAACACAGTTTTCCAATGAATTATGGATCTATCTGATGGTATTTCGATCTCTTCCATATTTAGTCAATTTGTTTATCAAAATATCATGGGGGACCTTATCAAATTCTTCACTGAAATCCAGATAAATGACATCCATAGCATTCTTACCATCTATTAAACTAGTGACTCAATCAAAAAAGATGTACGGTAAGATAGTTTGGTAGGATTTGCTCTTGACAAACCCATGCTGTTTCCTACTAATCACTGTATTGTTATCAAGATACTTGCAAGCAGACTCCTATATAATCTGTTCTAATATTTTCCTGGTATTGAGATCAGGCTGACTGGCTTGTAGTTTGCTGGATTTTCTTTTTTTTGATTTTTTTTTTTTAAAGAGAAGAGCAACAATTGCTTTCCTCCAGTCTTTTGGCACTTCATCTTTTCTCCAAGATTTCACAAAAAATGATGGCAAATGGTTTAGAGACTATTTTAGCAAGTTCCTTTAATACCCTGGGATGCAGTTCATCTGCCCCTGTGGATTTGAACACATTTAGGTTAATCTGCGATTCCTGACTACTGACTTATTTGCAATCCGGATTCCTTGCCAAGATCTCAACTTACGCATGGAAGCACAGAAGAAAGGTTCTCTTTCTAGGGAAAAAACTGTAGCAAAATAGGTATTGAGCAGTTCTACCTTTCCGTTGTAAACTGTTAGCATTTTACTATCTTTGCCGACCAGCAGTTCCACCCTATCCTTTGTCATTCTCCTGCTTAAAGTATATCCCAGTTTCAGTTCCTTTTGAGTTTTAGCTTTTCGTACACTTCCTGCAAGCTTGTTGGAAAGTGTATGCCTAGCAGAATTAGTCTTCCAGCAGCTATCAGGGTAACTGAAATCCCTCATAAGTACTAATTTTTACATCTTGAAGATTTCTGCGATTTGTTTCAGAAAATCACCATCCACCACCTTGTCTTGGTTTCGTGGCCTGTAGTAATCTCCCTACCACAATGTTCTCCTTATTTCTTTCTCAGATTATTTTTACCCAAATGCTTTCTACTGGTCCATTTTGGTCAGTTCTCATGGAGTCTGTACAAGTGAATTTGTCTTTGACAGATAATTCTACTCCCCTTCCTTTTCTGATCCATCTTTTTTTTTAAAAGGAGGTTATACCTTTCAATTGTTATATTCCTATCATGGGAGCCAGCCATCCCACTAATTCTCTGTTGTACCTATAAAATCATATTTACCATTCTGCACTAGGACTTCAAACTCATCTTGTTTATCTTCCAAATTCTGTGCATTGGTATACAGACATCTGAAGGCTCATTTGTTCTCACCTTTAATTTTACAGTGAGTTTCACTCCCATCCTCTCCCTCACCTTCTCGTCTGAACAATCCCTATATCACCCAATTCCTTACTCTGGTATCTGAGTATGTGAACTGACTCCACTTATTAGCACTGGGTTTGGGGAGATGTAAGGTAATGTGACAGCTCTTCTGGAGATGAGTTCATTCACACATTCAAGTATTTGCCCTGCCTGACACAGTAAGTGTCTTCTTGCTCTGCAAACACTGACAATCAATACACCTCTTTCAAAAACTGGCAGTTTCTTGGTCTAGTATTACTGTTCAAGATTCTGAATTATTCAACCTGACATTCTTACCCCATTTACCTGGCTCCAGTAGCATGTATCTCCGATGACTTCCCTTCTAGATTTTTACAGAGTGATAACACAGACTGATGTGGGCTTTTATCAGTTACACATTTTTAAGGCAACCCAGTTGATCTGGACTTTTCAAATCTACTTTTATTCACACTACTAGCACTGAATGAGGCCACTGCCTGAAATGGGAAAACCTCTGCTGGGTTTAGCTTTACCTTTTCGACCTCACCTTCAATAGTAGGGCAGAGGAAAGGACATCTCCAATCTACAGGCGAGAACTGTATGAGTTAGTGCCTTACTTCTTTCAACACTGGAGCAGGGAAAGCTCATCTCCAATCTGTCACTGAATGGCACTAAGATCTTTTACTTGGAGAAGAATAAGCCACCATGGTGAGTTGAATGGGAAACTTCCACACCTATATCTGGCCAGAGGAAGTTCTACAGAGTCACCAAATGAAATCAAACTAAAAGAAACAACAGCACTATACTATGGTTGATCTGTGACAGATTAAGCAGTCAAACTGCAGCTCATTCTCCTGTGGCTAGCACAAATCTCATTTTAGCACTACAAATGAATTGAGTCACAATAAGACTGCATGTGGTACAGACCTCGTCTTACACACTTTGGATTTGATCAAATTTAGTAATATGTTTTATAGCTTCCCCTTAAAACATAACCTAGGAAAGGCACCAAATCATTGACAGATTGGCTTAGTCAAGGCAGACAGAGGGCAAACACATACTGTAGCATGCGGAACTTTGTTCTAATGGTATTTCATAAGTAAATATCTGGTTTAACAATAAGAACAAATCATGTGGGCAAAACACAACTTTTATTTGAAAAACAGATACTACTAAAAACCACCATTAATATAAATATTTTCAGAATAATGTATCAAAGCCCGAATGAGAAAGCTGGAAACAAGAATACCTGATAATCTGAGGTCATAATAAGTCCACCTGAGGTAGTGGTAGGAGGAACAACTCTGACTTTTTTCAAGGGAGGCCCCTGTGTATGACTGTTGTCTTGATTTCCTGGATGACCAGTTCCATTTGTGTGGTTATTGCCCTGTTGCTGCTGCTGGTTCTTCTCAATTGGTTAAGGGATAAAAAAGGTAAGATATAACTCAGAAGCAGTTCATATGCAGGGGACATGATATCCTGAGTAATACTAAATGAGGCCACAGGGCAGCCACTAACTACTTAAATACCTACTTTATTATTGTCACAGTAAATTACAAATTACCACACAAATTAGAACCAACACAAAGATAACATACAATCAATCAAAAATTCACTCAAATTAATCCCAATTTATTTATATAGGCTTTATTTTCAAGTATACACTTTGTAATTACAATTTTAGGAAAATCAATTCACAATAAGGAATTGGAATCATCAGTATACTTTCTGATATACGCAAGAAAGACTTCTACTTCATCTGGAAAGCCAAAGCCACTTTATCCTCTTGGACCCTCAAAAAAAAATCAATACCAACATTTTTAAAATGTCTCAGATCTTGTAAAATCACCCTTCGCTTGGATCATATGTCTTTTGCTGCTTTAGAGAAAGTAATATCATTGGCCCTCCACATTTGTGGGTTTGACTTCCACAGATTTGATTAATTTGCAAGTTTCTCCACCTCCTGTTCCTCACCTCAGGTACTTCTTTTTTTGGGGAACTCCTTTTCAGTGGTTCTGGTCAGGCCATGCAGCCCTATAAAAACCTATCCCCCACCCCTCCTCCATCAACCACTGTCTGGTCAGCTAAGGTCCTGATTTCTCAGCACTACAAACCCCCTCCGACACCACCAATCCACCCAAGGAAGGAGATGGGCAAGAGAGGGAGGTATAGGGCCACCATGCCAACCCACCCCTTCTCTCTTTCCCTGGTTTGGAACCGAGGTGCCAATTCCTCTCACCTTGTCTCAGCCCCTTTCCCACAGACACATATACTCATTTTGATATGTGTGATTCTTCCACTTTTGTGAAGGTCCTGCATCCCTAACCCTAGTGATTGTGGAGAGCCAACTGTAACTGCAAGGCAATCAACATCTCCTATTGTGTTTCTCTTATTATAGCTGTTCACTCAAGATGATAAAGTCATATTCTGAGATAGCTATGCAGTAAAATTATTTTTCACTCTGGAGTGCAATCTGTATTCCCAGAATTAAGGAGACAATTTGAGAGTATGTTGCAGAAAGGACACTTCTTTGCTCCTCTCCAACAATTTCACTCTGATTTTATCTTTCATTGTCTCAGTACTTACTTTCATGTATGGGTTCTTGAAGACTTTCACTCCTGTCCATTATACTGCCCAATAAACTAGTCAAGGTGTTGCAAAATGTGCACTATTATTCATCCCATTATTTCAAAGTACATCCAGACAGGCTCCACGAAAACCCCAAATCATTTTCATAAATCTACTAATTCAGCAAAATGTCAAATATTTGATATTCGCTCTTATTTTTCCCCTCTATTAATCTAACTGAAATGTTGAATTCCTTGCAGCATTTCATATTCAGAATTGACAGAATCTACAACTGTTACAACTGTTGCCTGCGTACTACCCTAAGTCTCATTCCCATTTTTAACAGTTTATTTGATATTATTAGTGTTTTATCTTGGCAAAAAATGGTTCAATAAAAGTAGAGACAACAACCAGGGACCTACACACATAAACGTGAAAGACCAATCTGATCACATGGTCCTAATAAATCATACATCTTCAAACAGAATATTTAATCCCATTATAAATATAATTGCCCTAACTAGGCAATTATAAAATTGTACAAGCTGATTATTTTGTTAATCTCCTCAACGTAGTTCTCTCAATATGGCTTTCAATTCAATACCTACTTTGTCTCCTTTGTCATCAGGCTCTTCTTCAGTTAAAAATTCTCGTTTTGGATATGGGATCTGACAACCTGCAAACACACTGCAAAAGCCCACAACGATTTTTAATATATTAATGAAGAAATATAAGAAAGGTCTGTTAGAACTCCCTTCTCCCTCATGCCATATTAACTATTTTTTTCATAATGAGAAATATGACCCACGATTAATCAGGATAATATATTGGGGTTTTTTGGTGGCCCAAACTCTGCTTTAAAAGACTCTTGTATATTTTGCATTCCAGTAATAACTTTCATCATTAAGTATTCTGTAAGATCACTTCTTTTGGAAGACTTATCAGTATTTCCTACAGAAAGAGAACCTCTTCACAGTAAGATCAACTGCAAGAAAAGGGACTAGGACAGGGATTTCTAATTTGTGGCTCCTAATTTGTAAAGAATATACAGCTTTATAAGCCATTTTAATGCAAGATATGCATCATACTGTTTTCCTTGTAAGTCTGGTTTTACTTGTTTGGATCTATGATTGCAGAAAAAGTGAATTACAAAGGCCATTTATACACTACACTGTTACAGTGCTATATTCCACTTTCAACATTTTGTGGAATTCTGGAGCTCTCTGGCTAAGAATTCTAAATGTCCCTTCTTAAACTGCAAACCCCAGGATTCCATAGGATGTTGAAAGTGGAATAATAGCACTGTAACACTGTAGTGTGGAAATGGCCGAAGTCTATGCATTTGGTCCTTTCTCTCTTGGTTTTCAAAAACATTTTAAAAATTCATTTTGTTTAAGTGGTTTGGAACTGAGGTACCTTAATTAACATATTGATGATTTATTGGTGCCATTTTTGTGAAAAATTTTTATACTGGCTGAATTGGTATATAATGCATTTTCAGGGTATTTCTTGCATTTTTATATTTTTACAACAGTGTTATGTATTGTAATTCCATGTTTACCTTATTGTCCAGTGTCTAGGGTAGACCTTGTCCAGAAAGACAACTTCTAAATATATGATTTATTAAAAAGAAGACCTATACAACTTACAATTAAAAGTTAGTAAAATACTTCAGAGGCAGGAACTGTGCGGCCCGAATGAGATCTGCCAAAGCCATGTTTGCAGCACTCCAGCAAGTGCTCCAATCCCTTCCTTTTTATATAACCACACTCTGAGAAATATGGACACTGCACCACTGGAAGCCTCCAGGAAGTGTATGCCTCAGCTACATTAAAGCATGGGCCTTCCTGCGCTTTACTTTAGGCCCCAAACAAACAAACAAAACTCATCTACAGGAAATGCTATTGCAAGCTGTCTTCAAATTTCAAGTTCCTAACAGATAAACTGAATCAAGTCCCACTATAACTTCTGAAAAGAAATCAGGAAAAGGCTTTGACTTCTGACTAAGCGGTTCCGCTGTGGATCTTCTGTAGCCAAGTAAACTATTATTTAATGTAAATTTCAATGTTAGATTTATTGAACGTAAAGCAGCACAGCAAGTTAAAAGCAGAAACCAGTACCCTAGTTAATACAAACATTTCAGGAAATCACATGTTATCTTAGTGAACAGACATGTAAATGCAAGCACAGAAACTTCCTACAAAGCCATGTCAACATCAGAAACAGTGTTTTGCACTAACTGCAAACAAGCATCCTCTTTGTTCATTAAATGAAAAGCTCTAATCTTCCAATTAACTCAAATGTTCTGATCCAAGAGTATTCTAAAAGCTTTAACTCACACCATATTTATTATTCTTTCAATCAAACCAAAAAAAGCACTATAAGACTTTTGGACTTTTCTGGGTTGATAAGAAGCTGATCCCAAAACAGACAGTACCAACAGTACTTGATATATTGCATGAGTTGAACTAGATTTATTCCCAGTCAAAAGCTACAGGCTGAATACTCATTTGAATTACAAGGCATCTCTCCCCATGTGGTGCTAATATAATGAAAGACGTAAAAAAAAAAAAACCTCAGCAACCCAGCAACATCACATGGCTCTTGCTATATAATACATTTGTTTTTCTTACACACTTCTTCTGAAAAGTTCAAAGCAACCTTTTACCAAACATACCATGGACCAGCACTGCATTTGTGCTCATTGGCTATAATTTCATTCTTATCTAGAAGCTCTCCAGGGACCTGCAACAAGTGGCTCAGGGACTGACACCAGTCCATGGACCACCACATTGAGCAGTACAGCTCTAGAGAACTTGCAAACTAAGCAATAATGCTCTACGCCCAGTAGTTATTCACCCTGTGTGTTATGCCTTTCAAGCAGACTGAGCACCTGCAGCAGTCTCTTTAGATTTGTTAGTGTAAATATTCAAAGCCAGCTGCAGTTTCTCAATTCATGCCAATGCAGTCAAGACTGCTAGTTATCACTGCCCAAAAAACTATGCTTAGTCCTCAATATGGCCAAAGATCACCATACACCAAACTTAGACACTGGCCCTCCTAAGTAAGATGTGCAGCCTTCTTTTTTAATCATTGCCAAGACTTTAATATAAAATGAGATGTTAAGGGAATCAAAGGAAAATTCTTATTTTTGAGCTGGGTCATGGTTCCATCAGTACTCTTTTTATACTGAAACAAAATACAGGAACATAGTCATGGAAATAAAACCAATACTCTCTTATGCTTATTAAACAAAGCTTTTACAACGATACAGAATTCTAACTGGAATATCCCAGGAAACATGGAATAATCCATTTTTCCTAATTACTTTTGTTCCTACTCATTGTGTGCAAGGAGTTACACAGAGCATGGACACTCCTGAATTAATTTATATTGCTCTGTAAAATTGGGAATGGGGAGGTGAGGACAGAACTAAAAAGAATTGCCTACCTTCTCACCCCACACGCAAAACCTGGATGCTGTATATATTCACTCTATTTCTAATTTATAATGGAGTGGGGTTGCCTACATCGCTAGAAAAGGTGAGGAATCTGTGAGTCATGTTTTGTCAACTCTTTGTCCCATTTGTGTATTAGTAGGAATGGAATAATTTGTGCAGAATACCAGACTCAGTATCTTGCACAGTCTTGCTTTGGGACAATGAGTCCTACTACACTGCATGCAGTCTTACCATGCAGACTTCTGCAGCTATTAGCATCCTATTTTAAAACAGGATTTAAAATGGGAAAAAAGTGGTCTTCTCTGAGGACAGTATAGTTGAGACCAAACAAGTCATATGAGAGATTATCATATTCATTCAGAAGGTGATGTGTTCCAATTAATTTCATTTTCAGAAATGGCTGAGAATACAGTCTACACATCATACACTTGTTGTTGTTACGTTCCTTAACTTTGACTTATGGTAATTATATCCTAGGATTTTCTTGGCAAGTTTTTTTCAGAGGAGGTTTGCCAATGCCTTCCTCTAAGGCTGAGAGTGTGACTTGCCCAAGGCCAGCAAATGAGTTTCTGTGGCAGAGTGAGGGATTCAAACACTGGTCTCCCAGAGTCCTAGGTACAGTCTTTAAGCTCCTGTGCCCCACTGGCTTACTATATGATCTGCACATCTTGCTATATGATCATGTATTAATAAAGCAGATGAGAAGCATGAATCACTATATTTGTGTTCTAACACTTTTACAACCTTGCCAGTAAAAGTTTCTTGACAGAAACAGAATGCTCATGTCATTCAGACTAATTTTAAAGCCCAGCATATATAGTTAGAATAAGGACTTACAGAAAAAAACCTTTCTGAGAAAAAAAATAATAAGACAAATTAAGAAATAGGAAGAATATGATTTACATCTTGACTCTGCTTGTGAAGTCTAAAGACAGTTTTTCCCCTAGTCTACCAAGTGAATTTGCACAGAAATGTAAAGTAATTAGAGAATGTCATCTGGCATTTCAGAAGGGAGAAGTGGACCTGCAGGCAGTCAGCAGTTGACTATGAAGATCAGTAGCATGTATAATCAACCTGTCAGATAATAACAGGATTAATGCTATGACTAACAAGATCAAACACTCATAAAACAAGAGACTAATAGGAGCATTACTTTAAAATGGCAAATGGCACAGTAATGCAACTTCACACTGCTTGTCAGGAGTGAGAATTTCAATCACAGCTTGCCATAACTCCATTCCATACTCACCACTCACGGACAATGCAAGCAAGAAAGCAGTTTAAGGAATACATGCAGCTAGTATATTGACCACTTACTCAGATGTAGGAAGTGGATCTTCTAAGAAATAAGGATCCTGCATAGCCTGTTCTGAGGTAATTCTCTTTATTGGGTCCATTGTAAGCAATTTCTGTAGCTGAGCATAATTAAAACACACAAGACATTTGGTGCTGTGAAACCAACCAGGAAAATATTTCACTACACTGTTTACTTATAAAACTTTATTATGTACACCTTCAGAGATAGGTAAAGCTCAGTGGCAGAGAACAAACAATGTACGTTCTATGGCTAAGGCAGCTCCACCTGGAAGCCTCTGTTAGTAGTACAGTGAGCTACATGGAGCACTGGCCTGAGAAGCCAGCTTCTTAATGATCATTGGTGCTTCCACAACCTGAGAACTGGACTATCTCTATGAGCTCTGAAAGACATCACCCACAAAGAAGGTGCAATTACTAAATAATGACTTATTTTTTGAATACGTTACTGTAAAGCTATTTATGTCTTCCAAATTTAGGATAAACCAGATTTATATTCTAAATATCAAAAGACAGACAGATGAAATCTGTAATATAGCTTTGCCCGCTTGTGGTTCTCACTATTGATCAGGAGAACTGCATTAAAGAGATTA
The DNA here is from genome assembly GCA_948474755.1 of Ctenosaura bakeri. Taxonomy (NCBI): domain Eukaryota; kingdom Metazoa; phylum Chordata; class Lepidosauria; order Squamata; family Iguanidae; genus Ctenosaura; species Ctenosaura bakeri. The sequence continues at coordinate 104,430 of CAOLHI010001516.1, forward strand.
AAAGAAAACAGTGGCTTTAAGATCAACGTTGCCATATAAGCCTATGAAACTACTAACCTTTAATCATTAAAGGACCAGGGCAAAATCATTTTCTTTATTAAAATATTAATTAAATCTGGTCACCTAACACTCCAGACAAGTAACATAAATTATCTGCAGCCAACAGTTGTTACTTCAATCTTCACAAAATACAGATACCCCTCACCCTTGGTCACAATTCTAAGAACATGCTTCTCATATGCTCCACAGGAAAATAGTGGGCGCTTCATGCAAATTTAATCAGACTTGTTCCCTATGGTTTTGGAATAAGCAGAAATAGAAAATAATCTGTAACCATGTTCCAAGTCTATGATGAATTTGCCACACTGTCCAATGACTGCTAAGCTACTCATGCCTCCATACTTCTTCAAACAGTTTCTCAATGATTTGCCCAGTGCCAGGTCTCCTTTCCCAGCAAAGAGGAGGACAAAATACATCACACAAGGCAGAAGAGGAAATTATTAACACTCAGTTGACTACAACAGCCTACCATTATGAATGATTTTACATTTTAGTTGAGCACTCCAGATTTTTTCCTAGACTTATATCACTATGAAATAGAAAACTTCATATGAATTCAATGTTACAATAAATGATTTTGTGCAGAAATGCAACGGAAACCACTTTAAGCAACTCAGATCAATCTTTTGGAAACTCTGTAAGAATTCAATATGACTGATTAGATATTGTAGAAGCTTACCAAGTGGAATGCTTTGCTATCTGGCTTAACTTTGTGTTTTTCCATATATTTGATAAGGCTGCAGTTGGTATACCTGAAAGAAAACACTGATTGATAACAAATTTTCCTTGCATCAGACTGACCAGAAAACATGCTTCTGGTGGACGACAACGGTATCTAGTCCCCATTTAGGAAAACTGCAATGAACTGTCTGCCGTATCTGTGATTCAAAATGGTGCCAGCACTGTGAAAAAGTAGCCTTAAGCCACACACTCATATTATGCACACCAAAGAAAAATGACTTCCCATTACCATAGATCTGGTTCTAAGAGTATGGGATAAAAAGCTCTGAAAAGCTATTAGCAATAAGTAACAATTAGCAACTAGTATTTATGGAATAACAGACTACTCAGAATAGGAAGTTAGATAATGGTTTGATTGATAAACCTTTAAAAGCCCATCCTTTCAATTTTCTGGGAACTGAAGAAACACAATTTTTAATTCAACAGATTCTCTTTAGCTAAGCCACAGTAATTTTATACATATTGTGTTCCTTGCAGCTTCAAAGTTAACTAGATAATAAGCAAAGCTGAATAATAGCTTATTTCGAATAGCTTTATAAAAGGTCACAATGCCTGCCATACAAAGGCTTGTACTGCAAATTGTACAAAGATACACACATTTTGTAATCCATTTTGGATTAGCAGACAGCCATTAACTGTGGTCTTCAGCAATCCCTTCCCAATGATATATCCCCTGTTTCCCATTCCATCTTCTGGGATTTTGCAGGAATATCACAGTGCTTTTGTCTGTAAAAGCCAAGTACAAAATGAAATGTCTACCTTGCCCTCATTTTTTACCATTCACAAAGAACTTGAGAGATTATGGTCTTTGAGCTGGTTTTCAGTATCATGAGAGGACAGAAAAGAGCTAATCATCAAATAATTTAGGCTGATGAAGGGGTGAACCCCTGTTATTTCAGGTACCATCATAATTTCTAAGAACAGTTTTTCACAAAACTCACGTATTTCTTCGGAAATCTTTCATTAACGTTGAATGTTCAGGCATCTTTTTAATATCTTCCCAATCTTTATCTATGGAGTGAATATTAATATAATTTCATCTCTCTTTACATAGATAATAGAATATTATCACTTGCACATTCAAAACTATTGTCTTCTCTTTTTCATCTGTATTACTTTTGTTTCCTGTTAATACCTGACCAACCTGACAGGATAAAAGAGGGGAAAAATCCTCCTCTCATAGTGACAATCATCACTACCTCCATCACCATCCTTAAACAGGTTTGGCTATTCAAAAATATCTAAAAGCAGGGTATATTGAAAAGTAGAGCAAGTCTATCTAATAACATACACTGCTGCAATAATTCTTTAAAGCATTTCAATTTTTTAAAGAATAAAGCATAAAGTAAATAGTGAAATCATACTAACTCAGCCTCCTACCTTGGTTCTTTATGTTAAGACAATAATAATAGTCTTGAATAATAATTCAAGACAAATAGAAAAACCATTTCATTTGTAATGTTATTCTTAGGCTGGGGTAATATCAACTACCTAACCATTAAAAGATGTGGAATAACTGCTATGATTCTTTTCAAGCCTACTAATATTTCCGCAAACACAACATGTCGGCCATTTTAAAATAATATTGAAAAAAAATACTGTTCTCCATTCCTCCCACTTAGAGCTACACTAATAGCTTTTTTCTCTTCCCCCTTTCAGACCTTTGCCCTACCATCCAAGTACAGCACAGGACTCAAAAGTTCTCTTTCTATGTCAGGCTGTTCCCTCTACTTTTCTCCATTGGTCCACCCCATCTTCTTCCAATGCCACAATCTCCCTGCATCTTTATCCTTCTCTTTAAAAAAAAGGCAAAAAACAAAACAAAAAAGCCAAGTAAACAAATAGTAGGGATGGTACTAGCTTCACAGAGCTTGAGAAAATTACTTTTGGACTGCACTTCCCAGAATCACCAAGCCAGGAGGAGGAGCTCTGGGAGCTGTAATCCAAAAAAGTCATTTTTGAAGCTCTGCTTTTTAATCATAGTCAAGTTGTGACTGAAGACTTACATAGTAATGATAAATGACTTACATGACAAGTGTTCAATATATCAATCTGTGTGGTACAATTTGTTAATAAGAAGTTATATTTTATAGCAGCAAAGTATTTTGTTAAAAAACTAGCCTTTGCAAAGCACTGAATGTATCTATACATTTCACTGACATGACATCTGATTTGATGAAATGGTATGTTTATCCTGGTATACAGGAGCAGTGAGAGGAAAATATATATATATCTACCTGCAGGAAATCCCATTACATTGAATATTCTGTCCAGCTGGTCATGATGATATGGATTACTAGTTTTTATATCCTCTTGTCGGCAGTGGAATATTGGCTCCGATGTTAGCAGCTCTGCAAATATACACCCTATAGCCCAAATATCTTTATAAAAAAGGAGGGGGGAAAATCAAATAGACTTTCTAAAAGGAGAAAGCATCGTCTGAAAAACAGCAGCAAAGATTACATATTCTGCTTTAGTTTTTTTTTTTTACAAAAAATTTTTGTTCATCTATTAAATTTTAAGTCAGATCAAAGAATATTTAACACTACAATTACCACAACCAGCCTTCTTGGTATTTATCTGGAATCACAGTAGTTATAGTTTCATCATTAATATATTAAATAAATGCTACCCATTAAAATTTTGTGAGACAATTTTTCTGTAACAGCTATGAACCAGCTCTGTTTATTCCATGTAGACCATGGTATAACCATGCAATCCTCCAGATGTTATCCAACTGCAAGTCCCAGCAGCTCTAATCAGCATAGAGCTCTTCAAAGAGGTCTATAAATATAGCTTGGGACCTTTCACTAGGCATGTTCAGAATAGTGGAGAGCTTCCAAATTCTGATATCACCCAATGAGCTGGCAGGTGGCCAGTCCTACAACAAATGCCAGTAATCACCCCTAAGACCACAATCCTTCCAACACATCCTGAACCTAGGGAGTTAAAGCAATGACCTATACTATCTACAAAGATATGTATATAATGAATCTTCTCAAAACCAAGTTGAGTAGGATAAAAAGGGGTTTTGGAATCAAATTCTAGTCCACATATTGTTTGGTTTTATTAAGAGAAAGGCTGCACAATCTATTTATCAACCCTGTGAATCTATCAGCCATATCCAGACACAACTGACCAAAATCGGTAATATTAGGAACTGATGTGTCTGTGCTTGTTCTATAAGACTTTCTATTTCAGAAAAAAAAAGCAAACCATTTTATTCTACAATAACGGCTCAAGTGAAAAGGAGACTTTGCTTCCTGGTAAAAATCTCTCAGGATGTACAAGTTACATTTCTGCCATATAACTGATCTACACCACTCAGAGAGTAGTGGAAAATATCTTACAAGACAGAAGACATTTTTCAGCTGTGTCATTATAGCTGAAGATATTCAATCTGTAATTTTCATCAGACTTTCAATGTAGATCCTGTAATAAAGTTCACTATAGATATTTTGGACTGTCTAGAGAAAATCAATGCTTTACAGGAATTAAGCGTGTATCACAAGTGATCTAATATGAAGCTCATTACACACTACAGAATTAAGCGTTTGCCTAAAGGAGCTTGAGATATAAATATCACAAACAGAACCTGGCTGATGTGGATGTATACAGCATTACAGAACTTTACTGAATAATTTGAAGACTGAAAGTAAGAAAATTAAAACATTTCTTATTAAAAAGGAGCTTTCCTGTAGGTGCTTAACTGCCTGCTTCATCCTCTCTATACTGATTTAGCTTCTTCCTATGTATAGAAGAGAGAGCCAGGGTGGTGCAGTGGTTTGAGCACTGAACTTCAACTCTGGAGACCAGGGTCAAATATCCTCTTGGCCATGGAAACCCAATGGGTAACCTTAGGTAAGTCCCACTATCTCAACATCAGAGGAAGGCAAAGGCAAAATCTCCTTAGGGACAGGGTTGTGAAGACACACAACAAATGCAGAGGGCAGTTGTTGTTGTTGTGTACCTTCAAGTCATTTATGATGGAGTCCCTCCAGCGACCCTATCACAAGTGTTTTCTTGGCAAGATTTGTTCAGAGGGGGTTTGCCCTTGCCCTCCTCTGAGGCTGAGTATGATTTGCCTAAGGTCACCCAGTTGGTTCTGAGCAGAGATTTGAACTCTGGTCTCCAGAGTCATAGTGCAACACTCAACCCAGTACACCATGATGGCTCTGTAGTAGAGGGTAGGCTAATGCAGATTTTACTGAGTCAATTCAAATTATCCTTAGTTCAGAAACAGAGATTTTTGAAGTAGTCAGATTTTATTTTACTTTTGCACATCAGAGGTTTTGAAACCTGCTTTATTCTTTAATGCATGTACAATTTTATTCATTTGTATGGAATGCAATGTGGTCCACAACAACCTGGAGCCTTTATTACCATACTTGCAATAGTTTTGATTCATCATAAGATTTTACAAATCTATAAATAATATTCAGTGCACTGGACATGGCTTGTATTTGTTGTTCTGGGATCCTGTTTTCCACCATTTTCTCTGTGTAACATTCATGTTGTATTGCACTTTCTTTCAGGAGTGCAATTAGTACCCCAATTATAGCAATTATAGCATTCCCAAAAATCTTGCCTTGAACACAGAATCTGGAATACCATCTAGGTGACCACAGAGACTGCACAGGCCATCTAGTCCAATCCCATGCCATGTAGGAATACACAACGAAAGCAACTAAGGCTCATCCAACCTCTATTTAAACATCTCCAAAGAAGAAGAGTCCACCACTCTGAGAAAGTCTATTCCCCTCTCAAACAGCTCTTACAGTAAAGAAATTCTTCCTAATGTTTAGGTAGAATCCCCTTTCTTGTAATTTGAACCCACTGGTTCATGATCTAGTCTCTGGAGCAGAAGAAAACAAGCTTGCTTCATCTTCTACATGACATCCCTTCAGATATTTAAAGATGGCTATCATGACACCACTCAGTCTTTTCTTCTGCAAGCTAAATGTACCCAGCTCCCTAAGTCATTCTTCATAAGGCTGGGTTTCCATACTTTTAATCATGGTGGTTGCTCTCCTTTGGAAGATTCCAGCTTGTTGATATCTTTCTTGAACTGTGGTGGCCAGAACAGACACAGTATTCCAAGTGAGGTATGATCACAAGCAGAACAGAGTGGTACTACTTCCCTTGGTCTGGACACTATACTTCTATTGAAGCAGCACAGAAATGCACTGGCTTTTTTGGCCACCATATCATACCAATGACTCATTTTTAGCTTGTGGTCTATTATAACCTCTAGATTCTTTTCACATGCACTGTTTTCACTCTAGGCATCATCCATCCTGTATTTGTGAATTTCATCTTTCCTACCTAGTTGTAGTACCTTACATTTATCCCTATTGAAATTCATTTTATTAGTTTTGGCCCAGTTGTCCAACTTGTCAAAGTCATTCTGAATTTTGATCCTGTCTTCTGGAGTATCAGCTACCCGACACCACAAATTTGGTGTTGTCTGCAAATTCAACTAGCATGATTTCTGTTTCATCATCTGAGCCATTTATAAAGATGTTGAACAACATCAGGCCCAAGGCAGAACCCTGAGGCGCCCCCACCCAGTCACTTCTCTTCAGAATACAGAACAACCATCATGCCTAGGCCCAGCGGCTGATGAAAGGTCCTCTCTCCATCCTAACTGTAACTGCTGTGGTGTCTGAGGGAAAGAACAGGCAGGTATAGCTCCATTATGCTTAAGCTCAGCAGCAGAGAAGAACAGGTAGCATTATATTCTTTTATATAACAGCAAATATTTTTGTTGTATGTATGTGTCATTTTTTTTTGGTTATCTTTATTTCTATATAGTCTTGTGTATTTTGGTTACATGTACTATTTGGCATTGGTTTTTGCATTTTTGTCTGAATAATTTATTTTTACAACTATATCGCATGGTTATATTTGTGTTGTTCCTTCTTTCCCATGTATGTATGTGTGTGTGTATATATATGCATGTTTGTTTGCCTTTGGCAGGTCTGACTGATCTTTGTTGTTCTTTTACTTGTAAACTACCATGTACACTGATGAGGCTAAATAAACAAATAAATGATGATGATGACGACGATGACCACCACCGCCTCGGTGAGTATTCTCTAGGTTGGCTCTCAATGAACTATAAACCCACCTAACAGTAGCACTTTCTAGTCTACCAACTTGCCTGCAGAATATCATGTCAAAAACCTTATTGAAATCAAGATATATTAGATCTGCAGCACTCCCCATATCTAGAAAAGATGCAAGTCTGTCAAAAAAAGATAGTTTGGCATGACTTGTTTTTGAGAAACTCATGCTGGCCCTTAGTAATCATAGTAATAATCCCTTTTTCAATGTGCACAGACTCACTACTTGATTATTACTTTCCTGGTATCACCATCAAGCTGACTGGTCAGCAATTGTTTGCCTCCTTTTTGAAGATGGGGACAGCATTTGTCCTCCTCCAATCTGCTGGGAACTCTCCTGTTTTCCAAGAATTCTCAAAGATTATTCACAGTGGCTCTGAGATTAATTCTGCAAGTCCTTTTAGTATTCTTCGATGCAGTTCATCCAATCCTGGATGCTTGAATTCATCTACCGTAGCTAGGTATTTCTTTACTACCTCTTTAGCTATTCTAGACTGCAGTACGTGCTGCATTTTGTTCTATTTCAACAAGTTAGGATATCATGTACTACAGTCAACCCTCCATATTTGCAGGTTTCACTTTTGCAGATTTGATTATTCATGGATTATTTGCTGTCACTTCAGCTGCCTCCCTCTGCCATTTTTAAAAGAGACTGCAAGCCTTGTGAGACTGAGAAACTGCGAACAAGGCTTGTAAGTCCTTATTAAAAATGGTGTGAGGCAGCAGTGGAGATGGCAGTAAGCCCCATCAGCCACCCACTTCTGCCTTGTGAAGGAACCCTGATGCCTCAGAGGAATCCATGGTGGGTTGAATATGGTGATCATACTTTTTTGTGTGCTAGGTATGGTTTGGGAGGGATTTATTTATGTTTTTCCACTTTCACAGGGGTCCTGTAGCCCTAACCCTTGCGAATGTGGAGGGATGACTGTATTTGTGAGAAGACTAAAGCAAACAAAGTATTAAACAGTTAGGCCTTCTTTCTGTCTTCTGTTAGCATTTCACCATGTCTCCCTACAGTGGCCCTACCACTTCCTTGTTCTTCCTCTTGCTTATTATTTTTAATCTCTCAAGTAAGCTTGAACTCACTTTAATCTTTTTGGTTTTTTGACATCCTGCCTACAAGTGCTGGCTATCAGCTTTTTTTGGAGTCCAGAGCTGTGTGTCTGCCCCTTCCTCTGCATAAAAAAATCCCAAGAAATCACTACTTCTGCACCATTGACCAATTTATCTCTGCTAGTTAGGATTAAATCAAAAAAATTGATCACCTTGTTGCTTCCTCCACTTTGTGGACAGTGAAATTTGTCTGCAAGGCTAGTGAGGACTTTGTTGGACCTTACATTCTTGGCAAATGTTTCTAACGTTGAACAACTATCACGGTGGCTGAAGTCTTCCATTTTCCACTACATCTTTTTTTTTCTTTTGAAATCTTTGGTCATTTGTTTTCAAAAGGCATCACCCACATCTTCAGTTTGGCTGGGAGGCTGTTTCTTACCTTTAATTTTTACCCAAATGCTCTCAACCTGTGCTCCATGCCTTAAGTCATAGATCTTCTCACAGATGTGCATATCCTTGACATATAATGTGATTCCTCCTTCTTATCTTGTTTGGTCTATTTGATTGGAATAGGTTATATTGCTCCATTACTACATTCCAATCATGAAATTTATTCCATGATGTTTCAATGATGTCTATTAGATCACATTTGCTTTTCTACGTTAGGAGTTCATTTCATTTTTCCCCTTGTGCTCTGTGCATTAGTTTAGAGACATCAAAGACCACAGGTCATTCTCCACAGCTGACTTTTTTCCTGCCCACTGCTGAGTTCCTGTGCTATTGACCCAATTTCCCCATATCATTGAGGCTATTTGTCCCCAGTAGTTGGAGTCTTCCTCCCCTGTTTAACTCAATCCAAAGCCCTCCTGTTCAGCATTGTAAGACTCTTAGCAAACACATTCTTACCAACTGCTGTGAGGCACAACCCATCTCATGCAAGAAGTCTTTCATCATGAAAAGGGAGACCATGTCCTAAGCCAAATCTTTCCTGATGACACCATCTGTGGAGCCAGTTGTTCGCTTCTACTATTCTTCTCCCACTTCTTGGGCCACGTCCTTCAACAGGAAGGAAAGATGAAATAATGCTGTGCCCCAAGGTCCTTTACAGTATCTTGCAATATGGCGAAGGTGGTATCTTCCAATATCATAGTTCCAATGTGGAACACAAGGGAAGTGTAATGGTCAGTGGGCTTGATGAGTCTTATCAGCCTCTCTGTTACATCATGGAGCTTTTATCCTGTGAGATAGAATACCTCTCAAAAATCTTATTTGACCTGCATACCACTACTTCATTCCTCTCAACAGGTAATCACTACCACCACACATCTCTTCTTCCTCTGGGAATTGACAGGAACACTTCCATCCATAGAATCCTCCAAGATTATTTCCATGCTTTCTGAGGAATTAGGCTGTTGCCCTGTTCCTGTGTCTCATAATCACTGATTAAAGGGAGAGTTTGGAATCAATTATGTACCTCCAAATTTGTAAGGTGGTCCTTGATAGTTCTGCCTTTGTGTGTCACATTTTTCCAAGTATCTGCCTCTTGTGTTTAGGAACCATCCCACTCCCTAAAGGTACCCCCCATGTTCTACCCTTCCAGGAGAATCCTCCAGGATAAGCTGAAGTGCTGATACACAGGTCTCAAGCTGCTGTACCTTTGTGCTCAGCAGTACAACCAGCTTGTCTGTGCAGGTCTGTGCAGGCATAGCTGTGCAGATCCACTGACAAGAAAACAAACATGGCAAAGATGTTGCAGGATATTACATGGCACTGCAACAACTCTATCACCATCCATGTTCATCATCCTATATATCCAGCAGAACAGTTCTCCAGGCCTTCCCTTCAGTTCCTCACAAAGTGCCCACAAAAAATTAGGACTAGTATAGTAAAAGAACTATTTAAAAATTTCTTTTTTATAGATAAACTATAAAGTTTATATATAAACTATAAAAATCATAATACATCATGAATGCACATCATTTCTATATGAGATTCTCATTAAAAATTTAAAACAGAATTTCAGTGTCTTAGACTGTCACTAGAATACTTAAATGTTTAATAACTGTCTGTTAACATGCTATATTGGGGCTTCAGGAGGTCTAGTGATTGGTCAGATACAAAAATCTGACCAACAACAGGAATGAAAAACTGTACCGTATAATGATATGAAGGCTAAAAGAAATCTGTTCTAGAATAAGAAAAGAATCTATTTGGGGAAAAGGTACAGTCAGTATTAACAGGCTTATTCACTTGTCTGTCAAAGAAAATGTTTTGAGAACAAGTACCAAAAAAATCTGTGTCATACCTACCCTTGAGCCCATTTTCCATAATTAACAGTGATCCATTCAGGGGTTCCATCATAGTATTCTGATTTCCTCTCATTATAATATCACCTTTAGTTAAACTAGTGTTTTTTGCACAATAAGTGGTACTGACAGACATTAGGAGAATAAAAAGACAAATCTCCATACTGGCTGTTACGAAACATACATCTTGTATCCTGAATTTTACAAATTTCACCCACTTTAAACTGATAAGAATGATGCAAAATACTGAAAGGTTCTCTGACCTTTCACTAGAAACAACAAAATCCCCCCCACTCCACACATAGTGAAAAACAAAACAAGGAATCATATGAGTAATCCTAGCATGTTTTAGCCCTCAATAAATTTTCTATTAAATCTAGTAGTTCCTTCTCTGTTAACTGACTATAGCATTAATCAGGTCACATATAACCTGTCAGAGTAAGTAAGTGTACAAAAAACTCACAACTGAACAGTGTCATAAAAATCATCAAGCTCTAGACGCCTTACCAACCTTGATTAGGAAATTCTTTAAACTTAACTATTATTAAAATTTCAGGCAAAATATGTCCATCAGGATGGATATGGTCAGAGCTCCCTAATAATTGGCTGAGTATCTATATCTGTCATCTCGTTCTTTATTCCTCCTTCCCCAGTTGTCTACCAATGGTTCTGAGTGCTTGTCTACACTCCCCTTCCGTATCTTTCATGGACCATGGAGATTGTAGTTTTAATGTTTTCAGCACTCTCAGTTTCTGCTTTATTGCTTGCTAAATGTGTAGCATTCTCTCCACAAATCCTGAAAAAAGTATGTGGAATTCTACCAAATTCCATATTACAAAGAACATACACTGTTTTTTTAAGATGTTCCCTTTATTGTGTAATGTTCACAAATAATTTTGTCCCTTGAACATCCCTAGATCCAGATGCCATTAAATGATGAGCATGTTCAATATTAGAATGTTGCATCTTCAGATCTGGAGAAATATCACTCTACTAATTTATTAAAAATAATTAGCAGATATGGTAGACTTCTTAACTACAGAAAAGCATATGTTCCTCTGTTTACTCTCTGTCTTTATGGTAAGCTTTTTCAGTTTTCCTCAAGCACTGAGTTTATATGCATTAAACATACTTGCTTCCAGAGCATCATTCTCCCACCTCCAGAAATAGATTGTGAAGCCTTCCAATCTTATCTTCAGATGGCTTCCAGACTGCTTTCTAGTTTGATTCCAGCTCTTTTAACTCTTTCTTTAGCAGATAGAATTGCTCTTTTAAACTCTTATAAATAGTTCAAATCTTCCACCTCGTTAATTTTATCACTTCCTATTTCAGCTGGAGTATTTGCTATATATTACCAGTTTACACTGTTCACTCATCCATTCATCTCTCTTTGGTTTAGAGTTTTTATCAAACCAACCAACATTATCACAAACAGCTGCACCACAAAAGTCTAGCACAGGCTCATTATTACTATGTGGACTATTTTTCTGGAACTCAAATCCCTAGCAATGTCTTTAAACAGCCATTTTCAACTCTGATGGATACTTTCCTCTCCTTTTAAATGATTTGAACATTTCCATTTCTAAGCAACATTTCCACTGTAATTGTATATTATTTCAAAATTCTATTTAATCCTATACAGTACATCAGAATTCCATACATAACTATAAATTAGAATTTTTATATTCTTTTCTCATCTAAGTACAAAAAAGTTTCTTAACATGCAATTTGCATGATTAAATTATTTTCTCAGTCTTTAAAGATTTTAGCATATCTATGTGTATTAAAAAGATCAGAGGTTCTAGTTAAGTCAAAGAAAATTATGCCAAACTAAATATTCTGCTAAAGGTGAGATTTTCATGGCAGTCAAGTACTTAGCTCACCCTAACTATAGCTGAGCACACTTGTGTCCCAGCGTCATAATATTCCACATTTCCCTTCCACTACTAAGGATCCTCTCACACCACATAATTATAGTATTATATTCTAACTACCGTGGCAACAACCTATGGAAACCTGGGATTTTCAGGAAAGGGGGGGATATTCAGAATTCTCAGCTAGAGAACTCTAGTCCCTCAGCAAGCTACAAACCCCAGGATTCCACAACATGTTGTCATGACATTGAAGTGGAATATAATATAAAATATGTATATTGCCAAAGCATTCTAGGAGCTAATAGCAAGATAGCAAGTTAAGAAACAAAGATAACACTGGGACATAAATTCAAGTAGATGTTAGAATGAGGAAAGGACTCTTATTCTGTTTTATTCATTTCAAATATTGTTTTAATTAACTGTCTTTTCTATTTTTTAATTTTATTATTTGACCACCTTGGGAAGTGCTGCCTTAAAAAGCAGTGTGAAAATAATTCTATGTCTTTTGTGAATACACGAAATACAACATTTAGGACCAAAGAATGATGAGTAACACATAGTTTATCATGAATTTCATATTTGTATTTTAGTTTTTGTATGTCGCCTTGAAGGACATTTTGGTTTTAAAAAGTCTAATTAAAAAAAATATGTTTTTACAACCTGGAGTGCAAACACTACAAAATACAGAATTTGTGAACTGAATTTCAACACTATAATAAAAAGTTTATATTCATACCCTTTGGGCTACATTCAACATCCCATGCATAATGGATCCCCTTCTTATCCTACCCAAACTCACCACCTCAAATCTGTCCAGAGTTTCAGTGAAAGAAAAACAAAATGATAATGACAAATCTTAATGACAACAAAAGCTAAAGTGTTTTGGGAACAAGATAGTTTAGAAGAAAGAGAACACTGAAGAGGACATGATCAGTATAGAGGAAGGTAAAAAAAAGAGAATATTGTTTTTTCTAATACTAGCAGTTAAATAGGGATGGGTAACTGTAACTTGCTGGATGTTGTATAACTGTCATCAAACCAAGCCAGCTCATGAAAGGTGCAGTTTAAAAACATCTGGAGGCTCATGCGTACCCATTCCTAACCCATAGTTGCTCAGTGAAACCATACAAGACAAAGCACTTCAAACAGTTACAAAAATATTTTTTAAATTGGCTTATGAGACCTTTTGCACTGTTACTTCTAGAGATAATGTTGAAGGAGTACCCAAAATCAGACTGAAATAAGACATGGGGAGAACATGTAATTCGAGTGCAAGTTTCAGTGCAATAAGGGCTGCAATTATGGGGTGGGCAAAATAAGGGCACCCTCCTCCAAATAATTCTTGCAAGCACTGTAGTAATTTAAAATTTCAGTCAAGCATTTAGAAATACAGCTTAGGCATCCGAAGAAGAAAAGGACCAGGCACAATTACCAAGGACTGCAAACAGCAAATGCAAGGGTTCTAAGTGATTTTCAGTGTTTTACTCTGCAATGCTAGATATTTAGGGAATGAACAGGTTGCTTACCTGTAACTGTGGTTCTTCGAGTGGTCATCTGTGCCATCATACACTAGGAGCTTTAGCGCCTGCGCGGTAGCGTTCGGAAACTTCTAGAGCTTGTTCGCTTGGCGGGAACCCCTCCCCACGCCGGTACTGCGCATGCTCCTCCCGCCGAGCAACGGTCTCTCCTCAGTTCTGTCGTCCGCCGTAGAACCTACAGGGACCTGAGAAGAGGGGAGGAAGGGCGGGTGTGTATATGGCACAGATGACCACTCGAAGAACCACAGTTACAGGTAAGCAACCTGTTCTTCTTCTTCGTGGTCTCTGTGCCTTCATACACTAGGAGACTGTGTAGCTTACCGGTCGGACGGCGGGTCAGGTCCTACAGCACGGAAGCCAACACCTCACGTCCAAACCGGGCATCTCTGCGCGACCGGCAGTCGAGCCTGTAGTGGCGCACGAAGGTCGATGGTTGGGACCAGGTCGCCACACGGCAGAGTTCATGCAGGTCAACTCCTCGCAGGAGGGCCGCAGAAGTAGCCATCGCTCTGGTGGAGTGGGCTCGAAGCAGGACTGGCGGAGGCTTCCTCGCGAGCTCATACGCCAGTTCAATAGTCCTCACCACCCACTTGGAGAAGCGCTGGGTGGACACTTTTAGGCCCCTCCGACGTCGCCCATAGCAAACAAAGAGATGCGGCGTCTGTCGGAAGGAAGCAGTCCTGTCCTTGTAGAAAGCCAATGCCCGACGCACGTCCAGGGAGTGGAGGGACCGCTCCAACGGTGTCGTCGGGTTCGGGAAGAAGGCAGGCAGGATGATGTCCTGGTTGAGATGGAAACTGGACACCACCTTTGGCAGGAACGAGATGTCAGGTCTCAGGACCACCTTGTCCCTGTGGAAGACCGTGAAGGGCTCATCGGAACGAAGAGCTGTGATCTCACCCGCTCGCCTCGCTGAGGTCACCGCTACCAGGAAGGCAGTTTTCATTGTCAGGAGCCTGTCATCCGAGGTCGCCATTGGCTCGAAGGGCGGCTTCGTCAGCTGCGAGAGCACCAGCGAGAGGGACCACGGCGGTAGCGGCGGCGATACCGGCGGGTAGAGATGATGAAGTCCTTTCAGGAACCGCTTAACGGTATCGTTCCTGAAGAAGGCCGAGGCAGCAGATCGTGGCGGTTGGTATGCCACGATCGCGGAGAGATACACTTTCAGGGATGGAAACGCCAGGCCCTGTTGCCGGAGGTGCAGGAGGAAGTGCAGGACGGTCGAGAGCCCCGCGGGCGATACCGGCTCACTCCTCTCGTTAGCGAAGGTCAGGAAGCGTCGCCACTTGTATTGATAGTTGCGACGGGTGGATTCCTTCCTGGCCGCGACGAGGACGGTACCGAGCACGGGATCGTCTAGTGCGATATCCTCCAGGCATGGAGGGCCAGGCGTGGCAGGTCCGGATGGAGGACTCGGCCGCCGGAGTGGGAGAGCAGGTCCGGTGTCGGTGGCAACCGGAGCAGGTCGTCTCGCGCGGCTTGTAGCAGGGGTGCGAACCAATGTTGCCTCGGCCAGTACGGGGCTACCAGGATCGCGTCGGCTCGGTCGGCGAGGATCTTCGATATCGTCCGGCCGAGCAGCGGGAACGGCGGGAACGCGTAGAGGAGTTCCCCGGTCCACGGAAACTGGAAAGCGTCCCCGATGGAGGCACGATCGTGGCCCGCTCTGGAACAGAATCGGCGACACTTCGCGTTTTCCCTGGTCGCGAAGAGGTCGATCGATGGTTCGCCCCAGCGGTCCCGAATCAGTCTGAACGCCTCTCCGGAGAGAGACCATTCGTGATGGGATGAGGTGTCCCTGCTGAGGGCGTCTGCCGTGGTGTTCTCCTGCCTGGCCAGGTGAACCGCCACGGGATGCGTGTGCAGGCGAATGCACCATTCCCACAGGCCGAGCGCGATGTCGAGCAGGGTCGTGGAATGAGTCCCACCTTGTCTGTTGATGTAGCAGACGGCGGTGGTGTTGTCCGTCAGAATCAGGACCGTGCGCCCCGCCACGGCATGGCGGAACGCCCGTAGGGCTTTCCAGACGGCGAGCAGCTCCAGCGCGTTGATATGGAGAGCGGTCTCGTCGTCGGTCCATCTGTCGCGGACTCTGAGATCGCCGCAGTGGGCACCCCATCCATACAGGGAGGCGTCGGTCGTTACCGTCACCTTCGGTGTCGGCTGTTGGAAAGGCATCCCCGACATGAGATTGCGTCGCGATGCCACCATCGGAGGGATGAGCGGACGTCTCCCGGCAGCTGCAGTCGGAGTGTCTGTTCGTCTCGCAGGGGGTCGAATATGCGGACGAACCAGTGTTGAAGAGGTCTTGCTCTCAGCCTGGCGAGATATGTCACAGCGGTCGTCGCAGCCATGTAGCCCAAGAGCTGCTGGACGCTTCTCGCAGATAACGTCGGGGCCGTACGAGCGTGAGCGGCGGCCCGGATCAAGGTTTGTGCTCGAGACTCTGGTAGGTACGCCCTGGCGGAGGTCGAGTCGAGCGTCGCCCCGATGAAGTCCAAGATCCTCGCCGGCTCGAGGTGGGACTTCTTCGGATTCACTCGTAGACCAAGGCGGGTCAGGAGTGACAACGTCATGTGGACGTCGTGGTAAAGTCTCTGTTTGCAGGACGCCACCAACAGCCAATCGTCGAGGTAGGGGAAGACGGAAGCGCCCTTCGTCCGCAGGTAGGATACCACCGGGGCCATGCACTTGGTGAAGACCCTTGGGGCAGTCGAGAGTCCGAACGGCAGCACCTTGTACTGGTAACAGGTGTCGTCGACTGCGAAGCGGAGGTACCGTCTGTGCTGCGGGCGAATGGCGATATGGAAGTATGCGTCTCGGAGATCGATGGAGGCGAACCAGTCCCCTCGATGTAGGAAGGGTAGGATCGACGGTATCGTGACCATCTTGAACCTTTTGGGGCGGATGTAGTAGTTCACCCCTCTGAGGTCTAGGATCGGCCGGAGGGTACCGTCGGCTTTCGGTACCGTGAAGTACCTGGAGAAGAAGCCGGTGGTCTTGGCCTCTTGCGGGAGCCGCTCGATCGCCCCTTTCTGGAGGAGGGATTGGATCTCTTCCAGGAGGGCCGGACTCGACGGCGTGGAGTAATAAACGCCGCGAGGAGGAATATCGAGAAACTCGATGGCGTAGCCAAGACGGACGATGGAAAGCACCCAAGAGTCCGTAGTGACATACTGCCACTCCGCTAGGTGTCGAGCGAGAGTCGGTCGGTCTCCGAGCGCTGATGGTAGGCTGAAGAGTGGGTATTGGTGGGTCCTGCCAGGCACGTCAAAACCGAGACTTTGTCTCGGAGGAGGACTTCTTCGACGAAGGCGGGCGCCGCCTAATCGTGCGTCTGGCCGATGAGCCGGAGGACGGTCTCGACTGTCCAGACTGGGCCGACGCTGGAACGACGAGGTGGAAGATCGTCGCCAGGATGGTCGGAAGGTGGAGGCCCTGCGGGTCTGCGTGGCCGGCTGCAGCCCGATCTTTTTTGCGGTCAGTCTCGCCTTGACGAGATTGTCCAAAGCTTCGTCTGTGGACGAATTGAATAGGCCTTCACCGTCGAAGGGGAGATCTTCAATCCTCCTTCTGGTGTCCTCCTGGATGTCGGCCGGTCGAAGCCAAGCATGGCGGCGAAGGCCGACGGATCCCGCCATGACCCGGGAGGCGATCTCCACTGCGTGCCGGGAGGAGGCCATCTGGTGCCGAGCGATGGAGATAGCCTCATTGAAGATCACGGAGGAGGCTTGGCGGATGTCCTCCGGTACCGCTTCCATCGCTGGTTGCAGGCGATCGAGCACTTTCTTCAGGTATGCCGCGAGGCAAGCCTGAGTGTTGGACAGCCTGATCTGCAAG
Organism: Ctenosaura bakeri; assembly: GCA_948474755.1. NCBI lineage: Eukaryota > Metazoa > Chordata > Lepidosauria > Squamata > Iguanidae > Ctenosaura > Ctenosaura bakeri. The sequence goes on from CAOLHI010001516.1 coordinate 121,967, forward strand.
GAGGCAGCTGAATAGAACCTCCTTGCGTAGGCGTCCAACTTCCTGCCCTCTTGTCCGGCGGGGTGGTGTGTTGCCTGCCGGAGCCCTTCGTCTGCGCGGACTCGACGACCACAGAGTTCGGTGCAGGGTGATTAAATAGATAACCGGCGTTATCCTTCTGCACCCGGTAGAGGTGTTCTAACCGCTGCGGTATCGGCTGAGCCGAGGCCGGTCTATCCCAGGCGGCCTTCACCAGTCTGGATACCCGGGGCAGGAGAGGCAGCGGGGCCGTGGAAGGTCGCTTCTCCTCGAAAACGGAGAAGGCTGGATCGTCATCCTCCGGCTCCGCATCGGTGATCTTAAGGCCGAGGGTAGTGGCCATGCGGAGCAGCATCGCAGAGAACTGGTGGACGTCCTCTGGAGCAGAATCTGGGATCGGGTCCCCGAATCCCAACGGAGGAGACTCCTGGGAGGCCGCCTCAGACACCTCAGACTCCGCACTCGAGTCGTACGACTCCGAGCTCGGTGAGTCCTCTCGCCGCTCGCTCTCCGGCTCCTTCGTAGTCGCCGCAGGTGTTGCCTTCCTAGGCTTCTCCGCAGCCGGGGCGGTGGCAGCAGCAGCGTCCCGCTTGGGATGGCTGACCACTGACTTCACCCTCTTGGTGGTGACCGGGGTAGTCTGGCAGGCTGACGTCGTCGTAGCCCGCTCAGTCACCACCGACTCCGTAGGGCGCGTCGCCGTTGCCGTGACCCTAGGAGGTGGCGATATCGCCCGATACCGTGGTGAAGGCTCCCTCGCCCTATGATATCGAGGGGAGGGAGAGCGGCTGAAGGAGCGGCGATCCGACGGAGATCGGGTTCGGCGTCGACGGTACCGAGCCTCGTCCCCTCTAGGCGAGCGCGATTCGCGCTGTCGACGAGGTGACCGGGACCTCCGGAAGGTCTCCCAGCGACTCGGGCCACGATGGTACCGATCCCGGTACGATGGCGAATGCGACCGATAGGAGGCCGGGCGCTCTCTCCATTCAGATTCCCTCGCGTACCTGGCCACGTAGGACGCCGAGGTGTATCTGGAGGCAGACGAGCGAGGTTGTTCCTCTCTTGTCTCCCTCGGAGGCGGCGAGGCCACCGGATGCTCGGAAGAGCGGGACCGGGACCTGAAGGAGGTCGAACGCCGCTCCGGAGAAGCAGAGGGCTCTCTCTGCTGCAGGTCGGCCGACCTGCGACGGCTAAGAGGGCGGTGGCGCTCCTCCACCAGGGTTGGAGGGTCTGCCACAGGCGAGTCCGGGCGCTGTTGGGGAACGTCCTCGATCTCATCCTCCGAGAGGTCGACGGACTCGCCTCGCCCTTTTGAAGGCTGCTGAGTAGGAGGAGGAGTAGGAGGTTGAGCGTCCCCAGCCGGGGAGCGCTTCTTTTCCTTCTTCTTCTTCTTCTTCTCCTTCTCCTTGCCCTTGCCTCCGTCCGGAGCAGGGCGCTTTTTTGCAGGCGTCTCCGTAAGGGGAGCCTCAGCCTTCCTCGCCGTCGAGGATCCTTTCGCTGACTTGGCAGCCGCCGACAGCTTCGGGATCCTCGGTAACGCCGAGATCGGCGTTTCGCCGGTACCGAGCCCGATACCGACGAGGTGGACGGAACGGCAGCCGCCGATACCGTCGATGGCGTGGTCGTCTTCTTGTTGGCCATCTTGGAAGTGGAGGTCTCGTCTATCGCCCGCAGAGACTGTTCCCAACAATAAGATTTGAGTCTCGCGGAGCGGTTGCGAAGAGTTTGCGGAGTAAAATCCCTGCAAATTGGGCAAGTCCGGATGTTGTGGGACTCGCCCAAACAGAAGAGACACTCCTTATGGCCGTCGTTGAGGGCAACCTTGCGGCCGCAGGACACGCACTTCTTAAAGAGCGCGGACATAAGACGAAGAAACGCCAAACTCCGAAATCCAAAAAGACGAAAACCGAAGGGGGAGTCCGAAAGAGAGGTCAAAGACAGTCCGAAAGTCCGTAAAACCGTGAAAAAACAGCAAGCCAAGCACGACGTGAGAGGAACAAACTAAAGAACCTTCCGTACGCGGCGGCGGACGAGAAAGAACTGAGGAGAGACCGTTGCTCGGCGGGAGGAGCATGCGCAGTACCGGCGTGGGGGAGGGGTTCCCGCCAAGCGAACAAGCTCTAGAAGTTTCCGAACGCTACCGCGCAGGCGCTAAAGCTCCTAGTGTATGAAGGCACAGAGACCACGAAGAAGAAGAAGGAAAATTTTGGTGGGTGAGAAAATTCGGGGGGGGCAATGCACTCATTTTGCCACCGTCTCCCTGATCACATCCCAAGTGCCATTGAAAAACAGATCGGTCATTTCGGCTTTAAATACAAAACTTTGGCTCCAGATTTGTGAAAGCTGAATGATGCATGTACAAGAAAGCTGTCCCTTTTGCTCTTCCCAGTTGCAATGCTGTCCACACCCTCCAGTATTCCCAAATCATGATCCTCTGAAAACCCTCCAGAGCAGTGTGGGGGTATGCTGTTACTGCTGTGTGTGGAAAGCCAGGGAAACTGGGCAAAGCTACCTTGTGTGGATATCATTCTGTTCACAAATCTGGATCAAAGTCAAAAGCTTTTCTGTCACTAACTAGTAATGTAAGTCAGTTGTGGTCATAAAACATTAGAGACATGTCTTATATAATAGTAAGTACCTCTCTGAATTCAACAGAATTTTTGGCAAGTGGGAACACTAAAATTATTTGTAATGTTCTTCATAAAGAAATAATGAGATCTGGCTAAACAATAAAGGTTACAGAAGGTCCCTCATACCAAAAACCAGAGTATTTTACTAACGTTCAAAAAGTCCAGGATTAGATCTTTTCTGCATATACAAAGCAGACAAGCAAGTTAGTATGAAATAAAACTAATTTTAACAATGCAATATTGACAAATCAAATAAACTAATGAGCATTTATTACTCACCAATAGCTTTGGTATAATGTCTTGCTCCAAGCAATAATTCTGGAGCTCGATACCAGAATGTTACAACTACTGGATCCAAATCAGCTAAAGGCTTCAAAGGTGAATTAAATAGTCGGGCAAAGCCCATGTCAGCTGAAAAAACAGGAGGGAAAGGTACTTTAAATATCAGAATAGAGGCTGATTACTATGAACTGAATTGAATGAGCTCAGATATAACACAGTAGTAGAATGGCTTCTCAGAGTAACTTTAAAGAACTCCTTTTTGAGCTTGCTTTAAAGCATTGCATAGAAAGTAGAACATTGTTAGATCACAATTAAGATGAGCTCTCAATCAGAATTCACCAGTATTTTGAATCAGTGCTGATTAGCCCTCAGAAGAGTCCAACCCACTGGAAAATGGCACAAAATTTAAAAAATATATATGGAAAAATGAAGCAGGTAAATATTTGGCTGAAAAAATTTTCAATTCTTACAAGCCAGATAAATAATCTGGCAAACAAAATTCAGTTCTTAAAAACCAAGGCAATATGACAGTTGATATATTTTCAACTCAAGGAACCCAGAAAACTGATACAAGCAGTGCCTTCAATAAAAGTTCTTATCAATTATGCCTGAATTTCCTTCAGGCCAAGAAGGGAAGAATTCCTCTTTTTGCTGCACTCTCTTGTCCCAATAGTTCTCATATACTAGAAAGAATTTACCATATTAGACCTCAACTTGTGTTTGCACCTGTACTCTTAAACAACAACAGATTACACCAGCACTAAAGTATTTCACTTTTATTGCTATTTAACAACATAGGTGCAAACAATGCCTTATATTCTACAAGTTCTAGCAGACCTGAAAGTCTAAAGTTGCAGCTGTAGGGCCTATAAAAAACTGAGCTTTAAGAATATGAAGCTTAAATGTTGTTTTTTTTAAAAAAGGTCTAGACCTCACATTTTCACCAGAGATAAACTCCGTTCACTTTGCTTTACATGCTGAAAGCATTTGTTTCTTTACATAAACCTATTTAACATGTTGTTATTCTTCATTTTAAAAGTGAAAAAATAAAATTTAGCTGATAGATGAAAACAAATACACTGACACAGCCTCTTTGGCTTCATAGAGAGAAAGGGGGAGCTTTTGAAAATAAACACCTAGATTTGAAGAAAGTGAGCAGTGGAAGTCTAAATGTTTTGTCTGACCATCAAAATAGAAGTCTTCAGGTTTATCACAGCGATGGCTGATAGTCACTGGGGCTAGTGGGGCAGAAGGCAGAATCACTAGATGTAGAGTCAACCCCAACTCTAGTTTGGTATGCAACTTCTTCCTTTCAAAGTTCTAAGTACCCTCTATATTCCACTGCTGGTCAAAAGGATGTGCTACAGTCCACTCCTACTTTATCATACTTCTGGAAATCAATTTTGCCATTATTGGCACTGGATGGATCAATAGGACTAGAGGAGTGGCTCTTTTATGTCCAGCCATTTCACATCCAACCATTTTGGGAAGCAAACTTTTTTCCAGGACATTGTCAATAGCTATTTCTTGTAAAGAGAGCGGGCAATCAATTTCTAAGTAATCATGGATAGGCTACCACAAGATGCACCAATGACCTACCCTTTTGCCATTCATGCTATGCTGACAAGAGGATTTCAGTCCATCAGGGTTAGCACCATTGCACATTTACAAACCTTTAAGTAGTCAAGTGCTCCACACTGGATGAATTCTATTCCTTTTGAACTGAATGATCAAACAGTCATTGACTTCAAAGAGGAAACAGTGCAGGGCCAGCAAGAAGAACTAACCTCTGCTTTTAGTGACTGTTCAGCAACAGTCTCAAACAATTTTAAAAAATGTAATTATGCAAAGCAGATCATTTCAGAACATTAGTTGGAAAGAATGGAAAAGAAACAACTGTAAATATTGACTTCTAGGTAAGTTAGTTTTTAAAATCCAGGATATATGTTAGGTTTCTCCTGGTGTACACATTAGTGTCCTTAGGAGACTAATGTGCAGCAGTGACATGTTGGGGCACAATACCATGAAGTGGAATTTACTATTACTTTAGATTTAGATTTAATTATTTTTAGACAGCCTTTTTATCAGATCTGGAATTTCTGCATTAAGGGAAATCTCACAACAGAAAACTGTCCAGTGTTAATGCATTCTTTCCCATTTTAAAAGATGTTGTTTTGTATAATTCTGGTGACTAATGCTTGTGAGCATTTCTTTTATTCTTCCTATAGCTGAAGATCTGATCTATCTGAACAATATTGCTGCTAATGTTCTTTTTATTGTTGAATACTTTTTTCAACATATTATTCTGTACTTATACAAAATTGGATACTTAGTGGAACAGAGGGCAATTTTAGGTTATCCCTTTTTCCTCAATCTGTCCACACTATTTTACTTTTGTCCACCCTTTAACAGATTTTACTCTTCATTTCATGAAGTTCATCTGTGATCCAGCAAGAGTTAACAGTATTAACCTAGCAATGAAACCTTAAGAACATTCTGTCTTAAATGCTACACTGGGACTTATCAAAGATATAAACATACCAATTTTTACTCTTCCTCGCTCAGGACCTTCACCCATAACTAAAATATTAGCAGGTTTCTGTGGAAAAAAAATAAATATACAATACATATACCAAGATAAACCTAAACATTTTCCCTGAAATTAGCAGCTTTATTTTTCCAATTTTAAACCAGAATGCAGTGGATTATAGTGATAGTGCCTATTAATTATTAGTTTGCTGTAAGGCCATACAAGCAGCCAAATAAATATCCTTGCTAGTTTTAAATTCTTCTTCTTAGAAAGCTTCCTTACAAAAACTCCTCTCACTCAGATAAGTATGAAAATTTTCAATCCAAAGTTCACAATGGAAAAATATTATTTCTCCCTGCCTCTCCAACCTCTTGCATTAGCCAAGCGGAAAACATGATCTACCACATATTTTGGATATCTTCACAGAAATTCTACAAAACTGGATGTTTATTCTGAAATCAGGCCAAACACCTCTGCTTTAAAGTTCAGTCTGAACATATCAGTAACTCTATTCTTATAACCATTTTCCTGATCCTTTTAAACTCATAAATTCTTGTTTGTGTCTTAAAGGCTCACTGTATGTATTTCTTTTTCTCCTATCCAATAATCTGTTTACCTCTCCACTGTATACACAACATAGTTTCCTCATCAATATCTAGTTTTGGAAATTCTTATAAGTGAGAAATAAACAGGGTGCACAATTACTTTCAAAAGTGCTGTAAAGCTACACCAATATTTTATTGCTATCTTCCTTTAAGTTTATGAACTTACAGAAAATGAAAATTAATTATAGTATTTCAGCAGAGTAAAACATACCCAGTATACCCAGTTTTAAGAAAAAATTACTACTGTTCTTTGAAGAAAACATGCCACCAATGGTTCAGAGTACAACCACATTAAGGTATCCTATCATATGAATAAACACAGCATTTTCCCCTCAAAATATTATCACAACAGTGAAGGTGACTGACTACTTTCAGATATCATAAAATGCTAGATAAAGGTACTTCAAAGAGGCTTTGATGAGTGAATGAAAATACCTTTGATAGGAACAAATGTAATCTGATATCATTACAAGGAGAACATAAATATCAAAGAAGTACAGATCTGAAAAAGAATATGCATGACTCTGGATAGGTTGAAAGAAGGCTAAAATACCATCTCAGCATGTTTCTGGCTAGAAGAGAGTTAATATTATCAAATGACTATCTAACGCTAACAATGACTAGCACAACATATAATGAACAAATCTGGGCAGAATATGTACCACTCTTCTGGTCTAAAGAAGATGGTACCTTGTAACTAAACACTTTGCAGAAACATTTTGCAATATCAGTGTAGCTGGCCTTCCATATTTGCAGGTTTAACTTTCACAGATTTCATTATTTGTGAGATTCTCCAACCCTTACCCCCTCCCCACCTCAGGAGCTTCTTTTGCAGGACAACCTTCCCTCTTGGTGACTCTGATCAGGCCACGCAGCCCTTTACAATCCCACCTATCATCCTCCCCTCCTAGGTACTGCCTAGTCAGCTAAGGATGGATTGTAGCCCAATTTCTCAGTGCCCCCCTCCCAAGGAAAGAAACAGGTGAAAGAGAAGAAGCATGAAGCCACCATGTCAACCCACTCCCTTTCCCTCTCTTTTCCCTGACCTGGTATGGACCTTGGGTGCTGCTCTCCCCACCATGCCTAGGCCCCCTTCCCACAGACATGCACACACACTTTTTGATATTTGCAGTTTTTCCAACTTGGGGGGGGGGTCCTGCATCCATAACCCTAGTGAAGGTGGAGGGCCGGATATATTTCACAAAAAAACTGAATATCCAGCGATTGTTTGTTGCTAGATGCATGGGTGCTGCCAATACTGGATACATAAATGGGACTATTTCTGAGAATTCACATTCTCGTGTTTTGTTCTTTAATTCACTTTTGGGCAATCCCACCCACTCCATCACTTCCTCTCTTTCTGAATGCATTTTTTCAAAACTACTGTGAATCTTAAGATTTCTTTTTCATTTCAGAATAAAGATAACAATTCATATTAATCTAAGTGATTATTTTGAAATGGTAACTCATCTTCACTTTGCTTGCTGTATAGTGTCAAACACCAAAGACAGAGAGCCAAGAACCAATTTACATAAAAATTCTATCTTTTTCAATATGGTGTAACTGTTTTAGTCATGTATTTATACAACTTCTTGTTTCAATCTGACCTTCTGACCTTAAAATATACAAATGTACATTGGGTAGTTGTTGCTTGTCAACATTTTCTGCTGCTGTTATGACATATAGTTACATGAAATCCTGAACCGGACTTACATATGGTATTAAATTCAACCTACTCATAACAATTAATGGTATTAAAATCAACCTACTCATATTACTATTTAATTACCAGCCTGCCCAATGAAAGGTTAATAAAACTGTTAATATTTCAGAAAACTAACTATTTAAGATACTTCATTATGTTTTCACATTACCATTCAATGAACCTACTATTAGTCCAAAAAAATTTTTTTTAACTTAATATGTAAAACCATATTTTAGTACATATACACAGTATTGGCTCCTCAGTTTCTTGGGTTTCCAGAGTAAAATAAGTGTATGTATCCTTCACACATGTTAATAAGATTTATTGTGGGTAAAACATCACTTGAAAGTTTTGAAACCAAGCATTGTTTTTAGAGTAAACCCAGTCTTAAAAGATGGATTCTATAAGCAGTTGAATAAGTCAGGACAAATCAATTATGGAATTAGCTACTTGCTTTTCCTTTCCTAATGGCTAGCCAAAACATGATGTCAATCATTAGCCCTATTCCCACTTGGCAAAGCATAGTATCACATCATGGCATGACTTATAGTGAGAAATGAATGATACAGCTATACCAAGAAGCCACAATGGCTTAGATTTTTCACTAAATTGGACATAATCCAGATCTCTCTCTCCCCCCACCCAATGGTTATCTGTCAAGTGACTATATAAACATTTCCATCAAATCCAAACAGCAGAAAAACATTTTGAGCATTAAAGTTTGAATGTTAAACTCCTGGGATACACCTCTTAACAAAGGTTACAGATAAAAAGGTGTCACAACTGAGCCAATTCCCAGCTCCCCAAGACTGACTTCTGCCCTTGAATAGGAGCAGGAAATTCCCCAGATTTCATTAATTAATACTGCCACCACCCACTGCATCAAATCCCAATCTAGCAGCACAGTGGGAAGCTGCAAGGAAGCCACCAGTCTCTAAGCTTAGAGATTCTTTTCTTCCCCCAACCCCCCTGGGAAAGAGGGATTCTATCTATACATATAACCAAGGCATATGGAAATAGGAGAGTTCAGAGTTCTTGAAACAGTAAAATGTTTATTCAAAGAACAGGAAATATAGAAAACAGAGATATCACTTACATGAGGGCACCTTCCCCCAGGTCCACTTAGTAGTTACAAGTTACAGACAATCTATGTCACTCCAGCCATAGTACTAAAATAAACAGAAACACCCTAACATGACTAACTAATTAATATTCTGGTTACTCACATTGGGGATCAGAGGCTTAGATAGTCTAAGAGAAGAGTGAGGCCAGGGGGCGAGGTCTAGGGCCTGCAGTCTGCTACTGGCATACATTTCATCTCCAGGATGTTTCTTCGTTGCCTCTCTACCACATGGTCTCTCAAGGATTTTATAACTTCTCCATCAAAGCCTCTCGAAGATTCTCACCTTTCTCCCCCTAACTGGGCAACTCTCTCTCATAACCTATGACACTAACCCCAATGGTTCATTAACCTTTTATATGCCTGAAGGGAGAACTATCCCCTTCAGCACTGAAACCTGGATAATGGGAAACCCCACTATCGCAAAAGGCTTCTCAAACAAATAAGACCAGAACTTCATGTCTACTTCTTGTTGTTGTTGTTGTTACAGAGGTGCTTATTTGGCACCTCAATAGTAGAAATGAGCTTGCATCTACAACCATAAATGGCACAAGCCACTAACGGAAGGAAAGCAAGCAGCTGTGATTATTTCAGTTGAATTTATATGACCCTGTTCCCGTAATTACCAATATCACAAAGCTCTGTAACACCTATATACTATGCAAGGCTAATACATCCCTAAAGATACACAAGAGCTTATTGATGATTCTGTATTACACAAGAAAGTGTTCCCACCTCTTAACCTCTTAGGAGCACCTTCTATCATCAGATTATTTTGTCAGTCAAAGTTTTCAACCTGCACTGTTATTATGTTTAATAATTGCTCTTGCATACCTAATGTATCACCTTGGACTATTAAATCTTTCTGCATCTTATCAGTTAACAAGTTGGTTTTCCAGAATATTCCATTTATTTTCCAATTTTCATTCCATCTTGTTTATCTGATTTCAATTCTTTTGGCAGTAACCTCCAAACCTGTTTCAGATAAAAATACTTTTCATCTCTCCAATTTAACTGTAGATGTAGTATTCTTATTGTTGCCCGTCAGCAGCATGTTTTCCAGTCAGATCTATGATCAGACTAAGCATCCAGTTCTTCAGAACAAATAAGAGATTTTAACATTCTCCTTTCCATATGAGACTTATCAAACACAATGCATGCCAGTATCCCCCACTCTGGTGCCCCCCCAGATATTGTTGGACTACAGCTCCCTTAAAGCCACCACAGACATGCTGGAGGATGCTGGATATGTAACTCCTCTGAAAGTAAAGCCATGTTGGGGAATATATACAGAATTCAACTAAAAGTAATAAAAATAAGTCACCCAACAATTCAGATCATGCTAAGCTAACCAGACTTTAAATGAGTAAATAAGGTTTGATCAAAGATTCTAAAGTTCCACGCATTTATTTGTTCAGATGTGTTTCTGATCTGGTCTGGTGACAGGGTTAGTGTTCTTCTGGGATGACCTATGTGGTAAATGGAGGTGGGAAGGAGTACAATCCTGTCAATTGTCACAAACATTTTTGTGATCTTTAATACAATCAACAATAGTATTTGGGTCATCTAGCCATATTGAGAGTGGAGTGGAGTGGAGACACAGTGTTATGACAGCTCTGGCCCCTTCCAGAAAGGCAAACTTGTGTGGTGCTTCTTTAGGGTTTTTTTTTCTTATCACCCATGATTCTTAACTTCTACAAGTCACTGAGGAAGATTAACATATTCAACATGCATAACATCCCATTTTACCTCTCATTCCCACCCACTAGGTCTTAGGAAGTTAAGGAAGTCTGTATGCAATTTTCAAACTGATGGGAACAAGCAAATTGAAGATTAATCTTGGGAAGATGGAAGTATTGTGAATGGGCAGATCTATTGATCTGGAGGAATTATATAACTGGTGTTATACTCTCCACAAGGATCAAGAGTGCAATTTGCAATTTATGCTGGACCTACCACTACCTTTGGAAGTACAGGTGCCACTGGTGACCACAAGGACCTTATATCAGTTTGGACTAATCTGCCAGCTGTGCAAATATTTGGATAGCCATTTATACCTCTGTTATATCTGTGTTAGAATACTGTAAAGTTTTCCATGGGTTGGCTTTTAAGACATTTCACAACCTTCAGCAGCTGCAGAATACAGCTGCCTATTTGTAAGTCAAGAATCCAGGCACATAATACCAATTATCCATGAGCTGCACTGGTTTTCAATGTGCCTTCATGCCCACCTGAAAGTGCTTACCATTTCTAAGTTCTAAGCCATACACAGCTTGGGATGAGATTATCTGAAGGAGTTTATCAGAAAAACCTTCTGTATCTATCCATCACATTTGTGGGCTCTCTTGCAGCAGTGGTCTCATAACTATAGAATTCCCATGATGAAAATTATATGCAACCTCATCATTAACAATTTTAACATGCCCACTAAAGTTTCTGCTTTTTAAAAATCTCCTCATAAATGGAAAAAGATGCTGGCACATATTCTTTAAAGTGTCATATTAACTGCTCTGTTATTTTACTGCTGATTTTAGAATGAGATGTTCTCATGTGGTTATTACTGGAAATTTTGCATTACATCTCTAATTGACTTTGTGATAACTTCTATTTTTGAGCCTTTCTAAGGAATTCACATGGAAAGGTAACACTACAGGTTATAAAACCAAAGCAGCAGTTTTAAAAATCCAATAAAAAAACAAACAGGCAAAAGCACAGTGAAAAAAAGATGTTTCAGTGCTACTTTCAAAACTGGTAAGGATGGAGCCAAGCATACATTCCTTGGGAAAAAATTTCCACCAGTATGGAGACACCACAAAAACAGTGCTGTTTCTAATATTCTCCAAATGTAATAGTTCTATATAAAAAAGACACAGTTGCAATGAAAGCTAACTATTATATTAAATTACAAATAGATGAAGATACTCATTTTAAAAAAGAATTAATTCAGCATTTCAAAATACCTTCAAGCTGGAACCACCTAGCCAATACCAAGCAGTCTTTGTTACCCAGGGCCTCCTCACATAGCAAGATATTGTATGCCTGTGGCACCTAATAGAAAATATAAAGCAAGAGCAAATGCAAACACAGCTCATCCAGAAAATACTAGTGGGAACAAAGCAGCTTCAGAGTAAACCAGCAGTTTTCTCCAGATACAAAACAAACAGTAGGTCTTCCTTTGTTTTTTGCTCACAGCTTTGTTTCTGTTTCGGAATTAACGAAGGGTAACTGTCACAAAACACTGCTGTATGGGTACTCTGATCCAGACTTCTAACTATGTCTTTGGGGGAATATTGTGTCTTCCTCCTTAGACACCTCCACAGTACTTCACAGAACAAGAAAGAAGACAAGGTGTCACCAAAAAAAGGGCAGAAAATTGGAGACGATAGAAAGAAAAGCATATTACCAGCAGTAATCATGGTTATCAGTGAAACATTATTTAAACATACCAGGAGCAATGATGGATAATAACAAAATTAAACAAGTTCTGAAGGAAGATAAAGTGACTTCAGAGAAGATAAATTATTTTCACCTATCTTCACTGCTAAAGATACAGAGGAAATGCCCATGCCTGAAGCAATGTTTGCAGGAAGTTGAGGATCTGAAGCAAAAAGTAGCACCAATTTCACATGGCATCCACCCAAGAAATCATTAAAAGCTGAGTTTTGAAACTGCTGCTCCACTAAGAGAAATATGTAACATATCTCTAGAATGAATATATGAGGGAGTTCCAGAAAACTATAGGTCAGTGGGGGCATGTGAGAAAAGACATGATACAGGTGATTAACGTTAGGCATAGTGTGCAGAAAGTGAATAGGGAGAAGTTTTCTGATAAGTCTAGAACCTAGGGCCACCACCAAAACACCTATAATTCAGCACTGATAAAAGAAAAGAAAAATGCTTCTTCCCACAGTACATAGTTGAACTGTGATACAGTTACAAGGTGCAGTTATGGCTTTAAGAACAGGATTAGATAAGATCACGAAGGATGGGGCTGTCAATGGCTAGTAGTCAGGACAACTATATATTACTTCTAGCATCAGAGAGAGCATATATACCAGCAGATGAGAAGCATGAGATGGAAGATATAATTTCATTTATGTTTTGCTGGCAGCCTTCCAACAGGCAACTATTTGGTCACTGTATGAACAAAATATTGAATGTAGGCCTTTGAACTTATCTACGATGGCTCCTTCTTGTGTTCTTACATTCATCAGACTGCTCTGAAGGTGTTCTTTATTGTCTTAAGTTTCCTCCAAATAAGGACTTTTTCTGATTTTACGAAAATGCAGGCAAATTCCTAAGCATACTAAGATTTCTTTCCTATTTCATAGCAGCTGTATTTTGACTACCCAGCCATTACAGTTCAGCCCTCAAGTTCACTATTAGCATATATGATTATGATAATGATTATGGATGACAATGGAATACGTGACCCATGCACTAATTTCTACGTACTGGAAAAGTGAGAGGGAGAAATTGGTTTTACCCCAATATGTTCACGGCTCAGAATGACCTATGGTGCTTTTATCACTCCAACCACTCACTTTCATTGAGTTAAGCATATGTGTGAACAAGTTCTGATCATAAACTGTTCACCTAGCACCTTTGAAAAGAATGTAACAGTTTGTCCTTATCATACTGTAGACTAACATGGCACACAGATAAAAGGTAAATCTATGTAGGAGTTTACTGATAATGCAGTATGCATACTGTACTGAGAACAATATGATATAACAGTAAAAATCCAAACTGGATATAACAAGCAGAAAGCTTAGCTGCAAGGGACAGAGCTATTTTTAAAAGCAACAAAAACGAAACATTCAAAAGAGTACAGGTAACTCCATTAGAAAAATCCACATAAATACGAATTTCTGAACATAATGGCTTAAATCAAATTGTTAATCTCAACTAGAGTAGATCCAGTGAATTTACTCTATGCAGCTATTAACGTACCAAATTCCCATTAATTCAATGGATCTCTTCCACTTGGGACTAAAAACTGAATTTAGACTGAATTTAAGGATAGCTCCCCCTCCCACTCTAGTGTGCTTATGGAAAAAATCACATGTACAGTTTAATCATAGAATCACAAAGTTGGAAGACCATAAGGGCCATCCTGTCCAACTCCCTGCTATGCAGGAACACCCATCAAAGCATTCCCAACAGATAGCCATCCAGCCTCTGCTTAAAAACCTCCAAAGAAGGAGACTCCACCACACCCTGAGGCAGCACATTCCACTGCCAGGCAGCTCTGATCATCAGGAAGTTCTTCCTGAGGTTCAAGTGGACTCTCCTTTCCTGGAGCTTGAATCCATTGCTCCTTGTCCTAGTCTCTGGAGCAGCAGAGAACAAGCCCGCTCCCTCCTCAACATGACATCCCTTCAAATATTTAAACATGGCTATCATGTCCCCTCTTAACCTTCTCTTCCGGAGACTAAACATACCCAGCTTCCTAGGCTGTTCCTCATAGGGCATGGCTTCCAGACCTTTCACCATTTTAGTCGCCCTCCTCTGGACACATTCCAGCTTGTCAATATCCTTCATGAACTGAGGTGCCCAGAACTGGACACAGTATTCCAGAAAGAGGTCTAACCAAAGCAGAATAGGGTGGTACCATTACCTCCCTCGATCTAGACACCACACTCCTATTGATGCAACCAAAAATTGTGTTGGCTTTCTTGGCTGCCACATCACACTGCTGACTCATGTTCAGCTTGTGATCTACCAAGACTCCTAGCTCCCTTTCACACATACTGCTATCCAGCCACACGTCCCCCATCCTATATTTGTGCATTCCATTTTTTCTGCCTAAGTGCACGACCTTACATTTCTTTCTGTTGAAATTCATTTTGTTAGCTTTGGCCCAGCTCTCCAATCTGTCAAAGTCATTTTGAAATTTTATCCTGTACTCTGGGATATTAGCAACCCCTCCCAATTTGGTGTCATCTGCAAATTTGATCAGCATGCCCTCTACTCCTTCATCCAAATCATTGATGAAGATATTGAATAGCACTGCGCTCAGGACAGAACCTTGCTACTCCGATGCATGCACAGAAATATATATTTTCCGCATAACCAGGTAGTTCAGAGACAAGTGCTTTCGCTCAGCTGAACCTCTAGCTTCTCTGTGCCATTTTTATATTCTGAAAACAATTCCAGAAGTTGAGCTATTCAATTTATTCATACAACTCAAGGCAACACAGAATATTAAAATCAGCATATAGTCTAGCATGCAGGTCTGCCACTTTGATATGGGATTATAGTTCACAGGAAATAGGTCACATAAATTCACTCAGCAATTACATTTCACAGGACTAAGCAAATGCTATAGAAAAGTATTTTTCCCATGTCAGACTAAAGCCTCAATTTTAATAAGCATAAATAAACCATAAGAACTAGTTTCTGGTCAGCTCATCAGAAAATATAGTTCTAAGCCTTGGCCCAAAAAGCAGCTTGAATATTTTACCTGTTAACTGGATATCTGCAGATTTATATTCCAGGAAAATTATTTTTATCTCCATATTTAAGTACAGCTTCTGCAGAAAGTACTCAAAAAGCACAGTTTATTTGCTCTATGTAATATAATACAAATTTAATTTAATTTTCCAGTACATAAAAGCTGAATGGATCAGATTAATAGTATAAAAATTATTATTATTCTACAACAAAAAATTGAATTCTGTACTGGGCAACAGATAGAGGAGCAACAGGAGCAGGGGTGGAGCTCCAGGAAAAGGCTTAATGCATTGTATGGTCTAACACAATGGTTCTCAACCTTCCTAATGCCGCGACCCTTTAATACAGTTCCTCATGTTGTGGTGACCCCCAACCATAAAATTATTTATTTATTTTTTACAATGCCTTCCCCCCCCCGGCAAAGGCCGCCTCGCCAGCCAGGAACAGGGGGGCGGGCAGGGAGAGAAAGAGCAGCCCGCTTGTCTCCCCTAGGAAAAAACTCCGAGAACCTCCCACCGGGCTCTGCTTCTGCTTCGCTCTAATTTCTACTGGGGGGGCAGTGTGGGAAAAGTTTCCAGAGTGTCGACCCTGGCCGGGGGGGGGAGGAATACCAGCGCCTTTGTCTTTTTGCTGGGCGCAGCTGCCCCCCGTGGAAAAGCACCACCTTGCGGCCCCCCAGCCCTTCCACAGCGCCCCCTCCATGGCGAGTGGGGCAGGGGCCGTGGCGAGGAGGGAGCCTGCCTCCCGTGCTGCCGCCGCCGCCCCCAAGCTGGCCCGTCAGACAGGAGGTTCTCCCGGTAGCAGAGAAGGGGAGCGATTTCAGTCCCTTCTGAACAGGGGGCAGGAAGATGTGAGCATGCGGCTCGTGCTTGCGCATCACCACTCCTGCTGTGGCCCCCCATGTGCTCCCGCCAAAGGGGGAGAAGGACGTGAACATGTGGCTCGCGCTTGCACACCACCACTGAGGAGGGAATGGAGCCTAAGACCATCAGAAATACATATTTTCTGATGGCCTTAGGTACCCCTGTGAAAGGATCATTCGATCCCCAAAGGGTCGCGACCCACAGGTTGAGAACCACTGGTCTAACAGATTGGCATCCCTACTCTGAAGTAAGACGCCAGCATTGTGATTGAACAAATATGGTTGAAATAAGTCTTATCTCAGTGAGTAACTCCTAGGTTTAAACTAGCTTGTGAAGAAATTTCCACAAATGTATGGTTTCCTAGCAATGGGTAACATCTGTATTCATTCTTTTACATTGAATTTCTAACACTTTAGATTTCTGAATCTACCCTACAGCTGCATCTTAACCAGTCTAGTACCTACATTCGCTTCTGCTAGAGTTCACAAATGAGACCAAAAATACAGGACTAGATTCTCCAGGAGACCAAGATATTAAGGTAGTACACAAAATTCCTTTCTATCTTTCATTAGGTCACAGTCAAGAAACAAGCTCCCTTCCTTGGCTAACAGGTGCTTATGAATGTTTCCTTATTCAGAAAGCTTCATCAAACAGACTTAAGCAAATGTACTTTATAACAGTGCAGGAGAAGTAAAAATGCACTACAGTAATATTCTATTGTATCAGAAATTAGTATTTTAAAAATCTTATTCAAAACTCTTTTAAGCATCATGATCTATTCTAGTAATGCAGAGTTGAACAAGAAAATCTGGATTATTGTAAACCTATCTTATGTAATATCTTAAATAAATTCATGGTATAGAATCTGAATGTTGAATATTATTAATAATAAGTGACTAAAATGAGGTTAAGTACAAGCATAAAAACAGAAATGGTCCTGCTCAGAAGAAGTTACTTTTCTACAATAATTGGGTGTGCCATGGGTGTTTGTAATTCAATTCTTAATCTCCTTTGGGGTTTACTGATGATATATGTATAAATACTACAGTGTGTTACCATTCTTGGGAATATGCTGATCCCATGGTCGCACTACTTGAGTAATGCAACAAGGCACTAGTTTTTTGTTTGGTTTTGGTTTTTTCTAGAGCCAGTGCCTGCAAAGAAGCATACTTCAAAAAAAAAAAAAAATCAAACCAGAATTTGAGAAGAAATCCAACAAAATCCTATCAGACAATTAACAAAGAATTACCTCTTCTCCAGAAAAAAAGTAGCAAAGGGACTTTTGTTCATAAATTTATATACAGAGCAGGTTTGATCCAGAATCTGCTTTCTATAGGCACAATGATTCACTCACAAAAGGTGCTCCTGCCCAATTTTCAGGGATTCACGCTCTCCCTCTACACCATGTCTCACATCACTCAGCAGGGTCTCTAAATTTTCTTGCAACAGTTACTGGGAGACTGGAAGGACTGCTATAATAAGATGAAGAAGTCCAGTTCTACCAACCCAGCTGTGTGTCTCTAAGTGAGTCTTCCTACAAATCTAGCTAGCTACGTGTGCCCAAGTACAAAAAGTACATACAATACAAAAAATGTGCACCATCATGTCTAGTTCCAGCAGCTGAAGAAAGGCCCTCCTTCAATTCCAACAGCAATCCCAACAACCACTGCTGTGGCCTCTTGAGGGAGAAAACAGCAGCCAGCAGCTGCTGGATGTAATCCCCTTCCCCACTGCCATCCTTTTTTCCTGTTGTCTTTTTAGATTGTAAGCCTGATGGCAAGGAACTGTCAAATTAACAATTGTAAACTATAAATTGTAAGGGCCATGTACACTGATGTAGCTATATAAATAAATGATGATAATCCTTTAATACACAGAGTAAGAATCAGCTGAAAGACTACTGCTGCTGGGGAGGAAATGGCTGCTGGCCAGCGTCTCTGAGGCATGTTCTACAATTCACCAATTAACAAAGACATCCCAGTTTGCAAGTTCAAATGCAGAGCAGGTTGGATCCAGAATCTGCTTTCTGTAGACAGTAGGGTTCACTCTCAAAATATGCACTACAGCACATATTTACCTGGGATTGCCTGGGATTTTATTTTCCTCTTAAGAACTCACCAAACTGTCTTCTCCATTTCCTGTAACTTTGCTCCATATTTCCCAATGCAATCTGTATTTAGAGTTATTTACATACACAGTTTGGGTTCCTGAGGGAGTACACTGTCCTCCTCCTTACTGCTATGCCTTGTCTACATAGCAACTGGCCTATCTCAGTACCTATAGCTTATCCCCATACTTCCTAATCCAATCTGTGTTGCCTGGTGACACTGATGTACTGGCTTTTGTTGTTGTTGTTGCTGAATTTGTGCAATGGCTTTACATTTTTTTTGGAAGCATTTTTTGTTTTGAATTTCAACTTTAAGATTCCTCACATATGGAATCCATACAATCGACTGTGTGAGGTGAAAAGACCTTGTAACTATGGTCATTTCTGCACTACACTGTTATAGTGCTATTACTCCACTTTCAACATCCTATGGAATTCTGGTGTTTGTAGTTTACTGAGGCCAAAGACCTCTCTGGTTATGAATTCTTAAACGCCCCTCCTTAAACTACAGGACCCTGAACGTGGAATAATAGCACTACGACACTGTATTGTGGAAATGGGCTGTTGTCGTTTAATTTTTCTCACATATGCTTCCCAAATGTTTTCTGGCATCCTCACCTCCAAAGCAACCGGCCTGAGACCCAAGAGCGCTCTGGCTGAGAATCCTGAAGGCCTCTCCCTAAGCTGCCAACCCCAAGATTTCATAGAATCTTCACAGCCAGCCAATTATATGAGGTCTTCTCGCCTCACTCAGCCAACTGTATGAGGTCTTCGCCAACCTGACACAGACAAACAGACAAATTCACAGACAAACTTTGACTTTTATATAGTAGATTAAGTTCTAAGCTGGTGACCCACAGTAAAGGTATCACAACCAACTCTTGCAAGCTATCTTACTAGCCAGATACATCTCAAACCCACAGCTATATCTGGCATTTGCTTTTCAAGATATGAATGAATACAGTAAACAAACATCCTCAAAAAAGCTGTTCTTTCTCTTATTCCAGTCTTTGCCATATGCAAAGTGGTGTTTAGATGAACTGCATCTACCAACTTATTTCGCAACAGTCCAACATCTTTAAGTAGAAGCAGCTGCTTCTATTTGTAAATATTCAGTGTAAAGGCACTACTAAATTTATCCATCTCTTAAGCAACCCAGTTTGGACTATTTTTCCTAACATGAATATATTTTCATTGGTTAACCTGTCTTTGGACAATTTTATAAAATAAAAAAAAGATTGTTTTCTTAGAAATAGATCTCTCCTTTCTATCCTGCTCGAACAATGAAGGTCAAAACAATGCTGTGCACATATATTAAAAAATGTACCCTTACTGGAATATTATACATAATATAATATATTATACATAACACATAATAAATATTACTGGAATATTAATCATAAGAAGATTGAAGAAATTCTTCAAGTGGAATTCTCTAATGAACCAGAAATCTAACTGTTGAATATGCTGCACACACTAGACCAAAGCACACAGAAGAAGTACTCAAAGATTTTACTATACATGATAACAATAGCTAGAATTGAGTACGCAAAGCTTTGGAAGAAGGAAAAGATACCTAACATTGAGCAATGGACACAAAGCTTATACGAAATTAGGTTAGCAGATAACTTAACACAGAGACTAGAGGGCAAACTGAAGAGAAGATTGCGAAGGACTGGGGTCCTGTAAACTCTTATTTTCTGAACCAGAGAGTAATATAAGCTCTCTTATTTATGTAAAAGAAATAAGAAAAAATGACAAAAAGTAAACATCAAACAAATAAATAAATATAATAAGAGTAAATATTTCTAATGTAAACTAAAAACTAGAGTTAGATTAAATTAGGAGAATAATGATAAGATGTAAGAATACAGTTAATAGACAAGATAAATTGAATGCTGGATCAACATATAAGATGTAATTGATGGCAAATTTTATGTTATAAAACGAATAATAATATTTATTAGCTCTTACAAAGAAGCAAGGAAGAAATATTGAACATATGTCAAACTGCTATAAGAAGATATTACTACTATATGTTGTATTACTAAAAGATGTATATATTTTTTATTTTTTATTTTTTTTGAAAATTAATAAAAATTATTAAAAAATGTACCCTTGAGTTTGAAATCTATGTGCTAAAATAACAAGAACTGTGCATCAGAACAGCACATTAAATTATTTCATGTTCATAAGAGTTCATTCAAAGTATCAACAAATCTGGTGTACGATAATTTTTAGTTTGAAATGCTCTTCTACTGCTTTTGTAAGCACTCAAAGCAACATACAAGCTGAGAAGGAGTCAAACACATAACATTAAATCCAATTAATCCCAATTAGAGCAGATCCATAGAATGAATGGGACTTATGTAAGTGCTGACTTGCCATAGAATGAATGGGTCTAACTCTACTTACAACTCACAATTACATTTAGACCATAGGGTCTAAAGCAGGCTCAGTACCCAGACACAGAGAGAGGAGCACAGAAATCTTGTGGTCTACAGAGAATTTCCAAGCATGGCTGCTACACCCACAGTTGCACTAGACTGAATGTATACAGCCCAACTGTTTACTCCAAAATGTTTTAGTCCAGCAAAACATTAACATTTGCTGAAAAGAAAGCTGCCACTGAGCAAACCAATGAAAGAAAAATAAACTATGATAAAGTCCTTTTTCAAGGACTACTATCTTAGATGAAAATCCCCAATATTCTGACTCAAATGGATTATGATACAAAGGAAAACTAGAACCCCCTTTGCATTATCAGCTACTCTATAAACTATGAATACTGTAAATTATATATTGTAGTATTGCTTCATAAATGAAGATACAATCTTTTAAAATTATATTAATATATTATAACTAATGGCACCCCCGTCCCAGTCATTACAATTGCTGTCACACACACCCAAACGTTTAGCATGACTTGGCAACAAATGAGCACCAATGACCTTTCTAACAGCTTCCTCAGCTGGCTTCTCAAAAATAGGAGCAATCCTCAGATAATGTATATCCAGAGCTCATGACATGGACGGTGAGTAAAAGGTCCCTGGATAATCAGCTGCCCCCACCAACCATTAAACCAAGGCCTCATTGCCATTCTTATACTGCAAATAAAGGCTGGAAGGAGAGAAGCCTGGCCATTCGGTTCACATTGCAGGAGCTATGTTTTTGGTGGCTTTCATACAAAATCATACATATTTATGGATGTGGGGGGAGGTCTGTGAATGACCATCAAGCATGGCCAAGAGTCTGATCTCTAGATGCTGAAGATAAGTGTCATTGATGGTTATTCTATCAGTTGTACCAGATGAAATACAAACAGAACTCTTATATGTTTCATAGTTGTGTAGAGGAAGAATTTCAGCTGCTGTTGTTTGTCACACAACCGTTAAAGATAGAGGAACTCTTGTCTTGTATTTCACCTGGAAATTCTTATCTCTACCACATTCTGTTTGTAAATTTGTAATAGTGATCTTGCAAGCCAGTACTGATGACAGGAATGACCTAAAAAAAACTTTGATCTGCTCTAGCAAAGCATACATATGAAATAAGACTACTTAGATTGCAAAGAAATATTACTTATGTGACAGAGAGGCAAATACGCACTAACACTTAACTTTTTCTATTGTGTCTCGTATTGTTTTATCAAACAATGTAAAAACAGCTATTGGAAAAAGTCATTTCCCTTGCCAGGTAACTGAAAAACTTCATGCAAAACAAAGCATTTATTTACCAGATATTTGTAGTGCCAAGTCAACGTTAAAAGGAAGCCATTAGTACCTCAGTATGTAATATCCTGTGTGAAACACCACCACTGGGCATAAACCTTACACCTATTTCTAATCCCCACTGTAGATCTACTTACCAAATCCCTGTGTAACACCCAGTTAGCATGTAGGTAATGAATACCATCAAGGATCTGATATAATAGAGATTTCACCATTCCCCGAGGTAACTGAACTGGTTTCTTGTTTGCCTTAGAAGCTCTGTGAAACTTTATTATGTGCTGAAAAACAGAAACACAAACACTCATAATAAGCACGGGTGCTAGTATCTTGCTATAATGTATCAAGCAACCTCCTCTGAATTCAATAGCCAACATGGCATTCTTTGCAATTTAAACAAGAGTTATATTACTTTTCTACTACAAGAATTAATCAGCAGCCTTTCATTAGTATTTGTACTTAGTGCTCCAGTCATTCAAGATGCTTTACATTCATATCGTCTTTTCCTCTTAAGTTTAATCTATCCTTTAATATACTAAAAGCTACCACATGTTTAATATTACCATTCTCTTCCTACTGAAACCACTACGAAATACGGTTGGGGTTAAACTGGAGAAGCAGAGGGTAATACTGCACATGTAATTTGATTTCTCTATTCATGCTTTTACTTACAATAAAGTACAGGAAAAAAAGAGCCGCACCAGAATGATTACATATATATCTGACATGTGATTTGTCAGGAACTCCACATACAGATTTGCATCCAGTTCACTATCTTTTTTCATCTTGCTGCCACTGTCTGCACTAGCATAGTTATACCACCACAGTACACCAACACAATTCCAACCTTATCACTGGAAGAGAACAATTTAATCCAGTTTTTAGCCTGCTTCACTGCCAACTGACATCCAGTATTTATCCAGTTAAAATATGCAACAACCTCCTTTGTAGTTGCAGAAGCCTGGAGAGAAAACACTTAACAAGTACTATTGACTCTTAGACCTGAAACCATCTTGACAACCTGACTTGAAATTACTAACAGATAAACTTTAAAGACCTGATGATGGCCCCTATTCATCAGAGATCACACACTCTTTGACATTTTCAGACATAGGGTATGTATTGTCTAAAGACCCAACACCTCCCACTATGATCTGTGAAACCACAGAAGAAGTCTACTGAGATTAAAAGGTTCATACTGGACCCCCTAAGGTTTATATTTTTCAAGTCCCGCAAGAAAGATGTAACTGCATGAAGTGCTCTGTTGGTACTTTCAAACAGCCTTCACTTTTCTCAAGGCCTTTGTGAGGAAGGACACACACAAAACATCCAGAGATAACATCAGACTATTGTCTGTTTTTCTGCAACTGCCAAATACCAAATGTGGACAGAGAGATATCTGAATGAGGTTCCTCCAAATAAAGCCAATAACTAGGTGAAACCAAGCTCTGTGAGGCATTTATGTCAGAGTCCCAGTGGCCAATCCAATGGTGGATGAGGTATAGAGGGAACAGCAGCTACATTTGTAGAATCTGCTCAACATCTACTTTCAGGAAGGAGAAACTTCTCTAAGTAATTCTCCAGCTGAACTCTGACCAGGATTCAAAGACAACACTAAGCCACTTTTGTCATCATGAATGTCCGTATTTTACAAAAGAAACAAAAGAGTGTATTAAGAATGTATTTAAAAATGTTTCTAATACCTTAAATGCTCTACATCAGGGATGAGCATAATGCATTTTTCAGCTGTGGTCAGACTATGACACCCATCAGTCCTAACCAGTAAAACCAGTAGTGAAGCATGTTGCAAAAATACAGTCCAAGATCACGTACATTCTCCATCAGTCCCCTAAATTCTATTCATTTTGCCTTTATCTGCTGTGTGCTTTGTTCATATTGTCTGTTGTTTATTTGTCTTCTGCATTTCTCCCAAGATTGGAATGCAAGATCACTTTGTACATGTTCCCTCAAGTCACTTGTCACCTTATGACAACCTCATGTATTTCATAGAGTTTTGTTACTCAAGGAATGCTCAGAGGTGGTTTTCCCAGTTTCCTCCTCTGAAATATAGCCTACAACAGCTGGTATTCATTGGCTGTCTCTCATTCAAGTACTAACGAGGGCTGGCCCTGCTTAGCTTCCAAGATCAGACAGGATCTGGTGATTTCAGGGCAACAAAACATCACAGTAAATAAGTTATACATATCAAATTATAAAATTAATACATGCATTAAAATACTTTAGAATGCCACAATAATTAGAACATTAAAAGTACAGCACCTCAGTGTAGATCAGTTAGTTACTGTAGGCCTGTCTGAATATGAAGATCTTTGCCTGCCAGCAGAAGAAAAACAGGAAGGGGGCTACCTTAATCTCACTGGGAAGCCCATTCCATAGTCTAACAAGAGCAACCAAGAAGGTCTTCTCCTGTGTCACCACCAAACATACCTCTAAAGATGATGGCATTCAGCAAGGAGTCCGGTTCTACATATCTTAAAACCAGTTAGGCTTATATGGAGAAATACCATCCTTCATATGTTTCACAATCAGGTGACCTGAGATTTTTTTCTTGTTCTCAAATTTTTCAAAACTGTGTTGAGATCATTTGGTCAGATCTAGAGTAATCATTGAGCAAAAAGATGCACTCCTTCTGCTCACAGAAGGCAACGAGATCCAGCAAAGGCTCTCCAACCAAGAATAAGAGTCAAGGATTCTTGACAGTTCCCCCTTCTTTCTCCTTCCCCCGTACCTCTCATACTACTCCAGAGAATTCTCCAACCTTCTGGCACAGCTTGTCAGAAGGCACAAGGGACTGAAGAGAGAAGAATGGATTGACAAAAATCACTTTCTTGCTTCCTTTATCCAGCACAAGCAGAACTCTGCTAGACAGGTTTCTGGACCCAGCCCACTGATAAAGCATAGAATATAAATGTTTTAGTACATTATTCATGCAAGGGAGACTGATAAAGGATAATTTCCAGAAAGCAAGTGCCATGTTTGAAGCACATATACGAAGCTGCCCTAAATCAAGGACAAATACATATTTCAAAGAATGAAGAATAAAAGAACACTGTGTAACATGGAAAAAGGGACAGAGTTATCTGAGTCATTTCTCTCATTGCAACAGGTCTCAGAGAAGAACACTTTGATGTAGCACCACTTCATCCATTTCTAGCCAATACCTATAGCTGACTACCTAATAACAGAAAGCTCTTCTTACCCAGAGGTCATGTTCCGCATAATCAAAGAGAAGCCACACTTTTCTGTCTGCGTGAGACAGAAACACTTTTTGCAGAGAAATTACATTTGGATGCTTGAGCTCACGCAGCAGCTGTAAAACAAACACCATCAATTAGAAAGGTGTTCATGCAAGTGAGAGATTAGAGTTGACACTCCTTTTTATAATTTTAAGTCCTATAAATAAAATTGTTTCTCAAAATTTATCTTTAACATTTTTAATCCACAAGCAAAAGAAAGAAGCATGGGATTCATTTTAATTAAGGAATGGCTTACATCTTAAACCAGACTACAACTTGGTCAAATTCAAGTGCATTATTACGATGCAGAAGGCAGGATTACACTTACATGGTTATTATGAAAGTAACTCTAAAGTCAGTTCTACATGTAAGTTTCACAGTAAAAATAAAAACAAAAAACTGAACTTTTTGCACCAAATAGACTATTGCTTATATAAGTAAACAAAAAAAAGTTCGTCTCTTCCTTGGCTGCTTTGTGTGGGTTGTTTTCAAAGACAGTTGTTAAAGTAGTCCCAAAAACCAGTTGCGAAGCATCTCTCTCAAATAAGAGAAATAGTGTTAGAATTAAATTCAGCTACTTTTCTACCTAACATGCTGCATGAAAAGTATGACATGCATATTGTTTTCTATACCACAAGCCAGTTGTATGGTTTCCAAGCACTTTTTGCTTATTACTACCATATCTATCCTCACATCCGAAACATTAATTTGGTCCCAAGAGAATGCATACCAGTTTGGGGGCTGTCACTTAAAGCTTGAATAGGATCACTACAAGAAAAATCATGAGTAACATGCATTTTAGAAACTCCTTTAAAAACTGACTTTTGAAAAACAGTGTTGATAACTTTTAGTCCACCTTTAAGGTAAACTGCATAGTCTGAGTGTTTTTAAAGCTGATCTTGAAAAAAGATAATTTGCAAGGTTTGTGAAGTATAGACATAGTTACTGTAAGACCAGTATTATATGAAATATTTCTTCTTCACTGAAAGTAGCATAAAGATGTAAGTTACTCTGAATTTTGAAATGTATTATACAAGCAGAAAGACAGTTTCCCATTTGCAATTCTCTTAAAGACCAGCCACACAGCAGAATGGAGGCTGCTGCAAGAGGGGAGGATTTGGGGTTTTTTTTCCTCTGCCCCTCCTGCACCATCTCTCTTATGGAATTCCTTTCTGGCTGCTACTTGCCCTAACAACAAAACATAGGAAGAAAGACATGCCGATTTTCCATCACTAGAACAAACAATGACTTTGCAGAATGGTGGGCAATTCTCACTGGGAAAACTGCACAAGCCGGGGAGCAGTAACACCTTTCTGCCTGAGTCCTGATCCATTCATAGTTTCTGTCTTAAAAACAGTTAAAGATGCACTCATGGTCAAACACAGAAGTGACAAACTTACTTCACAAGTACAGTTTTAATCCTTGAATATAAATCACAAAGATACACAATATCAGTTGGTAGAATTGATAACTTCTTACAGTTATATTTATCTTTACTGAGTCAAACTGAAACAGGTGGTAAAGAAATTCACCATCTATTAAAGCTTTTCATTTCACAACTAAATCTCTCAGGATAGATGTCCATACTGTTTAGATTCTCAGTCTTGTTCTGTACTTACTGAGCTTACTTTGGGAATCTCATTTTAAGGTCCAAATGCAAACTACTGTGGTCCTTGACACCCACAGTTATGACTTGCTACACCCCTTGAGATAAAAACAGTTACTGTTTCAACTAAGAAGCTACTCATCACGGCCAACATCTGTGCATTTAAATTTAAGACTACTTCTTGTAGCTCAGACATGCCTTAATTTATAGAAGACAAAAGTGTGCATTCATTACAGTAGCTAATTAAGTAACTGTATCACAAGGATTAGGTTAATATTAGAGTTACTTACTGCTATTTCCCTGCATGCAGACATAGAAATTCCAGTACCTTCTATTTGCTTTAGAGCATAATCTTTATCATCTTTCCTGTAAAACAACAAAAGACATCAAACATTGCATTTTTCTTTAAAAAAATCCAAGTGCACTATTTACAATTGCAGATAATTAATCTGGAGTGAAGATACTGGGCATGTATAGGAGAATATATTTGCTGGTTTTGTAAAAAGCTATTGCTGAACCCATATCCAAGGCCTATTCCGCTGAGTAAAGTACATCACTTGAACAGAACATTTGATCAGTTTAATATCTTACCTGCTGCATCAACACAAAAAAAACAGAAGCAAATCACTGCTTGACCTTATATAGCATGGGTGAGAATCACACAACCCACCCTCAACCAGCTATTGGTTTACTCCTGAATCTCCTGGCTATTTAAAAAAAATGTGAGAAATGGAAAATCTGTGCTTCTCTTTTAAAATACCACACACACACACACACACCCCTCCAATAGATACACAAAACCCAAAGGGGAGTTTACAAAATCAGTGTGGTCTTTCACTTATCTCCACTTTCAATTAGAGGAGGGCTGGCATGGCCTGTGGCAAGTCCAGGAAGCCTAAAATACACTCCTGGATTGTTGAGCCACGCCTGTATATGGAATGAATATCTGAAATATGTTTTTTTGAAGTGCCCATGTCAGAAATACAACACCTTGACCAACCACATATTTACTTAAAATTTTAAACATGTTATACAGATCCTTTTTATTAACTCACAGCTTGTTGTATTCCAAACAAAGGGAAGAGTCCAATGTATATGAAGGCCTGTGTTTTCCTCACCAGGTTTTGAGATCTTCAGGAGTGAGCCTTGTCTTGGCTCCATTGCCCTCACAGGTTTGTGTGATGCAAACAGGGGAGAGGAAATTTACAGTGGCTGCTCCCAGCCTCTGAAATTCTTTTGCTAGAGAGGCTAGATTAGCCACTGATTACCTATAGAGAAAGGGTTTTTAAAAATGCTGTACTACCTATACCCTCTGCTTTTTAATAAATATGCTTTTAAATGGTCTTTAACTCTACTGATAGTTTAGCCATCTTACAACTTTTGTATCTTTTAGTGATGTGAACTTGTTGTTTTTTTTTTTTCAAAATTGTAACTTGAATCCCAGCCTGGGGAAAAAGTGAGGTGCCATACTTATCACTGCCATTGTCACAATCTCCTCTTAGATGAAACATACGCACACAGAAGTATAATCTGTGCACAAAAAAATGAATCCACATCCCTTTGCAAAAGACCACATCATACCTATGTTTCTCTAAAAGTTAGAAGAGATATTATATATCATAAAGATGGAAAGAAGGTTCAATACCAGTTTGCTTTAAAAAAAAAATCTTGTGTTAAGTTTCTGCTGAAATAGAATACTATAGATTAACTACTCAAAAGACTTGTCTTAAATACACCACTCTGGTGTTCCACGAAATTATGGCACACAAAAGGAAACTTGTCTTTTCTATTGTAGAACATGGTACAAGAACAGCAACACATGCTGAATCTGCATGAGGACTGTATCCCAGCTCCACTGCATAGTATCCTGCTTTGGTGTGACCTCTTTACTGCCACATGCACCAGTTTTAATCCAAACTGAAATCAGTTGGGAAAGCTGCACAGGACCTCCATCATGTAGTTACATTTGTACAAGGAGATGTTTCTACTGTGTGCCTGCATTTCCTGTATTGGTTTATGTCTAGTCACACTATGCAGTGGCCACGGGGATTTTTGTTCCTGATATGTATGCATATGTTTGCATGTGTGCCATCATTTGGACCACCCATCTGTACTCCCACTGGGCGAGGTACATACCTTAGCCATCATATGTGTTGTCTCCACCCCTTCTAATCTGTTCCCTCATTTTAAAATTTTAATTCCCAGGAAAAGTAGGTATAGGATTGATGACACAGATGCAATCTTATACTACTCAGATGTAAGTTCTACTGAATTCAATAATGCTTACTCCCAGAAAAGTGTTTTATAATGCTTGCCCCCTGAGATCCCCCCATCATCCTATTCAAAGGAACATCTAAAGGCAAACAAAGATTCAAAGATCAAAGATTCAAAGCTTCACATATGTCCAAAGTACAAATAAAAAAAAAATGGTGCCCACCCTTCCAGCCCTTCATACACGAGCAAGAGCCTGGGTGACACATTTCTGGCAACTCTGTGTCGTCTCTCCCACCAACCATTCCCCACCCATCAACCTGCCTCACCCGCCTCACTGATTCCAGCCTGATCTCAATTTGAGGGTCAAATTGTAAGTTGTTTTTCACTTTTTAATAATTCTTCCCCAAAACAGTGGAATAAACTAGAGGGGGTTAAAAAAACAAACATTAAAGCCATTAAGCATCAAATAAAAGTTTTCATGTCAGAATGAGAGGAACGTTGTGTATTCCAACATGATTGCGATCAAGGCAAAGATACACTATTTCACCTGTGTAGATTCTGCCACAGTAAACTTGGTTATTGGAAAAGTATTCCTCTATTTCTCCCAGTTGCTTTGTACACCAGATCTTGCATTTTAGCACCAAGGCTAGGGAATGCATCCTAAAGTAATGTACATATCAACTTACACGACTTTATACTATATAAAGAACCTACCCCATGCATTCCTAAATGTCATATGCATGCATTCGTGTGACTCTGCTTATTTCCACCAAATTAATCTAATGAATAAAAGAATGTGTGGATTTCTTTGCCAAGCTAATCTCTGACTTTGACATTTACTTGTCTTACAGCATACCTGTTATTCTGTATGACAGACATTAACTATTACATCAGACTTCAAACCATCAGTTTCCTATTTGCTCTTTATAGATTTGTAGCACTGTTAAATTTCATTGGTGGACATAAACTTAAATAGCACTAGCTTGGACTTTCCTCAGTCACAGTGCGCTGCAGAATCTAAAGAGAAGTAGACCTAAAATAACATCATGTTTCAGGCATTTGCCAGGTACAATGTTCAAAGAGATAGTAGTGTTAAGTCTGTTTCAGTATAAGGAAGGAAGTAGTCTTGTGCCACCTTTATTACTAATGAGTATTTTCTCTAGACCAGTTTAACCTTCTATGCCAAAATAGACTCAACAGTGCCATAAGACTACCCTTTTTCCCTTTCCCCTTTTTGTGCAGATTTTTCCTACAATCAAAAATAGCTACAACAAATTTATTTACTCTTACCATTGGGATACCATTTTTTGTCCCAGCCAATGTACTGTCTTGAGACAAAAAATGCCCCACGTCATTTCCAACAAACCATAACCCAGCAAAGCAGAAGTATATACTCTGATTGAAGCAGGCAGACCTTTAAGGGTACAGTAAGATTCTCACAGGGATCAGGAAATACTCTCAATACTGGGGATATATAGTTTCTTCTATTTTATCTGATTGTAGTTTACTTTTACTTCACCTTATGTTCTACGCGTTTGGTGGAACACATTTGATTCTACATATCCAAACATTTCTTTGAACATGGGCCCCACAGTTCACTGCAAATCTCACTGGGATCAAAAAGCAACACCCCACCTTCAGACAACACAAGGACTGTTATTCTAGTGCAAGAAGGTTAAAGAAACAACTGGATGTCAGTTACTTTTGGCTCTGCTGAATAGGGAGAACAAGACTGTAAAATTATTGGCAATACTGCAGCACATATTGGTGCTAAGTAGTAGAAACACTAAAATCTTCCACAAATCAAGCAGTAATTAGGAACAAATTGGCAGAGGATACCCTATGCATAAACTGACCTACTATAAACAAATATGTGATGGCTTAAAACTTGCAAAAGACAGTTGAAAATGCTGGCGATCATTTTGCTAGTTTTGGAACGACACTAAACCATAGGAAATGTTAAGAGAAGAACATCTGTTTATTTATTGATTGAATTTATTAAAATAATCATGTTCTGCCCTGTAACATGAGATCCCCAGAGAAAATAAAAGTAAAATCAATTAAACCATTAAAACTATTTAAAAAGTAATAAAAATAATTTAAACAAACTAGAACATACTGAAGAATTTTACCAAACACTTAAAAGATTAACAATTTAACCCATGCCAAAAAACTTTTAATAAAAAGCCATATTCTAACTTGACATCAGTCTGAAACCAAAGCTAGTGTCAATCAAGCCTCTAAGAAAAGGGTATCCTACTAAATACTACAAAATTTTCTGCAACTTTTGTTTTCTTTGTGTAGATAACTGATGTTACAGGACTTTCCACTTCTCTCTGATACGAGTATAAAACTCCGCAGTGTTCTGATGTACTGTATATGCATGTATAAGTCTAGAAATTTTAATCAAAAATGGACTCAAAAAACCTTAGGCTAACTTATCCACAGGGAAATGAAAGTACTGGATCTCAACTTTTCTCAAAAAAGGAACCACTCCCTTCTCTGAGTAGAGTGGCAAAAGATAAGCACTTAATGGGAGAACCTAAAAGAAACACTGACCCCCTCTACTCTCTCCACTGCGGTACCACTTCTGACCTCTTTGAATAGCTGGTCAGGAAAAATGCAGCAGCAGCAGCAGCCGCTCTTTGACAACTCCCCTCTAAGGAGCACTGAGAGAGCAGAGAGGGTTGGTGCTTCTTTTGGGTTCTTCTGGGACAGACTAAGCTTTCACCTTTGGCCTCTCTCCTCAGAGAAAGGGATGGTTCCTTTTTTGATAAAGAGTTAACATTGTACCTTCACTTTTATCAAAAAAAAATAACCATCCCTTTTTCTATGTAGAGGGGTAAAACACCTTTTTGAATGCCTGGGCGGGAAAAATGGTGGCTGCGACCAGGGGTAGTGCTAGCGCTTTCCCCTCTCTGTGGAATGACCCTTGACCTATCCATGAGTCATATCAAAATCCATAATTCTGGCTCCCAAGCCTGCTCTCAACTTATACATGAGGTCAACTGACACATGAGTACATATAGTAGTTCAACAGAATCATCTCAAGTATCTGGTGGACTGATACCCTATTAGAACACTCGAACAGGCTTTACTTACCTTTTTGCTCTATAATATGCATCCAAAGCTATGTTGTTTCTTTTAAAAAGAAAGTTTTTGAGCTTGTTACAGAAATAACTCCAGTTTCTGACTAAACCACTGACATTTCAAACAGAGAAAAATTCACTCTTGGAGGAAATACTGAGATCCCATCCATTTGGGATATCAGTGGTCCATCCTAGTGCTATTCAAAGCAGTGCTTCACAGATAGGCAATAGCCCAAAAGTCACAGTGCATTTTCAGGAAACTATACAATTACAACATCAATATGGTACAAATATGGTTCTAGCTCCTGGCACACTAAAGAAAGCTGCAGGTCAGCACATCAACAAATCTTTTAATGACTGAACCTCCTCCACACTGTGTTGTGGTAGACTGCATACACACACAGAAAAAGAATGTGGTGGCAGTGTCTCACCCACTGACTCACCAAGGAGACAAAGGATGAAGCAGCAGCATCTGTTCTCTCCATCTGCCAACCACTCAAGAACACACTGGCAACAATGTCTATCTTTCCACCCCTGGAAAGGAAGACATTGTAGCAGCTCCTCATCTCCTGTCACCTATTGTCACATCCTAGGCAGACCAGGCAGCCAACTAGCAAATCAGGAGGGCAGAGCTTACTCACAGCAGCAAGAGCAGGAACAGTCCAAACAAAGTTCAAGTCAAGAATGCAAAGTCCCAAAGTAAAGAAATCCACAAAGGCAAATCTGAGTGAGCATCAAAATTCAGGAAATCAAAACAATCAACCATTACAAAGATCAGTTATTAACCCTGAGGAGATAAGCCAGCTTTTGCCTTTTATAGGCTAATGATGTTGCCACAGGTGTTCCCCATTAAAGCCCATTTGTTACTTAGACAAGCTGAACACCTGAGACCTTCTTTCTGGCGTGGTCTCTCCAATAAGGTAGGAGTCTGTGTTGTTTCATCTTCTGATACTTGTTTCCCCTGCTCAGGCCCCTGCTATTGGTTGTTATTTTCCTCTGGGCAAACTTCTACCCCACATTCAGAAACCTCCTCCTTACTGTCAGGTTCTCCAAGGCAGGGCATGACACCTGATGGAATCGTATCACTGAGACTCACAGAAGGCCCTGTCCTTGCTCAGATCCCATGCTCTTCCATGAATGTTGGAAATACTCAGAAACTCGAGTCCTATTCAAGTCAAGTTGTTGGACTTACATTAGGAATTTTGTGTTTATGGTTGTTGCCTTCACTTGTTTTTTCTCTTTCTCCCTCCAAATAAACTCAATTCTTAGAGCCAAATATCTGTTTTGCTTTAAAATCAATCATACAAAGGATTGACTGCCTAGTTGCACAGCTACAACTTGTAACACTTTTATTAAGATCTGCATCTCTAGGGCAAGAAATCCATAGCATCTTTTCCCCCTAAAGCTGAACTGAAGGGGGCCCACTATCCAACAGACTGGTGCACGTCACAAGATCTTTTTTTTTCTTCTGATTCGTAGCAACCTTATCAGAAATCCTTTAAAGGGAACCGTTACAAAGAACGGGGCTACCACCAGAGAGTCATCCTCCCCTTCCAAATCCATAACAATACATACATATAAAAAGAAAATACTTTAAAGATCTGGAACAATCATTTACAACAAAACTCTGTCACAACTTTAAATATCAGATCACAACCCATTTTTTCTCTCTCTTGTTACGCTACATCCTGGCTATTTCAAAATCAGTATCTTTTGAGTGTACGGCTAACATGTGACAAGAATTTAATTTGCTGATTATTCTGGCCACAATTTCAAGGTTGACTGTTCAAGGTAAAGGTTGCTTGTTTCAAACAAGCTGTAAGTATACAGTCATAACTCAGTTAATAAAACCTCTGACAAAGAAGTTGGTTTTTACAAAGTTCTTTTTTTCTAACGGGAGACCAGCCAAGCTAGCTGGAAGGGGTTTTTGCAGCACTGGCACTGAGATCATGGTGAAAGAGGGCTGAAGAAAGACTTTCAGTGTCAGGTTG
Source organism: Ctenosaura bakeri (assembly GCA_948474755.1). Lineage (NCBI taxonomy): Eukaryota > Metazoa > Chordata > Lepidosauria > Squamata > Iguanidae > Ctenosaura > Ctenosaura bakeri. Next base: position 156,168 of record CAOLHI010001516.1, read on the forward strand.
TAATAGCATGTCTGCAAGAAACAATGCAATAAAGTTTCACCCAGAAGTCTAGGTGTTCTTACTGCAAGTGCATGCTCTTACATACAACAGACAAGATAAACAGCCACCTCCAGAATCACTTACTGAGCATAAGTGAACAGCAAAACAGACAGAAAAGGGGAAAACAGATTAGCTTGCTTCACTAGCTGGCATGCTGAAAAAGCAAAGATATGTAGCTTCACTAAAACGGAAATCATAACAAAGTGAAAGAAAAAAAACCATTCTGGGATGCATTTTGGAAGAAACTTTCATGTGTTATGTTCAAAATGTTTTTGTTTAATTCTGCAGAGCTTACTTATTTGTTTTTCATGCAAGATGTTAATTCTGAATACAGCTTGCGAAAACATGATGAGCTGCTCTTCTTTTCTGTGGTGTAGCAATCTGCCCCTCACCTTTCCATATTATTTGTACCCCGGTATCAAAATTTCTGTAAAGTCCCAGAACACATCTGCTTTGTTAATAGAGGTATTCCTATCTTGTCAGTAGTCAAGTAAAAATGAAAGCAAGCTCATTTGAGTTGCAATGAAGAAAAAGAAGAGAGGGTATGTGTACATTTACATGTACTAAACTATGATCCAAATGTGATCACCATACACAATCAGGCCCATTTTATATGAATGACAGTTGCATAAGAATTTGTGCCATACTGTACATGTCCAGTGACTTCTTCAAATCAAGTCATTTCATTATGCTGAAGCAGGACATGTTTGATGCAGAGGACACCAGTGAGCTAAATAATATGCTGTGTGAGGGCCGAGTTCAAATGAGGCAATGGTCAAAACAGTAGTAGCAACAGCACCCATGGCAAATCAAACTGCTGAAGCTTCTGTCTGGTATAATATCAAGAGTAGCGCACTATCATAAATTCTGTGATGCTTCTATTTTTTAAAAAAATTTAGGAGGGTCTTCTCTTTTATGTTCTCACCTCTTGTGTCTTAGCATTCTCTCCAGCCACATTTAAATTGGGCCTCAGAGCTGATCAGCTGCTACAAAGATTAATCAAGCAATTCTTTTTTCAGAAGCCAAGGTAAAGGAATTAACTCAAGCAAACAGGATAATTTCTCTCACTGAAGTCTAGTGAGTAGTCTGGGAGATGCCACTGCACTGATAAGGCTAAGTGGATGTGGTCATTATTCAGGATCTGATTCCCATTCATCAGTCCTATTGAGGCAGCACAGAGTTTAATTGTTTGACAGTTAACCTCAAAGTAAAGAAACTGTGCCAACAAACCTGTTTCTTTGCTTATACTTTATAACATATGCTAGCATTTCACCCCAATGTAAACAGTGGTTTAGAACTATGTTTCCTATGAACAGAACCCACTCTGTAGAAGAGGCAGTGAGCAAAGGCAACTTTTTTTCCAACTGATGCCCAAGAACTCTGCTTGAAGCTTGATGGGACCTTGAAGAATACAGAGAAATTGACAGAGAACTGCAGGCAAAAAGACAAATTTGCGAAAATCACCTGTCTTTTTTCCACTGACAGAAGCTGCTGCTAGATTAAAAGAGAGAGACCGAGACCATGTCTGGATCCAAACTGTTGGTTTTTTACATAATACTTTTCAGTAGACAACCAAAGAAATGAGCCATGCTTAAAACATTCAATTTGCACTGATTTCAGTGGGAGTCAGTTAAGCATGTGCTTTCTCATGAAGGATTAAAGAGGTATTTTACAGCACAGGTGAGCAATTTGCAGTGTTCCAGGTGTTTCTGGACAGCAACTCCAACCAGTGCAACCACTTTATTCGACTATAGATAATGAGAATTGCAGTGTATTATCATCTAGAGGAATACAAGGTACTTCTTTTACCTTAAAACCAAGAATACAATTCTTAACGCAGAACTTGAATGAGAAATAATTGGCAGCAATATATAAGATTCTTTAGCTGAATGTATTTTCATTTTTAAGGAAAAAAACAGGTTTCCCTATTCTGAGCTAAGTAACAACCTGCATTCACGGGTGTTTACCTTTTTAGCCAACAACTGTATTTGCTTCAGGTATGTGGTTTCTGAGATCACCAGCTATCCTGTAGACTACAAACTTGACTTCTCTCCCACAACACATAAGGTACAGTTCCCAGGATTCTGAATCCGACTCTGTATACAGGGAACTGCATAAGACTATCAACCCTCAATTTAGGCAACTACCTGGAATACTTCATACCATAGAAAGACTGTTGATATTTTTAATTATTGTTTTTTAAAAAAATATAGCTTAATTATGTGGGAACAATGTTAAGAACCACTGTTGAAAAAAAACCCCTAATGCATATCTTTGAGTAACTTTTGAGATCCACAAAAGCTAGAAATTAATTGTGTTCCACAAAGAAAGGGGGCAATCCGAGAAGACAAAGATTCAACTGATCCTCATTCACTGGAGACTTTGGAGCACACTGAACCTTGATCCCTGACTTCTGTGTTGCATAAGGGCAGCTACAGCAGAGCTAAGACTTTTGAGGGAAGTCCAAAAATACCCAAATATAAAGCTCTGTTTAGCCATTTTTATCCTGTCCTTCCTCCAAGCAGCTCAAAGCAGTATATCCAGTTTCCAGTTTGAGCTGGACCACAACTCTGTAAGTGAATTTGACAGAAATAACGACTGGACCACTCACTCAGTAAACTTTGTGGCTAAATGGAGATTTGAATCTGCCTCTGTCTGCTGATTTTTAACACATTCGGCAGTGTACCACACAGGCTATACTAGCTGTTGTCTTTGTGAGATATTACCACAGACAGAAAGACATAAACATATTGTTGGAAAGTCTGACACAAAGAGATATGAGGTTTTCAAATTTAATGCCTCAACCATAATAATATTCCTTATCATATAAAAAGGCAACCATTCGAGATGGTTTATAGTGATTGTGCATTATAACACTAACTAAAGATGTTCTCTCAGGATGTGGTCACATAAATTGTTACTCCTTCTACCTCTCTTCATACCACTTTCCAAAGTGCAACTTCCTTCACACTGCCTTTTAGATGAAACAAGCATCTCTGTTTTAAAACTATCAAGAAATATGATCGGAAACAGAAAAGTTTCACTGCATGCATTTGACAGAAGAGAAAAGCCACAAAACTACTAGAGTAATCATCTTTTCACTAAAGGCAAAGCAAAATTCAATTTCCCTAGAATTTTCTGGTTTTAACATGTCACACATTCATGGGTGATCTTTTTCCTCATGAATTTAATTTATATTAAGTTCTGAAACACAGTAGTCACACATCTGCTTGATGTAATAAAGAATACAATATACCATAATTCTTATACTGAAATCTGTATCTGTTAATCCATTTCTACACCATTATAATCATCATTATCTTTATTTGTATCCCACTTTTTGCCCAAAATTGGGCCTCAAAGCAGCTTACATATTGAAACAATTATAAAAACATATAAACAGTACATATCAGATACAAAGCTGAGTCAAAGAGCACACCCAAACTGCAAACTTGTGTCTCGAGGGGAGTATAATCCCATCTAACACAGCTGAATCCCTATTCTCTGATGTGCCTTCTGACTGATCAGGGGTACCTCTGTCTTGTCTAGATTCAGTTTGCTCTCATCCAGTTCATTACTGATGACAGACATTGGTTTAAGACCAGAACAGCCTCCTTGGAAAAGAGTAGTAATATCTACATACCGATGGCACTGCACCCAAAATTCTAGACTACCTCTCCCAGCAGTTTCATGCTATACTAAATAGCATGGGGAACAAAACACAACCCTGAGTGACCCCACAGGCCAGCAGCTGGACATCAAACAGGTGTCCCCAAATACCTCCATCTGGGTTCAGCCCTCCAGGAACGAATGGAATTATTGCAAAACAGTGCCTCTAAGTCCCATCCCAGCATGGTGCCCCAGAAAGATACCATGGTCAATGGTACTGAATTCCATGAGGTTCAGCAGAACCAACAGGGACACATTCCCTTTGTCCACTTCCATGTGTGGGTCATCCACTGAGACAACCAAAGCAATCTCAGTCCTATAGCCAAGCGGGAAACTAGATGGAATGGATCTAGATAATCCATTTCATCCAGAAACCTCTGGAGCTGGGAGGCCACCACATGTTCCATCACCTTGCCCTGAAATGGTAGGTTGGTCACTGGCCAATAGTTATCCACTATACAGGGATTCAGGGATGACTTTTTCAGCAATGGTGGTAACAGAATGCCTCCCTTCTCTATTAGGGTTCCACTTCCAGACTGCGGCTATCTCAGGACATGAGTACCAAGAAAGTCCAACATCTTGTGCTATGGTCTCTTAGATGAACTGTCTAACATTAGGTGAACTTGGCCAGAATTAGTTTTGCCCTCTTCCCACTCAATCACCTTTCCTTTGGTGTCATGCATTTTAGATTGCAAGTCTTTCAGTGGGAGTGCTTTGTTAATATTGTAAGGCATTCTGGGCTGAAGACTAAAAATGTTTTAAAATTGTGTACTAGTATAAATGGGAAGATTGACTGAAATTTTTGCTTGGTGATTTAAATCAATCCATCTTGAAAGAGTACTCTGAAGAGTACACAACTGTTAAGCAGAATTGTGGATAAATAGTTTCAAAAGAGACAACTGAAGCTTTCATTATAATTTAATCAGTAATGAAAGTGTTGGTATAGATCAGATACTAAATGAATAAAGAGTGAGCTGCCAGTTGTTAAACTATCTGGAATAATGAAAAGAAGCTTTTAAGCTAAGTTGGTACAAGTGAAATTTTATGCTGCTATTAGTAGTGAAGAAAAGATTATTAAGCTATATATTGTGATTAGAAAGAACTGAATTTTTACAACTAGACGTCACCTTTATTATAATAAGGTTAATGGCTAATCTTACAGTAAGAACTTGTTGAGTACATAAGAATACAGTAGATCTCAAAAAGCCCAGGATGGGGAAGAGTAGACACTCTAGACTGAATTTTCCACCATTTGTACTTTGCATTTCATTTTGATGATTGACTGACTAATGCGGTGATTATACTGGTAATTCTCTGTTTGAAGGCACATCCTCCAGTTCATCTGGGTAACCTTCCTTCTGGTAAACCTGAAGCTGACTGAAGTGTGGTGGCATGCAGAAGTAGCATGCTCCCACCCTCCCTTCTGTTCTTCTGGTCAATACATAGTTAAAATTAGACAATCAGAGCACCCACAGATTTTCAAAGGGAAAATGGAAATAAATTAGGGCTAAATAGAGTGTCATAATGCAAATAAAGTTTTTTTTTTTAACTTTGGAAATGAATTAGCATGTGAAATCAAAAATCTAGGGCAACTCCTATCGCACAACTGGATGGGTACAACTAATTTATATAAAACTTTATCATAGTAAGTGGCAGTTCACAATTGAGAATTTAGTAAGCTGTTGTCCTGTTCACCATATTCTAGCTGCTTGTTCCATGCACATATTTTAAAAAGTGGGAGATTAGATGGGTCTTTTTTCCTGAAGAGTAATAATAGTTTCTTAGCATCATAATTTGAAACTGCTCTGCAAGACAAGAAAAAAGCTTCCTAACTCCAAAGCAATGTTTCTCAAACTCTGTTCTCCAGGTGTTTTGTATTTCATTTCCCACAAACCCCAGCCAGCTTGGCCAATAGTCAAAGACTGTGGGGGCTGAAGTCCAAAATACCTGGAGAGCCAAAGATTGAGAACCACTACTTTAAAATGGCTCAGTAAAGTATCATGACTAACACATAAGGCAGGAACATCCAGGACAAGCAGCAGTCATTCTACAGATCATGAATCAGCAGCCAAGACAGTTTCCACAAAGAAATAGATCAGGAAGGAAGATTCACTTTTACATTAATGAACACCATAATCTATGTAAAAAAGAGAAAACAAAGCCATAAAATATTGTCATTTAGAAAGACTTTCTAGATGTTGGAAAACCTTCTGCCTTGAAAAATCATGGTATTTATTAAAAGTAGTCTTGGAATTAGCACCACACCTTGCAGCCATAGGTGATTTGGAATTTCATGATGTAAAAAGGCTATTCCTCCTCTGACAGCCCACTTGGTCTCTGTGCAATATCTAAAAAGATATAAGCAAAATGCTCCTCTACATGGTTGAGGAAGGAGCGAGGGGTTCTCAGTTTCTTCCTCTGCATATCTACTTGTAAACACAGGAAGCTACTTGATACACTTTCTCTATCCCACTGTTTTCAACTCTGACTGGCAGCAGCTCTCCAGGGATTCAAGTAGGATTCTTTCCTAGCTGTGGTAAGAGATCTATAATAGCCTGTCCCCTCCAAGTACTAATCAACCCAACTCTGCTTAGCCTCAAAAATCAGATAACACTGGATGCACTTAGGGTGGTACACTGGTTTGAAGTTTTTTAAGATTGCCCCTCTCCATTTCTACGCAGGCAGAAGATGGATTTTGCTTGTCTTCTCTTACATACAGGATACTGTTCTCATAGCAAGCTAATAAATATTTTTCAGGCTATGCTCCTTTATGAGAGAGTGTGTGTATGTGCATGAGAGAGAGCACATAGATAGATAGATAGATAGATAGGGCTGATTAAATCTTTTTTAAAATTCACATTCACAAGCGATTCCTAACTTTACTGACACTCCATCTTTCCCCCAAAACCAGGATTCAAAGCAGTTCAAGTTTCCAGAAATACAAGTTGTCCTCCATTTCTAACTCACATTTGTTAACTCTTTGCCTCTTTAGAAATGAATGAGGATCAAGAATTTTCCATCAGCAGGATCTGACTGTCATTTGACAGAGCAATCTATTTTTAAAAAACAAGGGAAGTCCTGGTTTAGGTTAAATACTCATAATTTTAGAAATAAGCAAATCGGAAACTAAAGTGGTTCAAGAACATAACAGTGTTTAAGATTATACACATAGTTAATAGGTCATCATCCTAGTGTTACAAGTCAGAAAATGCTTCTAGTCATCAAAAAGAGAAAGACCAGGAAAAAAAAAAATTCAGTAACTATGTGGCAAGTTAGGGTAAAGAGTATGGGTACTGGAAAAAAAAAATTGCACAATTTGGCATTCCTTTTTTTGACAGAAGGCTTTTGGGAACTTCTGCTGGTTCAGCAGATCACAGATAAAGGCAATTTTCAGCTGTTACCGTTGCCCTTATGTCACACTCCAAGCTGTTCTAAAGGGTGCCCCGATCCCCAGAACAAATGGGGAAGTGGTCAAAGGCAGGGGTTAATATCTGAAAACTACCTTCTTTTCCAGTAGACTGATAAAATTTTATCCTGGAGCAGAGACACCAACTGGATACAGCCCTAACGATTTATTCAGGTAATTACATTTCTCCCTTTTTAGTCTGTTCAAAATGAAGACTGCTTTCATGAAATCTGTTATGTGAACTAGTTTCAAAAATCAAAAACACAAATTATAATGGAAATGTTACACTTACTGAAACTGGTAAACAAAACCAGAGTTTCATACCAGAAAAGTCAATATTTATGTATGCACAATGAACATGAAATGCACAAAGAAGATTCCTAATAATAAAAAGAAAGCAATTTTAGTTATAATGCTGAATAACGCTTTAAAGAAAGTATATCCACTAAGAAATCAATACCTGATACCATAAAGTTATTAAGGGACAATGTATATACTGAGTGGAGCTGAAAATTGAGTTGAAACATTTCACTGACCATCATGAGTTGCAGATTTCAAATACCTATGAACAAGATAGACCTAATGAGCTTCGAGACATGCACCAATAGAACCTGAAAAGTTTACAGTACAGGCAATACTTCTTTTCTCAAATACATAAAAATGGACAAAGCTATATAACTAAAAGACACGATATATTATAACAAAGACTAATGTAAACCCCATCTGTGAAACTAAGCTAAACACCTAGAATATATTGTTAAAATATTGTGAAACACTTAGAATACTCATTTCTAATAGGAAATACAAAATGTATTAAGTAATATACAATTGGGTTTTCTGGATTAAAAAATTCTAGTCTACTAGGTAACATAAGTTACAACTATCAGTTATCTTTTCCATCCATATTATGTGGAAAGTTATTGTTCTGATTCCATTTTTCCCTCCATTATTTTTCGTTATCAAAGGGAGAAATCAGATGCAAACACACACACACAAACACACCGTGACAAAAAAAAGCAGCTACCAAGGAAGTGAAAAAGGTGGCAAATCATAGAAATTCAATGTAGTTTTGCAAGTCTGGATTTTGTGTAGAGTAATTCAGTCATCTGGGAGACTGTTCTTGCAATAGATTACACAAGAAGATTTCTACAGACTAATGCGTGTTGACTGACACTTGAAGGATTCAGAATAATGGGATGCTGTGTACTATGTGAGATGAGACATATTTTAAAAAGCCACTAGGAAGAAAATAACAGTTACTAGAGAGGCCAGGTATGAACTCAAGAATGTGTTAATGGTAAGACAAGAGACAACAGTCACTGTTAAGGGGGAAACAACACACATGAGCACAGTTAAAGGATAAACAGCAAGAGACAGGGCATGTTCTAGAGATACTTTAAATAGCATTCATCTTATTAGGATGACCTCACTATCCACTCTTTCACAGATATTTGCAAGCAGAAAAACAATTCTGAATTGTAATACCTCTGGGAGTAGAAACAAGAAGCAAATAGTAGATGGTAACTATTAAACTTAGCACTACAGCACACTAAAAGACAAACGCAGATTAAAGCCAAGAAGGTAAAAACCAGTGTGAGTACATCTGAGTACACTGCCAACAGCTTTGCAAGAGATGTAAAGGGAAGGACACAATTGGTAATTAAGCATATGGTAGCGAGAAAGAATGTAGAGAAGCAAAACTAGTAAGCAGGGGGAACATAATATAGATAATAGAAAAAGATAACATGCCATGTAAAGAAAAAGAATATAAGCTGCAAGAGTAGGTGAGATATAACACAGAAGATCAGCCTGTCCTGCACAGGAAAGATGTGGAACTCACAGCAAAGCATGGGTTTTGTATACAAATGTATCAGGTCCTATCCCCGCCACTACTTCTGAAAAGATTCAGCCAGTATGTTAAGGGAGAGACTTCTCTCTATACCCAAGACTTGTCAGCTGAAACAAATGGATAAAACAATTTAACTCGTAATAAAGGCAGCTTTTTATGTTTTCTAAAGATTGTGGCATAAGCAAGCTCTGAACTGCATATACAGAATGTTGTTGACCTATGAAAGAGAACACAGACTATACATCTGAATCTATATCTTACGTCCTTTCTCCCCCAAGACTCAAGATAAGAAGGGGATGTCAAAAATTTAAGTCCGTTTTGGCTTTGTTTGCTTTTTGGTCTTCCACAGTCTCTCATCTTCTCTTTTCTCCCAAAGCCTTTCAAAACTGCTGGCCTGATGAAGAAATCTTCAAAGGTAGCACACAATTTTGTGCACTTTCTGGCAGTCTGACATGGATTTTGAAACACAGTTGTTACCTCAATATGCTAGTTAGCCTCTAGGGCCTGGGTGGTTTTCCCAATGTCACTGGATTGCAACTCCCACCTTCTTGATCCAATACCTATGTTATTTAAAGCTGGTAAGTAAGGCAACATCTGGGACCCCAGAGGTTTCTTCTCTCTACTTTCAGGTGCCATTAGAAGCTAGACACCCAATGACTTGCTGTAGTGGGACTAACAGGGCTGCTCGGGCTGAACCGTTCTCGCCTAACAGACAAGGAGAAGGGAGATGAGAAGGCGCCCAACACACACACAGGCCATTTCTCCACCACACTGTCATAAGTTCTATTATTCCACGTCCGAGATCCTATGGAATCCTGGGGTTTGCCGCTTAAGGGAGGGGGATTTGGAATTCTCAGGCAGGGATCTCTTTGGCCTCAGTAAACTACAAACCCCAGAATCACAGGATGTTGAAAATGGAATCACAGCAGTACAACCGCGTAGTGCGGAAAAGGCCAGACACTCGCGGCGCTCCCCGCATGCGAGCCGCCCATTGCGAGGCCGCGACAGCGTGGCAGGGTGGCCCTCAGTGGCGGCGGGGAGGACAGCAGCCAGGCCCAGCCGAGGCATGGCGGGCTCGCGGAGAAAAGGAGGGAAGAAGCACGTCAGAGGGGGACGGCGGAGCATGGCCATTTCCGCACGAGCCGTTATCGCGCGGTGATTCCACTTTCAACCTCCTCTGGAATCCCGGGGTTTGCAGTTTCGGGAGGGGCCGGCCGGCCCCTCCCGAAACTGCAAACCCCAGGGTTCCAGAGGAGGTTGAAAGTGGAATCATCGCGCGATAACAGGCTCGTGCGGAAATGGCCCGTGTCGGCGGCGTGCGCGCTGGTGGGGTGGCGGCGGCCTCCAGCCCGCCGGGGAGGGGAGCGCTCTGGGCCGCCTTCGTCCCCAGCGGCCCCCCGCACTACTCACCCGTCTTTCCGCTTGGCCTTGTAGACGTGCCCGTAGGTTCCCCTCCCCACCTTGCAGCCCTCGTACTCGAAGAGGTCCTCCACGCGCTCCCGCTCCCCGGTCAGCTTCACCTTGAAGTCATAGTCCATCTTCATTCAGAGCCCCGGACCCCCCGCCGCCGCCGCCGCCGCCGCCTCAGACGACACCCCGCCCGGCGGAGCCCCCGCCCGCCGCAGGCACCAGGGAGGAGGAGGAGGAGGAGGAGGCCCCGCCGCCGCCGCCGCGACGCCGACCATCCAGGTGCGGGGGAGACGGAGGAAGAGGCGAGGCGGCTGCGGCGCTGGGCAGGCGGACCAGGCGACACAGGCGGGCCGGGGGACGCGGGGGCTGCTGGCGCCGCGGCCGCCCTCCTCCTCAGTCCTCGTCCGTCTTCTTCCCTCAGCCGGCTGAAGACCCCGACAGGCAAGCGGCACAAGAGCCGGTATCTCGCTGCTCGGAATACGGCTGCCGCGCTTGCTCGCACTGCCGCAAAAGAGGAGCAGCGTCGTAAAAGCTCCCCTCCCTCCTTTTTTTTTTTTTTCTCCCTAGCCACCCCTTTGGTAGTCCTAGAGAGCTCGGCACCACGTGGAACCCAGCCGGCTCCTAGGAGACGCCCTCCGTTAACCATTCCCCCAGCATGAACCGCGCCTCAGCCGCCCGCAGGAGAGATGGGAAATGTAGTTTTTTTAAAAATGGAGCTCGGCCATTTCCGCATTAGCCTGCTATGGTAATATTATTCCACTTTTAACACCCTATGGAATCCTGGGGTTTGCAGTTTAGCCTCCCTAAACCGCAAACCCCAGGATCCCATAGGATGTTGAAAGTGGAATAATAGCGCTATAACAGGCTAGTGCGGAAATGGCCCTAGAAGGGTGACCTGTGGGACGGACACCTTGGGAGTTGTAGTCAAAGGTCTTCCTGCGTGTGGTTGCGGTGCCCGATGGGAGCTGGAGTTTGGGGGGCTACGTTTACGGCACTTTGATAACGGGTCGCCTTCTGGGAGTGGGAGTCGAGGCCCACCACACACGAGAGAAGGGGAGCAGGGCAGGAACGGAAGTCGTTGGGTGTTGTGGCTGCAGCGCCATCTCCATGGGAACACATTCTAAACGGGTAGCTGTGTGGAAAGGAAGGGCGGTTGCTGGAACGGAAGTGGGGACTCATGATAGGTGGCCCTGACAGGCAAGCCGTTGAATGGGATTGTGGGAGTTGTGGTCCAGAAATAGTCTCGGCGGAGAGGCAACGTTTGCCATTTCCGCACTAGCCTGTTGTAGCGCGATGATTCCACTTTCAACCTCCTCTGGAATCCTGGGGTTTGCAGTTTCGGGAGGGGCCGAGGGCCCCTCCCGAAACTGCAAACCCCAGGATTCCAGAGGAGGTTGAAAGTGGAATCATCGCGCTATAACAGGCTAGTGCGGTAATGGCCTTGGTCTGCCTCTGTAGTAGATGATGGCTATCCAGGGAACAAGGGTTTTCTCCGTTGTTGATGTTTTATTTTTTAACCCCTAAGGTAGAAAAATGAAATAGTAAAGCCACACGAGACTAGCTTCCACTTGAAAAATTACTGTTTAGTGTAGTGTAATAAACTTCAATAAATCTATCTAGCTACCCCGTTGAGAGGCCCCCCTTTTTTGGAAAAAAACAAAGATTCTTTTCAGTGGGGTGGTCAGTCATTAAATGTTATTTGTCACAATGTTATTTGTCACAATGTTATCTTTCTGTCCTAGTAATTCTATATCACAGCTAACCCGCATAAATTCCACTAGTGTGTGTGTGTGATGTTTATTTTGGTGTGGAGGCGGGATATAAATAAATTTTATTATTATTATTATAAAAGAGTGCAGACAAAATGGACAGTGTTTCCCATCTTTTTCCCTGGTCTGCTCTGCAGGGCTGTTAGGAGATCCAGTGCCCTAGGCAGTTTAATTCAGAGGATATTGCCTGCTTAAATGTCTAAGCTAAAGAAACTCTTTCTTTGTTTCTCTTTTGTATTTGTTTAGCTAAAGTCCTCCATTTTGAATTCTAGTCAACTTTGAGGGTTGTTCCTGTTGTTAGCCGCATGTCCTACTTAAAATTATGCTGACATTACCTGGCAAATTCCTAGGTTCTCAGCGTCAGTTCCCAGCGCTCCTTCTGTAACAATATTGTGTATACTTTACTGCTGAACGAACACATGTGTGAATCAAGGTTCATTGTTGATTCTTAACCAGAAGTTACTGTATTATCAACCATGTATCAGAATTCTACTTCTAGGAAAGCAAATATTCTCAATATTGTTGCCCATGTGCTGCATGCTCTGTGAGGTCATTGTCATCCCAAATCTATGTAACCTCTCCCTTTCACAATAAACTATTCTTCTCCTTGCTCATGTAAGAAAAGCATTTGACTGCCTTCTCGCTGAGGCAGGGTGGAGGAAGTCCCTTTGGCCAAAGTTGAGGATCTTTTCAGGCTGATTCAGAGCTCACCCACAATTGCATAGACTACCCAAGGTAGCCCATGCAGAACTTATATTTTAGGTCCATGATAGAGTTGGTCCCGTAACATTTTTCCAGAGTTTATCGCCAACTGTGAGATCAAGTCCCACTTGGCACCAACAGAGGTGTTACCCCGTTCTCTGGGGGTCCCGGGAGGGGTGCTCAAATAACAAAATACACTGATGCAAAGGTGGGGAAATTAGCTGGAGCACTCACTAAAGCTAGCGAGAGGCAGGGTAACGTAGCAGGATCTTGCAACCCAGCATCTATGGGGTCAGGTCAGTCAAGCAGTCAGACAGTTTTAAAATAGCAAATATGATGTTTTTATTAAAAGACAAACAAACAGAAAAGACACCACAATCACACAGCTAGCGAAAGAATTGGAAATAAGGATTTTTGGGGGAAATGGGTGATACGACACCTTTTCTTGTAGTCCTGAAGAAGCTGAAGATGGTAGGGAAGAAACTCAGAGTGGAGGCCGAGGGGAGCTCACCAGACAAAGCGGCAGCAAGGTGGTCTGGAACTCGGGAGCGATCCAAACAGGGCAAGCGATCCGAGGTGCTCTCAGAATCAGGGGGTTTATATAGGGTGAATTGTGACTGCAGGCTATGCCTTACTCGGTGAGAACAATGCGAGTTTGGAGCGGGACAAAGCTTTGGAAAAGGTCAAGTTTAACATGATTGGCTTAGCACAGAATCAACAATAGTGTAGCCAGTATGCAAATGCACAGTACTTAGTCCGACTTTGTAAAACTATCGGCTTGGGGCCGGGCACCTTTGTTAGTGTCCCGCTTAAGCAAAAGGTGTTTGCAGGGAGGTCCCTGAAGCAACGGAGTGGCTTTGTTTTGCCTGCCCAGGTGTAGGCCTGGGCTGAAGTAACAGAGGCATTGGTAGGCAATAGCATTAATTCATATTCAGTGACAACTATGTCCTAAATTCAGTTGATGGTCCTAGGTAAGGTAGATCTATTGACTAAATAAAAATTGCACAAGTGTGGATTTACCAAGTTCTCTTTGCTTTAAGAAGTTTACTGTCATTGGGACACAAATAATTGCAATTAGAGTTTAATTAGTGCTTCCTTCACCGTATTCCTTTTTAAACTAGATTGTGCATCTTTTTGTAGGGATATCAGTTTTTGCATTCTTTATTATGCCAAGTATATTGATAATAAGAGATTTCTGCAGCTCCCCTTTTTCCTTTACGGTCACTGAGGCAACCACTTTCATGGTCTCTGTGTTTTGAAAGGGTGAACACACAAAGAAGTCATTATTATGGATGAGGACTAGATTAGCTGTCATGTGAATTGCCTATATTTCAAATTGGTTAATCACTAAATAATAAACTTGGTTTTGTACAAAATCTGGTGCATCTGAAACATTTGAAGATAAGTGCAACAAAATCTCTCTCACGAAAAAGGACTATTCCTTTGATATGAAAGTGGCTAGAAAGACAAGGTGGCTATTAACATTTATATAACTGTGTGGCATAGAGAAAGAACAAATTCCCTTAAAAATACATTGCTTTTGAATCTAAGAGGAATCCTTTGAACCTCTCAGTATTCCAAAATAGAACTTCTGCCATGCAGAGGAGTTAACATGGAAAGGTTGCAGGATAATTATGGGTTTTATAACCATCTCATTACAACACACTATCATAATTACATTGCGATTATTATTTTGGTGGATTTGAATAATGACTTTCCGCTTATCTGGGCTTAATGTTTATATGACCCATAACAGTTTGAGATCTGCTGCCCCCTGTGGTCACTTTATATGAATTTTCCAAAGGGCAGTGAAGGCTGCAAACTGCAAACCCCAGGATTCCATAGGAGGTTGCAAGTGGAATCATAGCGTTATAACAGCCTCGTGCGGAAATGGCCTTCGAAGTCTGCAAGTCTCTGTAACGCTGTCGCTAATCTTCTGCGGACGTGAAAAGACATTAATAGTGGGGTCCATCCGTCCAATAACGCATTTTTCACAATGGCCCAATCGCAGAGCTATCGGTGGGTTTTCGTGACGGCGCAACTTCGCTTCCTTTGCACAGAAAGAACCGTATTAGAGCATTAACGGCTTGCCCCTGAAGGGGAGGGGCAATTATTTCGGATTACAGCGGAAGGGTTTTGCCTGGGGAGTCTAAAAAGATACGGTTGTGGCGTGAAAGAGGCCGTGGTTTATACATCAAGACTCAACACTTTCCCTGTTGCTTCTCCTCTATAAGAGGACACGCTCGGCCATTTCCACACTGGACTGTTATACTGCTTGATTCCACTTTCAACATCCCATGGAATCCTGGCGTTTGCAATTTAGGGAGGGGCCTTTGAGGCTGCAAACCCCAGGATTCCATGGGATGTTGAAAGTGGAATAACAGCAGTATAACAGTCCAGTCCTCTGAACGTGAGCTTTACTCCGCCTCAAGAGAAGGTAGGCGAAGCTCACGCACCGCCACCGTCTCCTCAGGTCGCCTCAGCGAACAAACCGCCGAGGGACGCCCTCCCTCAACGCACGCAGCGTGAAGACGACGCGCGCGCCTGCGCGTTGCGGGGCGGAACTGTGAAGCCGAAGCACCGGAACCCGGCGGTCCGGCGCTGCGGCTGCACCTCGGCGTCCTACCTTTGCCTGAGACTGTTAGTTTCAGGCCGGCCACCGTGGAGGGAGCACCGAAGGCGTTTACTTGAGAGACATCCGGCTTTCAGGGAAATCTTTAATTCTAGACGCCCGGGAGAAAGGAGAACGCCGCCGCCTGAAGCTTCGGTCTCCGAGCAACCGTCGGCCGTGATACGCGCACACCTGCTCCGGCCTAATATACTTTAGCGGTTACTGGTTGAGAACTGTGATTGGTCATATCCCGTCTTTCCAGCAGAGGGGTGGCTGGGAGTCGTGTCAGTCATTCCTTCTCGCCCCGCCTCCTGAGGAGTCCAATGTGGCCTGACGTGGAGGGAGGAGGTCAGCGCCTCCAGCCAAGACTCGGGGAGACTCGGTCAGGTAATGGCGGGCAGAGGAAGAAAAGATTGAGCCTGCAGGAAAGCTTACGGCAAATCAGTCCGTTAGTGTGTGTGTGTGAGATATCCCAAGACACCCCCTTTTCCCTTCCATTTTGTCTTATAGGCCATTTCCGCACTAGCCTGTTATAGCGCGATGATTCCACTTTCAACCTCCTCTGGAATCCTGGGGTTTGCAGTTTCGGGAGGGGCCGGCCGGCCCCTCCCGAAACTGCAAACCCCAGGATTCCAGAGGAGGTTGAAAGTGGAATCATCGCGCTATAACAGGCTAGTGCGGAAAGGGCCATAGACTAAAATGTCTACCTGTGGAGTTTGATTTTTCAATAGCAGGTGGCAAAGAGAGTTCGTATCCGGGTTAGCATGGCCCAGGATCATCCACAGAATATGCCCCACAACAAGGAGGTGGCAAATTTTAGAAGATGTGGCTTTATTAATAAGCATTGTGTGGTCATGAGTATTAACAAGATTTTTGAAAACTCGTCAAATCGTCTTCCTTAATCATCCTAATCTTGCTCTTTAATGGCAGGATTCCTTACATGAAAACTAGGGCAGGGGAAGGACAGGGACTACATGGATCTATCTGCTTGTCCTTGCTTTAAAAATTTCAGATATTGAAATTGCCATGTGTCAATCTTTACAGGAAAAAAAAAAATCCTAGGTGCTTGTGACACCTTAAAGACATAACTTGAGAGTTATGTGAATTGCAGCCCACCTGGTCAGATGCAATTGTTGAACTTTCTTTCTGTCTAATTAAAGAAATAGACTTTTAAAGACAGTGGGCCCATAGATGTTCCGAGGGAGAAACTGGCAGTGTATGGTTACAAGAGTGGATTGTTGCTTATGCTCCATCTAGTCGCTTTGCAGTTTATTACCATGTTACTTCTACATTCTCACACAGAATTTATATAGCGGCCAACTCAAGCCTGCCTGTTTGATGAGCACTGAAAGGACAGGATGCCTAAAGTGTCAAAGAAGACTTTCAACATCACACCTTGTTAGAAAACGTTGACATTTCATCCTTTTAAAAGGCTTGAGATAAAAGAAAAAAAACATGTGAGAACTTCTTTTGCCTATTACCTTTGATTCTTCATTCATATCAACTTCCAAGCTACTACTTTGGCTCTTGGTGCCTGAACACTAATCATATCATAAGTTAATAATAGTAATTTAAAGGGCTCCCTTCATTATTGTGTGCTTTAGTCTAAATGCAATATTTTACCTCCTCAGTCTGGGCTACTGTTTGGAAATGGGTGCTGGCCACAATATTTGCTTAGTATAGAAGATTTACCACTGCTTGATGTATCTATGTGTATAAGCCCAGTCTGCACATTGTAGAAAGGGCATTTATAGCTCATTTAATCATTTCAGTTTTCTCTTGGAGGATAACATGTTGGCTAACCTTTATTTGACAATAGCGGTTCGGTATAGTGGTCTGAATTTTGGGCTGGGACACCCGGAGGCCTGGTCAGCCATGGAAACCCGCTGGGTGACCTTGGGCAAGTCACACTCTCTCAGCCTCAGAGGATAGCAAAGGGCAAACCCCCTTTGAAGAAATTCTGCCAAGAAGATCCCCATGATTGATTCACTTTGGGATGGCTATAAGTCAGAAATGACTTGAAGGCAGGCAAAAACAATGTTCATTGTAAGAGATACAGACCCAAATGAACTTTCCATGCACTTAATGGAATATCATGTCATGCATAATTATACTATAAATACTAATAGCATAATGGCTTCAGCTTCATTACCTTGCATTTTGTGAACTATAACTTGGAAAGTTGCATCTTGACCTCCAGCACTAAAATCTAACATAAAGCCAAAACTTGCTGTGATATCCTATATGCAAATAAGTTACACTGTGTTTAGTGAGTATTAGGAGGAAATATGTCAGGGCCACTGGATGTCATAATTTACAGCCTTAGACATGCTAGTAGAAAGTAATTAGCAGTACAATTGATAGGAGACCAGATGGATAGCAGTTGGAACCATTAGTGTGTGTAACTTACTTGATTTGTCTTTCCATGTTGCAGCAGTCTGGTCTTCCTAGAATGGACTGTTCTAGGTCTTGCTCAGGGGCAAGTGGTGGGCAGACTGTAGCTCAAAGCCATAGTGGTGATGGTGAGAGACAGTGGCAACAGGAACGCCTTAACAGAGAGGAAGCCTATTACCAATTCATTAATGAACTAAGTGATGAAGACTACAGATTAATGAGAGATCGCAACCTTCTTGGGACTCCAGGTAAGACTTGACTGATGGTACTTGAGAATCAAATATACTTCTGAATGAAATTTTATATAGTTCTAATACTGATACAATATAATTTATATTTAGTGTTTTTATCCACCACTTTATCTACCATTTCCCATAAGAAATGTGGTTAATAGAAGAGGTAACAGTTAGAAAAACATAACTTCTTTATACTTTTGGGAATGAGTAGTGAGTTTAGTTATACTTGTATTGCTATTCCAAAATTACAGCTGTCCTTTTTATTTTATATTTTGACTTAGGATGATATCTAGATTTACATAAAATGCAACAAAAAAATTACTTGATTTCAGTTTTAAGTTCTTAAATTTATTCCTGATCCTAAGGGTGTTTCTATAAGTACTTTTGAATTGGAACCTGGCAACTTACTGCACTGTAGTTTCTTAATTTGCCTTTTGATTCTGATGCACATTTGAACATTTGCTCCATTCTTAACATTCCAGATTTTCTCCTACATTGCTTTTATTACTTAAAAATCCCTTTGTCTTGTTAAGAACTGAATAAATTTGGCAACTTCTTGTAAACTGTTTCAGGAGAAGTAACAGCAGATGAGTGCAACAACGTTGCAGGTCAAAAGACATTTGGCATCCCAGTCTGACCCAGAAAATAGAGGCTGGGAAGGAAATACGATTGGATGTAAGTTATCATCCTAATAAAACAATATCAATATAATTTCTTGGAGATACATTTCTGCACATATTTTAGCAAACTAGATTTGTTAGAGCTAACAAAAATGGCCCAAGGCAAGGAAATAAAGAAAGTAGAAGAGTTAACAATGTAGAGTTACAATATAAAGGAGTTTAAGAAGTATTATAGATGGATTTTTGCAAGGACTTTTTGGCATTTTCTTTGTATACATTTCCCAGAGAACTTGGTGAAGAGTGAACAAGCTTGCTGGAACTAGGCTTATAAGTAACATTTTCGATGCCATTGTCCTTCTTTTAATTATGTGAAAAGAGAAGGCTGACTTGGTAAAGGAAAGACACTTTGCCTATATTAAAGGTACTTTTAGTATGTCTTTTCTTCTAATAGAAATTGTGGTACCAAGAATGAATAAGTTGTGAAACCTGGGTTATTAAATGTTTTTCTCCACAGTGTTGTTTGATTGAAACTGGAATGTGCAGAAGCTCTGTTACAAGTGTTTATTCAGAAGCTTTAGGCCTTCTGAATTGGTTTGTTTTGTACGTGTATGTGTGTGTGTGTGGTTCTTTTTGGTTTTTGTTTTTTTGTTTTGTTTTTTTGCATGTTATAAGTTACTGATCAGGAGAAGTGGAAAGGAAAATATGAATGGTCAGACATGGATCTAACTCACAGATATTGGAGGATTCCTGGAGGTGTCTGCAAACTGTGTGTGTGGTTGTTACAGATGGTTCCTGGATTGTACAGTCTCTGGCTCTTTTCCTTCCCTTCTTGCTCTTTTTTTGCTTCAGAGGACTGCCAACATTTGAGCAGTATAATTTTATCTGATGGGCTAATGTTTCAGTAAGGGTGTTGTGTGAAGAACTATAATGAAATTCTGTGTATATTTTCATTAGAAATACATCACAGTGTTTAATAGGGCTTCTGGAAAAGCATGCAGAAGATTGCGATCTTAAATTCACAGGCTCCGGTATCATAAGCTATGAGCTGCTAAAATCAACAAATGATTTTGATTTATTAAATTGTCTACCAACAGGTATTTTTAGGCAGCTTACAGATGTGCTATAAGAAGTTGCTAAATGCTAAGCCTAGTAAAATGAGGTTGGTTAGCATTTCTATAAATGCAGTTAGTTTAAAGTCAAGAATCTCTGTGCCAACTCTGGAGCCAATAGTTGGTAGTGCAACCAGAGGTTGGAAAAGTTACTTTGTAAACTATAACTCCCATCATAGTTAGTGGTCATTCTGGCTAGGAGAGTTTGGGAGTTCTAATCCAAAGAGTAACTTTTCCAACCTCTAGATGGAAAGGAACAACCGTGGTGGAGTGTATGTAGTACCAACAAACTTACCTTCATCTGATTTCTACCAACAAGGTCCTCAGCCATCACCTTTGCTGAAACTGGGATAAATGTGGTTTCAAGTACTAGTTCTTATAAAGAAGAAGACCTCCAGGTGCATTTCATATGTTCATTCAGGCCCAAAACATTTTGAATTCAGTTTTTATTTGGGGCATTTCTTTAGATTCCTTGTTTTATCTTTTAGACTCCCTATTCTATTACAATGTAATTCTTTTAAGCCAGGAATTGAAATCCCAAGAGAGCCTCTGAGGAAGATTTAGATTTAAAACATCTTGGACTTAAACCATTTTAAAATGCCACCTTTTTCCTTCAGTGAATTTCAATGAGTCATTGCCACCTAACTTTGATGCTGGACCAGGTACTACTTTTCCCCCTTCCCAGTCATCCTCCACACAGTTTTTCTGTGTCTACAGTAGAACATAGGACTAATTTTGTCAGGAAGAATGGATATAGAAATTATATGTAGCTCTTGGATGGCCTAGAAATATTGATGTTGGGGAAGACCAGTACTTCAGGTTAGGATTCACCTTCATAAACAGCAATGCATATTTTCTGCTTTCAGCATTGCAACATTCTTGTATTAGTAGGTTGGCTTTTTAGATGTAACAGCTTTTGTGCAACTTCGTGAGTGACAGAATAACAGCTTTAACTGTGATACATGACTGTGTGAGGATAGAAGCCTCAATCATCACACAGTGACAGATTGTCTGTGTGATTGTCTGTTGTGATTTTCAGATTGTCAGGTTGACAATTGTCCAAGTAAAACCGTAATTCTTGAAAAATATTGATTGCCTTTATTTGAAGTCAAATAGACACTAAAATCCTCAGATTAAAAGAACCTTTGATAGAAAAGCATACATCACATAGTAAAATGTCTTAAGTATTAAAACATTAAAAAAATCAATTGTGCATTAAATATAGTTAACATTGTTCTGTCACTGATGATCTAGTAAGAAATGCCAAATTTATAAACTTAGCTATCTGCTCTACAAGCATTTTGTTGGATCCTCTGAACAAAATAGTTAAAAGAGATTCAGCAGTGCCCAGGGGAAAGCTGAACAACTGGGAATAGTAGGTCTTTCCTAACCTGTTGATAGTAATCACAATGAAAAAATACATGTAGGAGATTCAACTTCAGTATTGTTACAGCATTGGTTGTTCCATGGAGTTTTAGTGTATGTCCTGAAAAATGTATTTTGTGTGTGTCATTTTGAACTGCTTTCAGATTCACAGACTCTTGGGGAAAATTCGACCAGTGAGTCTCTGCTAGAATGGTTGCACAGATTCCATCATTCAGGAAATTCCACCCGTAGCGGACAGAGTGGAAACCAGACTTGGAGGGCTGTAAGCCAGGCAAACCCAAATAATGGTGAATTCCGGTTTAGTCTTGAAATAAATATAAATCATGAACATAACAGTGATGATGCTACCAGTGAAGAATTCAGTGGCTTCTTGCATGGCCATAGTAACAGAGCACATACTGTAAATAGGTCTCTGATACCAGACAGCCCGGTAGCCAGCCGAACCAGGAGCCAAACACTGAGAGCTGCTGTTGGCAGTACCCTTACATCATCAGGACTTGCAAATGTTAGCAATTCAGTGACACAAAACACTGCAGAAACATCTCAGTTCTTCTCAGGCAGGCTCAGAAGTAGAAACAGAAACTCAGCAAGCTTTGTAGGACACCACACCTTTTTAGACGATAATGAGCACAATATTATCAGACAAAGAAGAACGCGCAGAGTTGCATCAGTGAGGCTTCACAGAGGGAGAACTCAAGATAGAATTCGAAGGGCTACAAGGCAAAGGCCAAATGTTTTAAGACTAAGGTCAACTTTTACTAGCCAGGTCCAGTCTCTCTTGGAAGGGAGGCCAGACAGGAATGTAGAACAGGCCCACAGACAGTCTAGTGGGACACAGACAGCTCAGTCTCTTCCAGAGCAAGGTGGGGGACAGACACCATCATTGGGTATAACTTTGGAAGAGGAAGAATCTACCAGAGTCACAGCTGGACCTAGAAGGCATCCTACTATAACATTAGACCTTCAGGTGAGGAGGATTCGTCCTGGAGAAAATAGAAATCAGGACAGTATTGCTACTAGAACCCGCTCAAGAGCCGGCATGACAGACAACTCAGGTTAGTTTTGAAAGTGATGGTGGGGGATTTCGTCGGACTGTTTCACGATCTGAACGTGCAGGTGTACGAACATACATTAGCACCATACGGATACCTCTTCGTAGGATATCGGAAACTGGACTTGGGGAATCTTCAGCCATAGCTCTTAGATCAATTCTAAGGCAAATTATGACAGGCTTTGGAGAGCTAAGTTCTTTAATAGACACAGAATCAGAATCTGACACCCAGAGGAGTAGTCAGAATTTATTAGATATGCAGTCACAGCTGTCTGACATGAATAATCTAAGCAATATCAGTGAATTTACAGAAACTTCACTTAGAAACAGACCTGGTGAACAAGGTAGCAGAGAATGGGATGGCGAAATAGATGCTGCACAATACTACAGTCAAGGCAGTGAATCACAAGACGGCAGACAGATTCAAGATGCAAACAATTTTGTTGAAAATGGAACACTTCCCATCCTTCGACTAGTGCCCTATCTTTTGTTACAAGAAGATGCTAATGGTCACTTGAGGGGATTAACCAAAGAACAAATTGATAGTCTGTCTACTCGGAATTATGGGAATGTCAGTGTAGAAGAGAGCGAAACAAGTAAGACATGTAGTGTGTGCATTAACGAATATGTTGTTGGAAATAAGCTAAGACAGTTGCCGTGTATGCATGAGTTTCATTTTCATTGTATTGATCGCTGGCTTTCTGAAAATTCCACCTGCCCAGTTTGTCGGCAACCTGTAGTTACTTAATATTGTGAGAAATAGATAAATCATATGGGCTGTTTTTAATACCTTCCAATAAGAAAAGAGAGGGCTGTTTTAAATATGTTTAAAATAGGGAAAAATATGATTATTTGGCAGTAAATACATCTGTATTTAAGTGCAAGGAAAGGGTAAATGTCAAATTGCCATCTTAAGTCTATTTTTCTATATAATTTTCTTATGGAAAGCACTTGTGTATTATAGACATTTAATGACTTTCGTTCCTTATTGTTCAAACTGTATTGAAGTTTCAGCTTATTTTGTGCAGTGGTCAAATAGCTTTTTGTTACTGACTATTTGTTCTATTAGCAGTGCCCTTTTTGTGTTGCAAATAAAACTAGAAACCTTTTGCCCCTGAAAGAAGGTTATTAAGTTATTTGGCCTGCTTGGTTTTACCACATCGTGTATATTTTTATGGAACACCCTGCACATTTGGCTTTAGTTAAGTATTTTGTAGGCAGCTTTTGCATGCTTCATACATGCTTACTATTAACACTTTAATTTTTAACATATATGAGGTTCAGGGATAAAGTTAAATGATACTCATTGATGTGCTTTAGAGCAGTTAATATTTCAATACATTCAGCCAGGAGGTTAGTGTGAAGAACTGTTAATCAACATTTGCCACCTATATCTTTACTTCAGAAATTGTTTGAAGAACATAGAAACTATTTAAGTTGTTTAATCCAGTTTAATAAACATTCTGAGGAGTTTGCAGTTTGAAGACGGAAGAGTGCCATGTTTAAAGAACTTACCTGCAGCGTGCATGATTTATGTTTTGGTTTTCTTAACAGTTTGTTGCAAGACTGTCTTTTCTGGACCACATACAAAAGGGATACATAATTCTTTTCAGTTTAAAAAGGGAGCTCCTTGGGCATCAAATGGGGTAAAATGTTAAAGGAATGTGTATACTTTCTGTAAAATACCAAAACAACTGTATACATAGCCTTTTTAAGGCATATACCAATACCTGACAAAAGAATAAAACTGCAAAACTGGAACTGATGTCTAGTGTTGTTTACATACTGACAACTAAAAGCTGGAAATTTCATTTCTAAAGGAGTCTGCAATGCTTATTTCTTTCTAGCTGCAAACTTTCAAGTCATTCTGCTCCATGGATCACCACAGTAAGTGATTTAACAACCAGCATTTATTTCTCATAAATTTGCATGAACTCCTACGAATACCTTGGTTATGTAAATATGAACACTTGACATAAATAGAAGCTACAGAAGTAAATTGAAGTTTATCTTCCTTGTGAGAAGAATTTTTGATACTGAATATAGAAAATAAATTTAATATTTCTGGCCTCCCTAGTTCTCTAGTTGGCAAGTTATAAATATTTTAAAATACACGTCTGTTTACCTGCCTGGAGTGGCTACAACAGAAATAGTGCAAAAACAATTCCCAAGTTATAGGGTCCTTGCAGATCCAGAATTCCTAATATGTACCCTTCCATGGCAATAAAAATCCGATTTGCATCACCGTTCATCTTTTCTATCCAGGTAATCTTTTCTTGAGCCCAGAACACTCTAATATGAACATTAGGTTCTGGGCAGTTAGAGTGTGTACGTGGAATATAAAGACAATGTAGGTCGTGTTGTATCTGACCTTATGCTTTTGATAGCTTCATTGTTTAAAGGTATCTTATAGTGCATCTCTGTGCAGTGGGAGTAGGCAAAACATTGTTTCCACTCCTGACTAAAAGAAATCCATACTTACCTTAAAGAGTCATAGCAGAGTGGTCAGTTATATTTTCATGACCTTTTATAATGCCACCTTCCTTCCCTCACAGCATCAAGAAATGTAAAATCCTTTTCTCCAGATAAACATTTTCAATTACAGTCATCATGCCAAAATAATACCAAGCTGCCTTGAAGGAAACTTAGGCTGCTGAACAGCCTTAGGTTATCACATCTTCTTGGCAGCCACCCAGAAGTGAGCAGCCACCACATAAACCAGTGATTTGGCTCATACTGAGCACTGAGCATAGTATTGTACTCTGCCAGCAGTTCTTGAGGCCATTTAACCCAGTTTCCTAGCCCAATTATCTAAGACCCTTTAGGGATACAGGACGTATGGGTCTCCAGATGTTGTTCGACTGTTATTCCAGCATTACTCACTTTAGGTTGTGCTGGCTAAGGCTGCTGAGAGCGGTAGTCTGATAGTAGCTGGAGTTCCACATATTCCCACCATTGCTTTAATTGCACATCCTGTGATTTAAACCTGGGAGCGTCTGCATGTACAGAATCTGTTCTACCATTCCTCTGCGACTGCTGCTATAAATTCATATTGATAATAAAGCCCTCTGTTTCCCACTTCCACGTGCTCAGTTGGGGAGGACCAGAAGGAAGGGAAGGCTCACAAGTCAATAGCAGTTCCTGGTCTCCCAGTCTTTGCTTTTATGTGCAGTAACTGCAAAAATGAAACCTTTTTGAAACTACTAGTTATACCTTGAGTATCTTGCATATGAAGCCTTCATATTTTTTCAGTTAAAATGCAGCTTCATATGCCACAAAGGAGACAGCAGTGGCTTGTAAATAAAAAATTCTTCCAACTAAAGTCATATTGCCGCCTTAGTGTTGTATTATCTGTTAGGCTGCATCTCTAATTCAATTCCATTCTTATAGCTCAAAGGCAAGTAGGCTGCCTTCTTATAGCATTGGTGGCCCCAGATGTTTAATATCATCTATAAACTTTTAATCTATTTTGATTGGAGAATTGATAAGCCCAAATATATTATGGAAGGAACAAGCACTAAGGCAACAGCTATTCAAAATTTAGTCCTGATGTGTGAAGGCACATACACAGACAATCCTTGCTATCTATTTTGCCCAAATGCTTGGGTGTTAAGTATATCTAGGCTCAGGGAGGTTCAGGATGGAAAGTATGGGAGCTGGCATCAACTTAGTTTCTCAACAGGTGGGAAATGTTTATCTGGGAAAATGGGGTTTATAGGAGAGTAAAGCAACCACAAGAGGGAGCACCCCTTTTTTACCGAGGAATGCTATGTGCAAACAGCAGCACGCTGATCCTTATTTAGGTTTTCACATGATCATCACATTTACAGAGCAGATTAGAAATAATAAATCCCATAGTTCAAGGACCAATGTGTGCGATCATTTGAGACTTTTGAAATATAGGCATAATTCCAGGAAACCACCTGTTGCTAGCCTCTACTGCTGGCAATATTTTGCTGCATGTTTTACTGCACTTTGGAGTTACAATGATATTTGTGGAATTATTTGCCTATTTTTCTTCTGTCCTTTTCTAAATAAGTCTATTTAAAATTGAATTAGATCCTGTGCGTATTTGGCTTCAGCAGGAGTGGGCTAGTAGTCAGGAGTTGCTGTTACTAAAAAGAGTTTAAAATATCTTTCTAAAATCTCTTACACTATTGTTGAACTGCAGATGCTCCCAGCAGCCCCATCCAGCACAGCTAAAGTTAAAAATGCAGCACCTTTCCTGCTTCTTTGGCAGGTAGTCTGTCAAGACTTTATGGTAATTTTCATTCCTTGCGCATTGAGCTAAAAATACATGTTT
The DNA here is from genome assembly GCA_948474755.1 of Ctenosaura bakeri. NCBI lineage: Eukaryota > Metazoa > Chordata > Lepidosauria > Squamata > Iguanidae > Ctenosaura > Ctenosaura bakeri. The sequence goes on from CAOLHI010001516.1 coordinate 182,722, forward strand.
TTTCATCAAATTTCAAGGTGGGTCATACCAGTTTATAAGAGAATAGGGAATGGGAGGAATATGTTGGTTAGCTCATCAGAGAGTGATTTGCTGATTCTATTATTGGAGAAGTTTGGCCATGAGTACTGAAATTTTGGCTTTGTGCTGCTTTTTAATGCAGTGGGTTTTTAAAAATAGTTTCTTGATGGTGTATGTGCCTCACACAATTTTTTTTATTATTTATTTGTATCCCGCTCTCCATATGGATCAAGGCGGTGAACAACTTACTAATAGCATGTATTTCTATACATTCCCCCAACAAGCTGGGTACTCATTTTACCGACCTGCGGAAGGATGGAAGGCTGAGTCAACCTTGGAGCCCGGCAGGATCAAACTCACAACCTTGTGGCTTGCAGTACTGGCATTTAACCACTGCGCCACCAGGGCTCCAAATGGGTTTTTACACCCATATGTGTGTGAAGGCACAGATGACCACTCAAAGAACCACATACTGATAAGTAACTTGTTCTTCATGGTGTCTGTCCTCACACAAATGGGTGGCAAAGCTCACATGTATGAAGGCACAGATGACCACTTGAAGAACAACAGTTACAGGTAAACAACTTGTTTTTCTATGCAATAGCTGTCAATGGAAGGGAAAAGCATACAGAATGGGAGTATGGCCATGTAGTTCATCTGTTCATTATCCATACACTTTGGCTCCAATAGTGAACAAGAGACAATCCACACCTATCTTGGGACTCATTTTCCTGTCTTGCACATGAAAACATTCCTGACTTCAAGAGGAGTTTGATCTGTCAAATGGCTGAGAAATCGATGTCTGACATACATAGCTACACATCATACAATTCTGATATCTATAGGAGCACTGATCCTTCACCATCTCAGTCTTGTATGAATGCTTTATTTCCCATTTCTTTGCTTTCTTCATGGTGCAGTGGTTTGGACACTGGACTTTGGAGACCAAGGTTCAAATCCCCCTTGGCCATGGAAACCCATGCGGTAATCTTAATCACATTCTTTCAGCCTCAGAGGGAGGCAAAGGCAAAAGCCACTCTGAATAAATCTTGCCTGAGAAAGCCCTGTGATAGTTTTGCCTGAGAGTCAACATAAGACAGAAACAACCTGAAGGCACACAAGAGTGACAAAGATACATAAACTGGCTTTGTCATGTATCAAAGAACATGCCCATAACCATTGGTAACAGCATCTGTGCTAACTTGCTAAAGTGTTCTGAACACCAAAGAGTTTATTTTTATTCTGTACCCTAAACCTGCAGTTCTGTAGTATCCCCCTTTTTGTAAACTGAACACTATCCGGAGGGTCTAAACAAGGGATTAGCAAATTCAATGAGTCAAAGAGTAAATACCACTGCTCCCAAACTGAAATTGAAAATAGAAGTCCATTTCTGGTCTTCAAAAAACCTGTTTAATAAAAAAAAAGGCTGATTCTTCTTTTCCCCCTCTGAATAAAGAATTTGTGGTGATAAAGCTTCTGGGGACTTCCCCTACTACAGAACCACAAAGAGCCTGTGGGCTATGAGCTTTCTGTTGCTAGCCTCTGGTCTAAGTGTTTGGGGGTTTCATGGTGTGATTTTCATGGTGTATTTTTTTCTTTATAAAATGCTCTCAGCCCACATAGGCTAATTGTGTTCAATTTTAGTTGTCTATTACTGAATTAATACTTAGAGGAAAGGCCGTCAAAACCAGGTGTCCAACAGGCATAATCCTCTGCAGTCAAGCATTCCTAAACAATCCAACAGTGTTATCCAGATTATAGGGTATCACAATGAGAAAGTCTAAGGGAGTAATATGTACTATGTCAGTAGTAACTGCAAGACAAAGAATCAGTTTAGTGGATCATATTCAGTCTGCCCCAAACAAGTACCACTTCTTTGAAAGGAAGGTTCTCCAGCTGCTTCAACTTTGAGCAAATGACTGAGAGGCATTTGTTCTTCCTGAGTCCAAATGTAAAGATTTAAAAGCAAAATTCCCCTTCCCAACCTTCCAATATTGCTATATATCCCACAAATTTCAGTGGAGTGGGACTCACTTTGACATAAACTTCCTTAGTATCATTTCCTTAACACTTTCCCTAATACAAATATACTTTCTGTTAGTTGCTGTTATTACTTTTTTTTAAAAAAGTCCAAAATCTGAAGAATACAGAAAATACATGCTTTTTCTTTTTACTGGTTTTAACAGGACCTATGCAGTTCTTAATAGGGTATAATATGGGACAGTTTTTTAAATACCATATTTCCAGCAATACTGACTTTAGGAAGATGAGTTGGTTGCAATTTAAATAAGAGGATTCAAATCCAGTTTTGCTTTTGGAAATGTATTTATTTCTTGAGCAAGCATAATTCCAAAATTGTTACTATAACAAACTGTATTTGGTTTGTAACTAAACCAGAAGTGGGGAATCTCTAGCCAATGAGCCAGAAATGGCTCGTAAGGGTTTGTCATCCAGCCCACAAGCTTCTTTTGCTATTATCTCCAATCAGCAGTTGGAAGTAAGAAGCTATTTATGGCCTAGGAAACTGTGTTGCACTGTGGCTTATGAGATATGCATAAACCTGAGTTATGCTTTGCATAATTGGAAGATGTTTCCCTGAGGCTAAACCCACAGTAGATAAGCATTGTGTATTCAGCTCTGCTTTATATATTTAAATGGAAGAAATATCCAAATTGATAACATATGTGGCTTTGCCTGACTTATGCCCTTAGCTCCACTCACTGCTGGAATATACTTATGAGGTCCTTTCCAAATAGGAATTCAACCTCTAGACCAAAATGATTGCCTATCTCTGCCCTGTGGAGAAGAGAAGGATAGGCTGTGTCCATGCTATGCTATGCCTGCATCCAGATGGACTGAATGTGTTGACATAGGTGGTGTCATCCTTCTGCTTGTATTAAAGATTGTGCATATGAAAGAAACCTTTGAATTTTGTGTCACTTTTTTTCCTCTGGAGTATAAGAAGCTATCTGATACCAATGGTCCATCTAGCTAATATTGTCTGTACGAGGGTTATGTAACCTAGTCCCTTCTAGATATCTTTAACTACAGCTCTCATTACCCCCAATTCACACAGCCAAGAAAGAGTGGAACTCAACTCCACTAATTCACCCTGCTTTAGGAAATAAATGAAATGATTGCTGGCCATGTTGCAAAAATCTGACTTATTTCTGCTGTTCCATGAAAAAAGCAAACACTAATTTGACACACTACAGAAGTCATAGTTTCAATGTTTAGTGGAAAAAAATAGGTTGAATGAGGCTTTGTATTCCTCTTTTCATACTTCACCTAAGCTCACATGCACACACTGGAATTCTCAGAAAACTGACTCTCTAGAAATATGGCTGGATGGCTTCAAAATCTCCAACTTGACCACTGCAAACTTAGTATCTGGTTACTTATTTATATGACCATCCAAGATCTGTGCAAACAAAGGCACTATTAAAAGTTCCTTCCTTGTAACTATTCGTGACTCTAATCCACCTCTGAGCTAGATTAACAGATGGCTCATCTCTTTCACCTTTAGTCTGGTTGCTCAGGAATTGATTCTGTCCCAGCATTAGGGTGCAAGCCTTGCTATCTTTAAACTGCCTCTCTGAGATGGGGATAAGAAGAGTATTTTTAAGTGAACATTTTAACTATGGACCATTGCAAGGACCATAGTACAATACAATTGTACTTGTATCTCAATTCTAGTTGTAGATTAGAGTAACAATTCACACTGTGGTCTTAAGCAGTGATTGGAATCATGTAGCTCACCAGATAACATAGAACTCTAACTCCCAGGATTCCTTACCATTGGCTGTGAAGCAGTCCAGCAGCTTCTGAAAGGTTGTATGATTTCCATCACTGGGCTTATGCATGCTTCCTTGAAAATTTAGTTGCAATTGAAACCTTTGAGGTGCTTAAGGACTTTCCAACCACTACATGGGCATGGCCCACTTTATTTGACCCAATATAAATCAGAAGTATACAGAAACAGCACTTGCTGGTTTCCACCCAGAGCTATTTATAATTGGATCTGACAGAGAGATAATTATTTTCATTCATATGAAGCAGTTTTACATCTTAGACAGAAGGGAAAGACCATAGTTCAGCAACTGAGCACCTTTTATCCTCTCAAATGGTCCTAGGTTCATTTATGGGCATCTTCAGGTAGGAACGCCAAAGCGATATGTCTGAAATCACGGAGAGTTTCTGCCAGTCTGTATAGACCAGCCAGTACAATTCCCATCACTAGCTAGCATGATGAAGGGAAACTGTGGTCCAACACATCTGGAGGGCAGCGGGCTGGAAAAGGCTGGTGTAGACAATGCTAGTCAAATGATCCAATGGTATAGGCAGCTTGCTAGATTAGATAATTTATTAACAACATTATATCTCAAAGTTTATTTTACCCAGTGCAACTACTAATGCAAGCAGAAGCCCAAGAACTGCCATATTCTAGAACCAACCAACATTAATACTGCATGAATGGTTGTGAAAGCTAAAGTGAGACTGTGTTGGAACAGTGCTGGGGGCTGCTTTCTTTCTGCTCAGAGGTCCTTAGGTCCAAAGTACTGGACCTACAAAAGAGCACAGTGTAAAGTCTAGTTGTGAAGAGGAGTGCAGTGGTCATCTGCTCTGGCCTTCTTTGTTTTAAGGAGGGTGGCCACATGAAAAAGAGGGCAGAGTTCCTGCATATTTAACAGCTGTGTACAAGAGAATTGTCTCAGGTAAAGTTTGTATGCTACACCTGCTAAAATTCCTTTGTTCACCTAAATGCTAAAAGTATGGAAAGTTCATCTAATTTTTCACATGTCCATCCTAGGCCAAAGTGCATATCTCCATAATACACATTAATTACACTAGATTACTGCACAGGACAGTGCAATTTTACATAAATGTGTTAAGAACTTCAGAAGAATTTTGCTTTATTGGAGCAAAGGGCTGGTTTGGAATCCTGTTTCCAACAGTGCACATGTGGATGTGAAGGCAACAGCTGTCCTCATGGTTGTTCTCAGGACCTAATGTCACAATGTGCATGGTATTTTGAGCCTTTGTTTAATTTTCATGGCCACTAGCCACCAAGAGATTTATCTTCCATGTTGTGCAATGCTAGTTCACAGCACATTCAAGAATAATGCTATTAAGCCAGGAGAGTTCTATGAAATATGCATTTAAACACAACTAGGTGTGTAGAAGAAATTCATTAAATCTAACTGTTCATCTGAATCTTGGTTTACTCTCAGTGAATAATCCTCCAGTGCTTTCCATGCAGAGGAATTATCCATGGTGCTGAAATTGCCCTGGAGGGATATTCTCTGCAGCTTTGCATACAGTAAATAGAACAGATTCTTGATGGCTCAGAACAACAAATACAAGATACTGCTCTGCTGTCTTCATTATAACAAAGGTAAAATGGCATGCTGAATGGGCAAAAAGATATATCAAAGAGGTGTGAAGTGATTTGTCTTTAAGTGTCCACTCACCCAATGAATAGTTAACTAGTATGCAGTACATTGCTGTTATTTCCCTTCCAGTTGACTTCCAATTTAGAGCAACCCTATGAATGAGAGACTCCCTGGTCATCAACTGTGCTGCTTGGGTCATGGCGTTGACTTCCTTGGCTACATTAACCCAACTAGTGTGCTCTTCTTTTTTTACTCCCTTTCGCTTTATTTAGCATTATTGTCTGTTCCAATGAATCACCTCATTTCATGATATGCCAAAGTACAATAGCCTAAGTTTCATCCTCTTAGCTTTTAGGGACTGTTTCGGCCTAATTTGTTCTAGCATTCATTCATGTTTTTAGCAGTCCATGGTATCTGTAGAACCCCCCTCCAGCACCACATTGCCTGTCAGCTTTCTTCAATGTCCAGCTTTCGCAACCATACACAGAAACCAGAAATACTATTGCACGGATGATTCTGGCTTTGGTATTTAATGATATATTTTTATACTGGGTATATGCAGTATATCCAGGTTATTTTGAAAGATATCCACAGAAATGAATGACTATTTTGTACCACAAAGAATGCTCACTCCTTCAACATGTATGCACATATGGCAAAGTTGTAAGTCCTGCTTCAACTTGCCAGGCATCAACAGATGAGTTAAGAAAAATAGTTACTTCATAGCCACACTTTTCCCACACACCAGAGGTTGCGAGCATGCAGCCCTCTTCCCAATTGTTCCATCCCCAAAATCTTTACCCCACCATGTTTTTTTTTCCCATTGAAAATTAGAATTGTACTCCAGAAGATGCCTACCAACAAGAAGCTTCTGTAAAACAAAATACGTGCTCTTCCATGTAATTTTGATTGAAAACAAAGTTTTTAGGAAAACAAGAAGTGAACTTCTAGCCATTTTCAGTGGAACAGACCTGAGTGGTGGTTACTTTCTGGAACTTGTCCACCCCATAATACATAATATGAGACAAGATGGATTGTATAGCCCACATTTCCTCCAGAAGTGGAACTGAAGTCAGCTCACAATAAACATGAGGAAAAACACAATTACAATTACAGCATAAATTTGAATGTAAAATATTTTTAAAATGCAAGTTAAAACTCATCAAGAAAAGGGAATGCACCCATTCAGTTAAAAGTTTCATCTGTAATAATTGAGGTCAATTGCCCAAAGACTGCATAAATAAAAGGTTTTTGCTTGCCATTTGTAGTATAATGAAATGGGTGCCAAATTAACCTTCCTCATAGTGTGTTTATCTTAGAGGTTTATTAACAGATTGTGAAGATAATGTATTTGAACTATCAAATACTAAAGCAAGAGTGAGAATCATGGTTCTCCAGATGTTCTGGGATTGCAACACCCAACAGTCCTAGATGTTATAGCCAATTGTGAAAAATCCTGGAAATTGGAATCAAATATCTGGAGGGGCATATGATTTCCACCTCTAAAGTACTAGTATGAATGCCTCTTTATCACCTTGGGCCATTTCCATACTATACTGTTATAGTGCTATTATTCCACTTTCCGCATCCTATGGAATCCTGGGGTTTGCAGTTCAGGAAGGCATTTAGAATTCTCAGCCAGAGAGCTGTTTTGGCCTCAGTAAACTACAAACCTCAGAATTCCACAGGATGTTGAAAGTGGAATAATAGCACTATAATAGTGTGGTGTGGAAATGGCCTTAATTTATTTGTCTTTCTTTAGTTTAAAACCTGCATCTTGCACTGATGATCATTACATTTCAAAAACTATTTCCTCTCCATTACTATAACTATTATCAAAATTATCATGATTAGAATTTTTTGCTGGACTTTTAAAAATAGACTGAAGGTGTCTTGCAAAAATTAAAATATAGGGCACTCTTTGAAACACATGTGCCACAGCCCAACACACAAGCAGCAGGCCAGCCCTGCAGATGAACACATAGCACAGCAAGTTTGCTTCACTGGACCCTACAGGGGAAGCTCCTTCCATGCACAGCCTGAGATCATCCTCACCTTTCAACCAGTTGCAGAAGAACTGTTAGGATTATGCAGATGTTCTTTCTTTTCCCTTGTTTTAAGAGACATAAAATGAAACATAAGCCACTTTCTGAAGTTCTATATGGGTTGGATTTCAAGAAACAGAGTTCCATGGCTTTTTCTGTGAATGTTAAATCAAACTTTGACTATCATCTTAAGGAGTTAGTCAATGCTTTTCATTAGTGGTTTAGTATTAAAGATTAGTGGTTGATTAAGGAAAAGTAGAATTTTAAGCAATGAATCACAAACCATTTTCACCAATACTAGGAAGAAGAGCATTTTCTTTTTAAAAAAGCAAATTGAATCCAAATAGAACTACTCTTCTCTTGAATTACCTGTGGGGTTACTGCTTGTTTCACCCTTCTAACACTAGCCAAAAACAGAGGCTTGGTTCACATTGCTGTATGGAACTCCTCAGCTCTGTTTTAGAAATGCAAATATTGACTGCATTTTTTAACAACACAAGGGTAACTGATACCTCTTGCTCTTTGTCTCTACTGACCTCTAGTGTCTGTCTTCCAGAAGACAATTTTGAATAAATATGAGCGCAGAGCACCAGAACTTCTGAAATGATTTTCAGGGTGTGTGCACATAAGAAAGAGATACATCCATATGTGGATGTGCACACACATGTTGATAGCAAGTAATCAAATGAGAAGGCACTTCCCCTGAGCAGAACTCTGCTTCCAGAAAGTTCTTACTGATGAGATAGATGGCATACCACTTTTACGGAAGTTCACTCTAATAATCTGTTCTTGGGGATTTGAGAAACACTCTGAAACAGCATGGGAGGTGGTGCCACCATCTGTATTGCAACTGACAAAAATTGTCTCCTTGTGCTTCTTCAAGCAGACACCTCCACTGGTTCACTGGTTTGGAATTCCTTGCATGAATGGCAGGATTCTTTCCACTTGTAAAAACGTAACTCAGGATCTAAGTCTCTATGTATTTGGAATGCCCCCCTTTTTTTTGCAGTAGAAAAGAATGTGTAGGTGAGGTCCCGCCATTACAAACACTCAAGCCACATATTTTATTTTCTGTGCATGCATATATGTTTTCTAATATTCAACCATTCATTTAACTTTATTACTTTTAAAGCACCACCTCATTTACTGAAGTATACAGTACTTTACAGTTCATATTAATTGTATTTCACAATCTCAGATTTATTGATTACTGTGAATTAGTGTATCACAATGTTGTTTTGTGGCATCTGATGATTGAAGTAAGAAGCTGGAAATTTTTACATACTTCGAGGGTCGTGTTCTTCAACTAATTGGCGGAAAGATGATGCAGGAAAACAGGAACTATAAATGGAGTTAGCTACAACTAACTACAACTATGCTACAATTAACTACAACTATTGATTCTATTGGATTCAAGCTGCAGGAAAGGAGATTCCACCTGAACTTCCTGATGGTCAGGGCTGTACGGCAGTGGAATATGCTGCCTCGGAGTGTAGTGGAGTCTCCTTCCTTGGAGGTTTTTAAGCAGAGGCTGGATGGCCATCTGTCAGGAGTGCTTTCAGGATGTTCCTGCATGGCAGGGAGTTGGACTGGATGGACCCTGTGGTCTCTTCCAACTCTACATTTCTTTGATTCTATGATTCTATGAACTGAGATTCATCAAGATCTGCTCATTCATCGCTCTTTAGGAATCTAAGGCAGAATCAGCAGTTTTGTTGCCTTGGGATTCTGCTTGTTGCCCATATGTTCTGCTTGTATATTTCTATATATACAGGCGTCTGTATATATAGACTCTAAGTCAGTGCTTCCATAGCAGTGCGGCAGTGAATTTGCTGTGGATTTTAGGTTGAACTTTAAAGAAGTTTTGGAAGTGCAAGTGTTTACTACATTTTACAAGCAACATTAGGGTAGTTGGTATGTCCTGCTCTTTGTCTATACTGACCTCTAGTGTCTGTGTTCCAGAAAACAGCTCTAAATAGATATGAGCACAGAGCACAAAAATAAAGGCGTTATCCAAGATGCCGAACTCTATCCTCAAAGTAGGTTCAACACCTTCAATAGGGCCTTTAAACTTTGGACTAAAACCCAGAGCACAACCATCACCACGGTGACATGGAAGCCACCAGCTGCCACTGCCTTAGGTGCCCTGAACTTTGCAATTAAAAGGCAAGAAATCATGCAAACAAAGTCACCCCTGCAACTTCCAGCCAGCTAAGGGAAGTGTATTGTAGGCACTTGATAAATAATAAATGGTTGAAGTAAGATGCAAATTATTTTGTATTTAGTTCAGTTGAGCCCTCCAATTGATCACTGGTTTGGTGGAAGGATGGCGCTTTTTTACAAGACAGCTCTCCTGTCTCTCTTTTGAAACAATTCTGAGATGTCTTTCAGAATGAGTTCCTACACTTCTCAGCCATTGTTTTTCAGAGGTTTTTTTTTTTTTTAAAAACTGTATGATCAGTTTTAGCTGTAATATGTTTTAATCTCTCTTGTAGGTCAGCTTGGGATCTGCATGAAAAGGAAGATAGTCTGAAGAAATACATACAAATGATTGGATAGAGGTTCTGGGTCTACAGTCAGCCCTCCACATTTGTGGGTTTTACTTCATGGATTTGATTACTTGCAAATTTCTCCAGCCTCTGCCCCCTTACTTCAGGTGCTTCTTTTCCAGGAGAACCTTCCCTCTCTGCAGCTCCAATCAGGCTGCACAGGCCTTTAAAAACCTGCCTCTGTTCCCCCTTCTCTTCTACCAGCTGGTGCCTGACCAGCTAAGGATGACTCACAGCCTGATTTCTCAATACCACAGATTCTTTCCTGATGCCCCCACACACACACCCAAAGAAGGAGATGGGCAAGAGAGAAGAAGTGTAGGGCCACCATGTTAACTCATCCTCTTTCTCTCTTCTTTCCCTGACCTGGTTTGGACCTTGGGTACCTGGTTTCCCCACCATGCCTTGGCCTCCTTTCCACAGACACACATTTTGATATTTGCTCCCCCCCACTTTTTACAGGGGTCTTGTGCCCATAATCCTAGCAAATGTGGAGAGCTGACTATAGTCTCCAAAAGTCATTTTTCTGAGTTCTGAACGTTAGAAATGTCAAGTCCACCAAACTGTACAGTAGCTTCCAAATGTCTGAGGATAGTCCATTTACAATCTATAGCAGAATATTATTACGATGAACACTCTAAATTGGATCCTAAATAATTTCTCTTCTGGTCATGCCTATTCAGAACTACATGCTAAATGGTTTGTTCCTGTCTTGAAATAAATGAGAACAGTAGCCAACAACCAGTTTGGTTTTATTTAGTTGGCATTGTTGAGAATAATCTCCAACCAAAAGGCAAACATTTCATTCATTAATATCTTCCAAGTGGCATGAGAAAAAGAATGATTTAATCCAAGATCAGTAATATCTCCTGCTGATGTTATGCTTATGTTTTGCTGAGTCTATCACTGGTGTTTCAATATGAGAAATCATCCTTTCCATATCTTCTTATATGGAAGATATCTGATTCTGCTTTTTCAGAAAAACAGATCAATTCTGCTACTTCAATCCTCCTGTGATTCTCCCTTGAAAAGAATGCTACCCGGAGATTTTCATTTTGAAACAATGTGACCCTTATGAGTAACTGCACGTGATCCAGAGTACAGAAATGCTGAAGACCTAGAGTGACTCTGCATTATGCAGCAAGAATTTATTTTTGGAATGGTTTCAGAAACACCTGCCAAATATGCTCCATGAAACAGGGAGGGCAGCAGAACTTGCAGATTTGTTTAGAAATAGATTGAACCCTTCATAGTGCATCTAACAAAGTAGATTTTAGTTCCCAAAAATTTAAGATAAGATAAATTCATTAGAACTTTTGGTACAACACAGGAAGACTCTGCTGTGTTTGCTGCCATAAATTAACACTGCTACAAGCTGGAAGTATTACTTTGTTGGAGCACAACTCCCATAATCCCCTAGCCAGCACAGCCAGTGGCTAAACTGCTGGAGGATTTTAGGAGTTATAATCCAAAAATGTAATTTTTCCAAACTCTAGTCTGGAGATTGGATCTTTATAATTCTGTGTCATCTCACATGACAGCCAGGTGGTAAGTGCTTTTAACTCTTTCACTCAAACATTAATTTAGTTTCATTTTGCATATAACTGAAATCTGAACTAAACCTGGATTGTTAATGTTACTCAAAGATAGTAATGAAAAGGATGCAAGCAGGGGAATTCCTTCTCATGTAATCGGATCTTCCCTTTTTGTCCCAGTGAGCAATTAAAAGTTCCTGAGTTGGATCCAGATGTCCAGACTTATACTTTTAGGGACCGAATGGGATTAATGGGGCTGAAGTTACCCATAACAAAGTTGTCCATTGATTGAAATGGAATTAAGTGTGTCTAATTTAGGCTTGCATACCCGATATAACGTTAATTGAAAAAAGTCCAAGAGGCAGTGATGTCCCACTATGGCTCCTGCAAATACTAGAAGAACAACTCACACAAGCAACTGACAGCATAATAACTTTGTAATGAGTCATGGAAGTGCTTAGAAAAGAGCTTGGACAATTCAAAGTTTTGGCACTGTCTTGTTGTTCAGGTAACTCAGGGCAAGTGGGTAGCATCTGACGGACTGAAGCAGGTAAATCCCGTCATGCAGGCAAGGCCAGATACAGTAGGCAAGGTCAGGTCAAGCAGGTCATATCCAGCCATAGGAGCTGAGTCAAAGCAGCCAAGATCAGATTAATTAAGTAAAGTCCAGTTGAGATAAGTAAGTCAAAGCACAGCAGGTACGGTCCAGGCAGGTGAAAGCCTGAACTTGAGTAACTTCAAATGAGTCCTGCTGGCTAATGTTATCTCCTACTATGATGGGAGAGGAGCAACTTTGGAAGTCTATTTTCCACTGCATCATCCCCGCCCCAAACCAGAAATGTCTGGAAATCATTGTTTAAAAAATCCTTTATTTTTTTTTCTTTTTATAAAAAAAGAAAACAACATCTCCTGTACCTTGGCTTGAAGGAGAATTACACATTGATAAAACTGGCAAAAAAAAAAAAAAAAAAGGTGGTAAACTGCCTTCAGGTCATATGATCCCTGTACTAGGACACCTGGAGCATAGTGTCTCATTAGGAAACTAAAGCCCAGGGGAACCTTATATAGGCTGAAAGGTCTGTAGTGTGGTTAGCTCCCCATCCCCAGAACAGCTGACTGGAATGTTAAAGGGCCTTTGTGTGATTTTGCAGACCTCTGTCAGGTCAGCTAGATGGATGTTTTTCTGGAGATGTACTGACAAGAAGCAAAGGTTAATTAGTAGGGTACTAAACAGGGTTCAAGCTGTTACACCCAGGAGAAAGAAGTCCAAGCCTCATTCTTGTTGGAGTACTCTCCTTTACATTTGTAGGTCAGAAAGCTAGTCCTCATAAAGGATAAAATGGAGTTTCTGCAAATGGCAGGAGCTTTTCATTAAAGGAACAATGGTACCTGATCCACTGTCAGCTTACAGCAGTGGTGGGCAATGTGTGACTCCGCCATCAGCCCTAGCCCTAAGTCTAATGGTAAATCTCAGGATCCCCATTTTTAACAGCTGCAAGGCAGGCTGGTACAATATGGTCGTTTCCATGCAGTGAAAAACTGTACCTATGGGAATTCACCAGCGCAAATAGAAGAGGATTCAGGAGTAGAAAGAACTTGGGGTTCAAAAAAATGTGAAAGAAAACCTGATAAATTTCCTAAAGTCTAGCTGTGGTTTGATAGATCTGGAGAGCACCAAACTGGAGTAAGCCACTCTATTTATCTTGATGATCTATCTTTTTGCCTTTAAGAAGGCAAACTGTAATTCCTTGAGGGCATAATACCAGAAAATATGTAGAAAAGAACATTGTCTATTTTGCTGGATGACATATGCAATTAAAAATATTTAAGTGGATAGCTGCCACATGTCCAAAATAAAATTTTAAAAGAAATATCTTTGGAAAGATGTATACAAATGTGTTACTTTTAGAGTCATTAAATTTGCAGGGATGGGCAGCAGACCAATTCTAAAGACATATGTGATAGACTGTAAAATACTACATTTGCTATGATAAATGCTGTCTAAACTCTCTTGTGGGGAAGCACAGATTTCAGTTCATTTAATATGCTATCTTTTGATGTTGCTATGGCTATAATAACCTCCTTGGTTAAACAATAAGTCTAATTTGAATAATCTTACAAGCTTTTGATAGTATTCATAAAAGTGAATCGATGTAATCATCCACCACTTTGCAAATAATCAAAAACAAATCCAAACCCCAAACACAAATGAGCCTGCCATGGTGCCATTTTCCACAACCTGTCACTCTCCAGACATTTTGGACTGCAATCTCCATCATCCCATAGTCACATGCAGTTCAACCACTAGAAGGCCATCAGGTTCACAGAAGGTGCCATAATTTGTGAGCTGGCTTGGCTGTAGATTGCACTGAAGTAGGTAGGGAGGAAATGTGGCAGTCACCCAAGTCATTCTTTTAGAATAGTCCACTCTTGAGGGCTGAAATCTTTCATGGTTAACTTTTGACCATGGTGAGCAAGGCCAAGGCCATGCATACATCCCTTTTCACCCATCCATCCACACCCCACCCCATTCATGTACACTGTAAATTCTTGCTTTTTAAAGAAAATCCTTAAATACTGAAAAAAATGTAGGGCAACTGGTGCCTCCAAAAATGTTGGTCTTGGATCATGCTGGCTAGGGGACTCTGATAACTGTGGCTCCCAAAAGTAACATTTCTAAGCTCTGCAAAAATGGGGTAATGTGGACACCAGTCCCAAACCCTCTCCTACAAAAGCTGCCAGACAAAATGTGGGGGGGGGCAAGTTTGGAGTATGCAAAGTATCTTGAACACCAGTCTCTGGGGCCAGTTACAAAACATGTCCCTGTTGCCCTTGTACCTTCTTGTTAACTCTTTATCAGAAATGCTTCATTTGGCCTCTCTCAGAAACAGAAGAAAAAGGAAACACATCTCCATCTTTTCCACAATGCCACTTTCTTCTGCAGTGGAAGAGCCTTTTCCACTTTATCTTGCCTGGTAGGAAATCTCTGGCCCACAGTTCCTTGGTACCACCTCCTGTGTAGTAATTGGGCTTTTAAAACAAATTGCCATGAGAGAGAGTAACTTGGGGTGGATGGGTGGGCTGCAGATGGGGAGGGTTTTAGGGCAGATAATGTAGCAACCTTGGTGAAGCTAGGCTGGTCTTGTTTGGTCAGTACTTGGATGAAAGACCAGCCCTATCATTGGACAGAATGAGGCAGCTGCCTCTGACAATAGGTTGCTAAGTGCCCCTGCTGTGAAGGTCATGGCTGTGGGATCTCTTCTGCTTCCTCTGCCTGCCTCGACTTGGATGGGAGAGGACTGATGTCCAAAATATCTTAAATCAGCTTCAAATGTACGAGAGGCCACTTGGAAACCACAGGTCTTAAACCACATTTAAGTTCCTTGATGGAAGAGAGGTGGCTTAGGAAGACGTGAATCTCTTTTCTAAAGGATCTGAAATAAATGGTAAAAATTCTGCAGTCAGTTACACAGATCACATTTGACCAAGCATTTAGGTCTATTTCCCATGGATGGTCTTTGACAACGAAGCCAGACCACTGGGCAGAATGAAAGTTCAAAGTTCTCAATCTTTTTGTTTACTACCTCTTGTCTTTCAACCTGTGTAACAAAGCAGAGATTTTTCCCTGCACAAGCCTAGAGTCTATTGCTATTCTGATAGTGTTGGACTCAAAACACTTAGTATGGAGATCCATTGCACCCATTTGTGAAGTGTACTATGAGCAGTGGAGACTGGTGTCTCCGATGCCCATGGTGCAGTAAATCTACTCAGTGCATTACTCTGAACTTTAAAAGACCTTAGTTGGAAAGAGCATTCAGCCTACTGGAAAGCTCCTTTAACTTTCGGACTAAAAACCCAGTGGATTCAGGGTTCCAATGATCTCTGATGGCTATGAGGCTGGAATACAGCATAGATATTTTGAAGCACATTTGTCAACTGCACAAATCTCCCCACCTCCGAAAAAAGTGATGTAGGGTGCAAGACAATCATAAGGCACAAAAGCAAGAGTACTTCTAGGGCTTTTTCCATGATGTGACAAAGACCATTTCCGCACTAGCCTGTTATAGCGCGATGATTCCACTTTCAACCTCCTCTGGAATCCTGGGGTTTGCAGTTTCGGGAGGGGCCGCCGGCCCCTCCCGAAACTGCAAACCCCAGGATTCCAGAGGAGGTTGAAAGTGGAATCATCGCGCTATAACAGGCTAGTGCGGAAATGGCCAAGTGTTTCCTGCCAACCATGAAGATAAAAAGGAGACAGTTCTAACTCAAAGGAAGGTGTTTTAATATGGCATTTTTAACTCTGATGCTAAACTGCGTGTCTACTGTGGTTGTCATTTAATAAACAATAAGACTAAGGTGCCTCTTTGCCTGCCTATTTTCCTAATTGCATATTGTAAGTATTCCAACCGCACATCTCATCCCAACTACACATTTTGTTTCCAACTGCACACTTAAAAAAAAAGCCACTGCGGGCACTCAGCCTGCATACAGGCAGACTTGTTTGGTACCGCTGACGATCTTACCCTCTACTTCCACTTGGGAAACCCTGAAGACAATACGGTTGCGCTTTGCTTTTACGCGAAACGGTACAAAAGTTGGACCAAGTCTTCCCCTTTCCAGCGTGGCCTGCTCCTCACCTGTTCGGATCCAAAAAAAAAAAGACAGATCCGGTCCCTCTGAACCGAGACGCTCTGGGGCTCGGGGCGTTTTGGACCAGATCGCCTCGCTTCTGGAGGGCAGCCGCGGACGCGGGGAGAGGGATCGCCTCCGAACTCCGGGACTCGACGTGCCTGGGAAGAGGCGGCGATGATGGAGCCAGGCCTGCAGTTAGGTAACCCTGGACCTTCCCTAACGGAGGCCATTTCCGCACTAGGCTGTTATAGCGCGATGATTCCACTTTCAACATCCTCTGGACCGGGGTTTGCAGTTTCGGGAGGGGCCGGCCGGCCCCTCCGAAACTGCAAACCCAGGATCCGAGGAGGTTGAAAGTGGAATCATGCGCGCTATAACAGGCTAGTGCGGAAATGGCCGGAAGAGGGCGGGACACACTCTCGACAGGGGGCGAAGCCATCCTCGGGAACCGCCCTCCTCCCTTTGGCTCCTTTTGCCGGGTTGGGACCCTCGGGCTCACTTCCTAGGGTGCTCGGCTGGGCCCCCACTGCCCACCCCCGGGGAGTGCTGGGGAGGACTCCTCCTTCCTAACGAGGATCTGGCTATCCCGGTCTAGAAGCCCTGCTGCGCCTGGCTGTCCAGCCGGCCGGAATCCAAAAGGTGCCTCTTGGGACCTCAGCCGCCCCCCGGGCGCACCCGCGGGTCCCCTCCCCAGCCCGACGGGG
Organism: Ctenosaura bakeri; assembly: GCA_948474755.1. Taxonomy (NCBI): domain Eukaryota; kingdom Metazoa; phylum Chordata; class Lepidosauria; order Squamata; family Iguanidae; genus Ctenosaura; species Ctenosaura bakeri. Next base: position 199,598 of record CAOLHI010001516.1, read on the forward strand.
ATCGCGAAGAGGTCCCCGTCTTTACAGCCCGATCTTCCTCCTCCTCCTCCTCCTCCTGCAGGCTTGGATCGCCTCCGCGTGGCTCCAGCCCCAGCTGGCAAGCACAAGCCGCCCCCCCTTCGCCAGACGGTCCCCGCCCGCCTCCGATCCCAGAAGACCCCTTAGGCCATGTCCGCACTAGCTTGCCCTAGTGCAATGATTCCCCTTTGAACATCCTGCAAAGCGCAGGATTCCCTCGGATGCTGAAAGCGGAATAATTGCACTATAACCGCCTGGTGCGGAAATGGTTACACACACGCACAGATTATCGCCAGCTCCTGTTTGCGCCGCCGCCGCCGAGGGATCAGACCCCCCCCTTCGCTTTCCGGCCCTAGAGATTTCTCCCCCTCTTTCTCTCCCCAACGCCCCTCCGCCACCGCCGCCCCGGGCGAAGAGCCGAGGCCGAGGCCGGGCTGAGCCGGGGGCTGAGCGGCTCCCGCAGTCCCGGGGAGGGGAGGCAGCCCAAAGCCGCAGTGGGGGGGGGGCAGCAGAGGCACCGTAAGCCGCCGCCGCCGCCGCCGCGCCGTGTGTGTGTGTGTGTCGTTGCGTGCGAGCAAGCGAGCGCCGCAGCGAGTGGATGGCGGGGCGGCTGCGGCTGGTGGGGCCGCTGCCGCCGCCCCCTTGAGCCGCGCGTTGGAGGCGCCTTCCTCGGCGGAGCCGCGATCGAGGCTGCCTCCCTCCCTCCCCCTCCCTCCCTCCTTAGCCATGCCGAACCCCGGCGGGCTGGACAAGGCGCTGAGGATGTCCCTGCCCAGGAAAACCAAGATCCACTCGGCGGCTGGTAAGGGCGGATTCTTTTCGGAGGGGGGCGGAGGACGGGATCGGAGAGTAGGAGGCGAGCGGAGAAGGGGGGTGCCGGATAAATCGCACCCCCCAGGAGCCCTCCCGGCTCCCCAAGCCCTCCTCCGCCGGCTGTCTTCGGAGACCAACGCCGAGCCAGCGCGCGATCGTCTCGGTTCGATTCCCAGGGTGCGCACCCGCCCGCGCGTGTCCATCACGTATAGGGAGAAGGGAGGGCCGAGGCAGGAGCAAGCGGCCTGCATCTCTCCCTAGAGGAGGGCCGTAGGAGCCCTGGAGGGCAGCGTTACGCCCCCTTCCCCTCGCCACGGCAATAGGTAGTTTCTCAAAGGACAAAAATAGTTTTGATTTTTGGTGTGTGTGTGGTTTTTTTTTTCCAGCGGGCTTTCAGGAAGGGAGCCAAGGAGGCTTTGAAAGGGGCGGGCGGAGGGGGTGAAGGAGATCGGAACCGGGGAGCGAGGGCCCCTTCCGCCTGGATCGATCGCCGCCCAGATTCGATTTTAGTGCTCCAGAGGGGGAGGAGGAGGAGGCGGCATGGTGGACGGGAGGGAGAATTTGGCTCCTGGTTGGGCCTGCTGCTGGATTGCCCGCTGCCAAGGGCTAGGCGAGATGTTAGCTGTAGGATCTGTGTGCCTCTCTGGGCCTTTCCGCACTACAGTCTTATAGCGCTATGATTCCACTTTCAACATCCTATGGAAGCCTGGGGTTTGCAGTTTCCACACCCTTTAAAAGCACTACGATTCCACTTTCAACACCCTATGGAAGCCTGGGGTTTGCAGTTTCCGCACTCTTAATAGCGCTATGATTCCACTTTCAACATTCTATGGAATCTTGGGGTTTGCTTTGAAGCCCCTCTCTAAACTGCAAACCCCAGGATTCCATAGGATGTTGAAAGTGGAATCATAGCACTATAAGAGCTAATGTGGAAATGGCATCTGTGTGTGTGCACGTTATGGCATTTTAAAATAAATTGTTAGGGGATGTCTATTTGGAAGGTTCCGGAGTGAAACTGTCTCTGTACAATCCTGACATTCAGATTGTGTTGAAAGTGGGGGTTTTTGAAACGGGCAGGGGACTCAGTACAGAGCTGCAAATACAGTCATCCCTCCACATTTGCTAGAGTTAGAGGCACAGGACCCCCGTGAAAGTGAAAAAAACATTTATAACTAAGCCCTCCCAAACCATACTTAACACACAAAACAAACTATGATCACCAAATTCAACCCACCATGTTCCTTTGGGGCATCAGGGTTCCTTCACAAGGCAAAAGTGGGTGACTATGGGGCTTACTGCCACCCCCACTGCTGCCCCACACTATTTTTAATAGGAACTTACTAGCCTTTTTCGCAGTTTCTCAGTCTCACCAGGCCTGCAGTCCTTATTAAAAATGGTATAGGGAGGCAGCAGAGGTGACAGCAAATAATTCATGAATAATCAAATCCGCAAAACTGAAACCTGCAAATGTAGGGGACTGACTGTATATGTACAGAGGCAAATAAGCTAGCATAGTTTGTTATCCTGTCCAGAACTAGAAAATACCTGAATTACAAAAAAGAAAAATCCCTGGAACTCTTATCAAAGCTTAGAAAAAATGGTTTAAAACACAACTGATCTGGGTTTGCAAAAGGTGTATGTTTGGGGATTTATTTGTTTATGTTGGAGGAGGCTGCAGTTAACTTGCAAAAAGGCATTGAAAGAGGGGAGGGAATCACTGATAAAATTGTATGTGTCCATCCATCTCTTCAGGGTGTCCAAAAGCTAAGCCTGGAAGTCTGTTTGGACTTACAAGGACTACTTAAAAATTTCTTGGGGTCTGTGTGTGAGAGAGAGGGAGGGAGACACAGAGAATGTGGAGTGTGGAGATTTGAATACAGAATCAAGATATTCGTAGTAAGGGGATTTTTACTCTTCCCCCATTTTCAGAGGAGCAATTTTCCCCAAGACCTGTAGCATGGGAGGGAAGGTTTCAGACTCTGCTGCCATCCCATATTTATCAACCCTTTCATGGGCCTTTTCACCTTTAAACAAACAACCTGCATGCTATTTTTTTTCAAAAAAGACATTTACACTTGGTCCTGGTTTCAGACCTTGTGGAAATTACTTTTTGCATGACTTGAGGAAGTTACTTTTTTGAATGACAACTCCAGGAATCCCACAGCCATTCCCCTTGGCTGTGGGGTTCTGGGGAACTGCTATGAAATAGTCACTTCCTTAAACTGTTTTGATTGCCAGGTGCACATCTAGGTCCATAAGCAGCATCACTAAGAATTAGGGCAGCCCAGCTGAGTGTCTGTCTGTGTCTTCTATGTGTTCTTATTTAAGACCTTTATCCTGGATGGAGTTCATGTTGGTAACAAGGGCTACAAATCCCATGCTCTCCAAATACAGTCAAACACACCCACCCACAATTTATTTACCATATTTACTAGTGTATATACCTGGCATTGCCCAGGGTTTTATTTTCTCATAGGTAATCCTTGTTAGAAAGATTTGAGATCCTGTGTCCCTAATTACCCAAACTGTCTTGTCCAGTACCCCATATTCCCCAATCCAATCTGTATTCAGAGTTATTAACATACAGAGGTTAGTTTCCTGAAGGAAATACACTGCCCTCCTCCTTGCTGCAAGGCCTTATCTCCATAGCAACTGGCCTATTCTCTGGCTGAGAATTCTTAAGGCCCCTCTCTAAACTGCAAACCCCAGGATTCCATGGAATCTTTTCAGGAACTCAATCATATGAGGTCTTTGCCTGACACAGCCAATCATATGAGGTCTTCGCCTGACACAGATGAACAAACTTTGACTTTTATATATTAGATTACGTATCTGTCCTGCCTTTCCTCTAAGAAGCTTGTGTATATAGTTCTCCACTTCCTCATTGTGAACTTCACAACAACTCTGCGAGGTAGGTCAGGCTGACTAGAATTGACTGACCCAAACTCACCAGGGGGTTTCATGGTTGAATGGGAAGTTGATTCTGGGTCTTCCCAGTACAAGTCAAATACTTTGCCCACTATACTGGCCTTATACTGAGTTCATTGATTTTAGGTGTTATGTTCTGGCAAAATAATATTCCAATCAAAATACCTGCTGTTTGAAATCATTTAGCTCTTACAATTTCTTAAACGTTTTAAACTTTACCTTCCATGTTTAATATGTTAATATGAGAGCCAGTGTAGAGTAGCAGTTTGAGCACTGGACTACAACCCTGGAGACCAGGGTTAGGTTCTCCATTTGGCCATGGAACCCCAATGGGTAACCTTGGATGTGTCACACACTCAGCCCCAGAAAACCCCATGATAGGTTCACCTTAGGGTCACCATAAGTCAGAAAGAACGTGAAGGCACACAACAACAACCATTTTGTATCATTTAATATATTGTATTTTGTTCCACTTTCAACAGTGCATTTTCCCTTATTGCAACAGCTCCACCAAATGCTGATGTTGATTGTGACCTATCAAACCTCGTGGGGCTCAAGTCAGATTATCTGAAGGGCCATGTTCTCCCACATTACCCATGTTCTAAGATCTTTAGGGAGGCCATTCCCACAAATCTCACCTCCTTCCCAGGTGCACCTGGTGGAAACACTGGAGAGGGCTTTCTCTGGGGCTGCCCCCCAGGCTCCAGAAATCCCTTCTGTGATGAAGCCTGGGGATATGGCTAGTGGAGCGGAATAGAAACAGAGAGTGAACTAATCTAGTTGGCGCTCTGGCTGAAGGAAACCCAGCCTTGGCCAGAGAGAAGGGCTGTGTGGGTGACAGCAGACAACATATATATACAGGGAATGTGGGTTAGAAGCTGTGAGAATTATAGAGAAAACTCTAAGTCAGAGCATCCAGTTAACCAAAGGGTGTTTGTTTGTTTTTTTTTTGGAAGTGGGTTAAGCTGGTATAGGGCAGAGAAGTAACCAAACCACCTCTGAAAGGGATCAGCAGGTGAAACCATGAAGGGAAAACAGACTTTTGTACTGGAAGGGCCAAAGAAGCATGCGTGAATGCTTTGTTAGTGAACACTGAGGTGTTTTGAAGCAATTAGTTAAATATCTTTAAGAAAAAGTGGTTTTGGTTGAATGTTCTCGATTCCTCGATACCTTTTCCCTTGGTGGTCCTTTTGATAAAGATTTTATTCTATTTTGCCATAAGTACAATCTCCACAGAATATTTTCTTCAGTTTTAAATGCACACCACCACAGGTTATCCTTTCCTTTTGGAGTAACCATTATTCAGCTTTGTTGTTTATCCACAAAGGTTGTGGGTTTCAGGGAAAGCAGGGGTGTGAAGAAGAGTGAGGAATGAGCCAGGAGGTGATAATAAGTATTATAACGGGTCGGAGCCAGGATGTGAAAATAAACATTATAAAGGGGCACTGCTCTCGAGTGAGGGAGCAAGAAAGCAGATCTGGTTTGTCTGTGCCCTGGGCTAGCCCAAGCAAGCCTTCCTCAGCTTTACTTTTGTTTCTTCTTCTTCGCAACACACACCATATCTGTGATAAAGTGGTGTCATATCTGTGACAAAGTCGGGTCTCACCTTCCTGGAAAGGCCAGACTGGTGTCCGCTTTGTTATCCTTCTGTAGGCGGGTGCTTCAGCAGGCCTTTGAGAAGGGATTGCTCTTAGACCTTTAATCTTGTGCTGCAGTGTCTGTATTAGTTGTTGACAGTTGACAGTTTAATTTTAATGCAACTCTATTTTAATACAATTTACTCATAGTTTAATTCTGTTTTCATTTTTGCATGCTGTGTTCCTGGATTAACTGTATCTGTTTTAACTTTTGTAGGCTGCCTTAAGTCCCAGAGCTGAAAAAAGGCATTTATATTATATTAATTTCTCCATTGCTCTCTCCCCTAGGGATCTTAGAGTCTTTGTTTAGTGACAGTTGGTGGCTCCCAGGTCAGTGGAGTAGTGAATCCACTCTGGCTTTGGATCGTTTCAAAGGAGGTATCCAAGGTTCTGAACCTGTTTCAATGTTAGATTTCAATACCTTGAGCAACGCTTTTCAGTCTGGACTAAAACACTCACTGTCTCACTCATTTTAGAGCCATCCATCTCTGTTGATGTGAATCTGAAATTTTGGAAAGTTCCTGTGGCCAGTCAGTGTGTTGACAGTGCTAGGATAGATGAATCAGTTGTTTGTCTCAGTATGGGGCAGATTTCTATGTTCTCAGGATTGATATACAAGCTAAGTAAGCTATATCATAGACCCACAGATTGTGAATGGCTTTAAAATCCAAAATAAATGAATGAGAAATTATAGATTTCAAGATTATTAAGTAATTTTAATTATTTAAAACAATTATATGGAGCCAGCTTATAGTGAATCTGGAAGTGAGGAAAGGAGGAATTCTACCAAATGTTTTTGGCAGATTTTGCCAGCCTTAGTTGGACCACCTTTGTTCATTATACCCACACCCACAATTTGAGAAATTAGGCTTAAGATTAGAGATAAAAAACCCACTATTCATGATGTCTTGGATCTGGTGCAAGGCATTCTTGTTCAGGGAGGGTATCCATTTGTGTAAATAGGATCTTTTTTTCCTAAGCATAATTGCCTTTCAAGGGGTTAGGAAGGTTACAGCTGAGGATGGAAAGTTAACTTTCCCTTCCACACATACAGTGGAACCTCCCCCCATAACTTGTGCAGGTACAACAATTAAGCATATAACAGAAAGGTCCCATTTATACAAATTTCTTAAATGGAAACATTTAAGCCTAATATTGCATACATACAACAAAGCTTGCAAGTTGTGACACTGAGCTCTAATTCTGTCAGTACTTTTGAGCATTAGGAATTCTACTTGAATCTTATCTCCAGCTAAACGTTTTAGTAGAGTTTGGAAGGTTACTTTTTTAAAAAAAAATTGTTTGTACTTATAGTTTCTAGGCTCCCCAGAAGTGGTTAGTGACCATTAGAATTACTCTTTTCAAAAGTACTGCTGCTTTCCTTTCCTTTTTATAAAATAAATTTAAATAATTCCTTGTAGTTTCGTTTTAAAAACACAGAATGCTACAAGTCACTAGCCTGTGGTACAGAACACACTGTCCTCTCCTTCTGCTGTTGCTTCAGCATCCACAACAGGTCCTGAAGAACAACAGCAGCTTGAACTCTGTGATATCCTTCCTCTACCATTTAGTGAGGCTACAGCAGTGTTAACTACAAAAGTAACTTAAAAGTTACATTAGAAAAACAGTGAAGGTATTTCTCACTGAGTTATGGTTGTAATGCAGTGAGGCTGTACCTTTGTTACTGAGAAAAGGAATTGATTACAAGCAACTAGTTATTCATAATTACTTACTTCCAAGTTCTGCATTGTAGGAGGCAGGGCTAGTATATAAAATATTCTGAGAGTATGCATATGTGTGTGTTTGTTTGTTATGTGCATACTGAACAAGAAGACAAAAGAGAAGACATAATTTTTTCCCAGGGAGGCTGCTACCTCTCTCTGCCCTCTAGAGATAACATAAGGCATGATAGGGAATCAATCTGAATTTATCAATTCATTTGGGAAGGCTTTCCAATAGAATTGTGTTATATGTTATATATGTTATATGTCAGGAAAGAACTGCAATGTGCTAATGAAATCTGCTCACTGGAACCGTATCTGCAAGGTCATTTGAAAAACAATAGCAAAACAATAGCTGCATTGGAACTTACCATCTTCTTGGGTCAGCCCAGTTTTTATGCGGCAGCCAAAAAACAACTGTTAGCCCTAACTAGAAGAGATCTGTTGAATCAATGGGAATTGGGTACACTAACACTTTTCTGAGTTCCACTGAATCAATTGGTCTCTTCTACTCAGGGCTACCAACTGAATTTAGGTCAGTATCTGTGTTAGAGGGGTGGGAACTGTATGTCCAGATGCTTTTCTGGTCTCAACATTTCTCACCATTGGCTATACTGACTGGGGCTTCTGGGATCTTCAGTCCAAAAACACCTGGAGGATCACATGATTCCCACTCTGGCATACTAGGGTCAGCTAAAATTCTCTGTCCCCACTCCCCTCTAGATCTAGTCCTGTAATTAGTTAATACTCCTAAAATTTACGTGATACAACTGAATACTTTTTAAACTACAGTATTCTGGAATTAAGTACATAGGAAAACTGAATCAATCCAAAGGCCTACCTATTCCAGTATTCTGTTTGCGCAGTGGAAAACTAGACGCTTAAGGGAAGTCCATAAGTAGGACATAAAAGCCTATTCTTGCTTACTCTTAAGTTTGCTTCATTTCAGCTGCCTAATTTAGGTGGAAAAGGATCATTCTGTTATTGTTACTGTTTTACAATTGGGAGTCAGAAAGAATTTTTCTGAGGTATTGCAAGTTGCACAGAAGTTTATTGGTAGATCTGCCTTTGTTATTTGTTTGTTTATTTGTTGTTGTTACAGGCATACCTAAGTGAAAAAAGCCTCAATGGCATACCCCCATGATCAAAGAAGCACTTTTTTGTAAGGTCTTTTTATGCCCATCAGTGCCATTTTCTTCCTTCTCCTCTGTCTAGCTAAAACTTTTTTTTTCCTGCCAAAATGAAGACACAACACAATAGGACTTGGGATGAACTATGGGCAATTTTATTATTTATTGCCTATTTAGACAGGAACTTGACCTAGACCTTGGACATGACATTGAACTTGACATTGAACTTGACCTCACAAGGGGGCTGCATGATAGCAAAATACCTCATCCTGAGGGCAAACCCCTGATCTTGGGTTGCCACCTTGGGACCCCCTCTGGAAGGCGTGCCCCGTGAAAAGCCCACCACCTGCCACAGAGCCCAGAAGTGAGGGCATAAAATATGTGGGCCCATCCCAAGGATGCCTTTCTTCTTCACCCTTCACCCCCTGCCTGTTGGCCAGGAGAGTTAGTTCTAGAGGCATATCCTGCACCAACTTGTGCCAAAGGTATACACTGATGCCTTAATGCCTCCTCCTTCACTTGCCAGGAGACCTATTTGACTCCTGTTTAAGACACCACCCTGAAAGGCAATTGCCCAGTCCCTTGCTGCAGTGCAGGATAGGCAAAACAACAACAACAACCCTTTATTGAAAGAAAAATTCCTACCCAGCTTCAAAGCAACCAGCAAGCTTACACTACAAACAAGGGCGGGAGGATGGTTCACCAGCAACAAAGAAGAGGCTGGCAGGGGAAGTGGAGCTGTTGTTTAAAGGTCCTGCCTGGCCCGACCCCCTCCCTGGCAGGCAGCGTGACAATGACTGCACTGGTGACGTGGTCCCTCCACAAAGGGGAGACAGCAAAGTTGCCTCCTTCTCTAGCTGCTTGGAGTGTGAGCAGGGGGGGAAATGGGTTTTTTTTTTTAAAGAACGCTAGCATTGGGAGGATGGTGAGGGATGGTTGGAGAAAACAGACTTTTGGTTTTCTGAAGTAAATCAATAAATGTTTGAACTGGGAAACAGCAAGATTCTATACAAACCAGGCCCACTGTAGCTCTGTTTGTCTGCTCATAACAGGAAGGTAAATAACAGCTGCTTCCACAACCCCAAATCTAGCATGGGTGAACAGAAAAACAGAAAGGAAAAATGGAAAGGAGAAAATCCAGCCTCACATGACACCCTTGGTATATTTTTTTTAAAAAAAGCATAGATCTGTATGTTTGACTGCCAATATGGAAATCACACTCCCTTGGACACATAACGTACTTACATCTTGCAATAAAATGGAATTCTCTTAGGAATCCAAAATTTCCTGTAAGTCACATAATGAAAGGTTTGTTTGTTTGTTTTTCAGGATCCTAGTTCATGAAGGTTAAGTCAAGACCAATGATTTTTCAATCACTTAGAAAATGGACTAATTGGAAGCACAGATTTAAATCCAATTTCCAGGATTCTGACTCATCCATTTTCTATATAAGCATAGCTATCAGTGCAAACTATATCTGTTTAGAACTAATCAAGACTTTTAATGTTGGTGCTCCTCAGCTGTCTGATGTAGTGGATCAGCATGGTTTCCCCCCAATGTGACAGGGACCTTTGATGTCCCTTAGCTACAGCTATTTTTTTAAAACTTCCCAGAAACTCACCACAGACAGACAACTAATGGCTCATGGAGCAGCACTGGTTCATGAGGGCTACTTTGAGTGGTAGTGGTTTATACAGTTCGTGGTGAAATCTTAAATCTGTGGTCATGCACATCAGGTATTTGTTGTGCTAATCTTTTTTATATATGTATTTTTCTTTTTGAGATGCATAAATTGCCCATTGTCAATGAGGCATCCAAGGATGGTATGACTGTTCCACTATGTGAGTGGCATCTTGGAAACACCCTTCAATTGGCTTCTAGACCTTGGGACAATGAATCCACTCCTGGTTTTAGACTGAACTTTAAAGGCACTATCCTACACATTCTTCCTAATCTGAGGGTAAAGTTAAACAATTTGGATAGTTCTTTTACAATTCAGACTAAAACCCAATGGCTCCACTAAGACTGAAGTCACTATCAATAGTTTGGATTTGCATCACTGATTTTTGTAAAGCTGTTGTGTGTTGTGCACAAGTGAGTGAGCTGGATCAGAACCATAGCATGAGATAAGGACCATAATCCTTTGCTTCCACTGCAGTCCTGACCACAAAGCCTTCATCAATTAATTAATTAATATCCCTCAATTCTGCCAACATGGGATTCAGCATAGTATAAGCCAAAACAAAATATAGCTAAAACAATGTATAGTACCAATGCTGGAAAAAAATTAAATGAACAACCCAATTAAAACACTAAGGCCCTTTCTGCACTAAACTATTTTAGTGCTATTATTTCACTGTTAACATCCTGGGGTTGTGGTCTGCTGAGGCCCAAGAGCTCTCTGGCTGAAAATTCTAAATGTCCTTCCCTAAACTGCAAACCCCAGGATTCCATAGGATGTTGAAAGTGGAATAATAGCATTATAACAGTGTAGTGCAGAAAGGTCCCTAACTTAAAACCATTTAAAACATATTTAAATCATGTTAAAAAAGATAAAACCACAGTTCTCCCCATTAAAAGACCTTTCTGTCACAAAAGATTAAGAGCCACAGGCCTGCATAAATAAAAATGTCTTTGTCTGCTAGCAGAAATTAAGGAGAGAGGGGGACAACCAAGCTTCCAGTGGGAAGGAGGTCCAAAGCTGAGGAGAAGGCACTGAGTAGACCTTGGGCATTTCTGTACTACACTGCTATAGTGCTATTATTCTACTTTCAACATCCTATGGAATCCTGGGCTCTGCAGTTTAGGAGTGGCACTTAGAGTTCTCAGCCAGAGAGCTCTTTGGCCTCAGTAAACTACAAACCCCAGAATTCCATAGGATGTGGAAAGTGAAATAATAGCAGTATAACAGTGTAGAGTATAAAGGCTCTCTCTCTCCTGCATCCTCACCAGATGAGTTTGTGGTGGTGGTAGGACTGACAGAATGAATTCCCCCAACATTGTAAGACCCAGAGAGGCTCCTGTGAGTCCAGCCCTCCTGTTAAGAGTATTTAAAAAAAGTCTATTCCATCTTCTACATGACAGCCCATCAAATATCACAAGACCACTATCATGTCTCTCCTTATTTTTCTCTCCTCCAGTCTTAACATACCCAGATTTCACCTGTCAAACCTCCTTCATCCTTTTAAAATCTGGCACCCAGAGAATTAACATGTGCTTCTTGTTCTATCAGAATGCAGTAGAGGGATCAGGTTTTCATATACAATTGACTCTCTGCATTTGTGGGTTTCACTTTCATGGATTGGATTAATTGCAAGTTTCTCCAACCCCTGCGTGCCCCTCCCACCTCAAACGCTTCTTTTCCCCGGGAACCTTCCCTCTCAATGACTCTGATCAGGTTTGTGCAGCCCTTGAAAAACCTGCCTGTGGTCCTCCTCTTCCTCCACCAGCTGCTGCCTGGCTGGCTAAGGACGACTCACAGCCTGATTTCTCAGCACCACAAACCCTGTCCTGATGCCTCCCACACACCCAAGAAAAGAGAAGAGCAAGAGAGAGGATGTACAAGGTCATCATAGCGACTCACTCCTTTTCCCTTTCCTTTCCATACTTGGTTTGGACTCTGGGTGCCCACTCCCCCTACCATGCCTTGGCCTCTTTCCCAGAGACACACATACACACTTTTTGATATTTGTGCTTTTTCCACTTCTGCAGGTGTCCTGTGCCCATAACCCTAGTGAATGTGGAGGGCCACCTGTATTTCTGGACCATAGTACATTCTTTAGTGGACAAGAGGTGGCCCACAGACAACATGCATCTTTTTAAGGGAACATTTGCACTCTCCAAGCTCCCTCCCAACCTTCCTGTTGAAAATGTGGCAGTTAATAGCACCACTGAATTTTGGTGGGAAGCCACAAAAAGCCATTCGAACAAACAGAAAATGCTCCCAGATCCACCCAAAATTGTTTAGCCTGATTTTGGTTCCCCAAATTCAAATGGCCATCTGGAGAGAAATTAAATTGATTTAGATTTAAATTATTCTCTAAGATGCTGATGTCTCCTTTCTGTTAAAGCCACAGACAGCAAAGACACCCGTCTTCTCCTTCCTGGCTCTTTTTAAGTTCACCAAAAATAAGCTACTGTCAATATCAAACTAGGCCATTACAAAGTGCTTCCCCCCCGCCTTCCCAAAAACATCATTGAGGCCTGCAAAAAATTAGAGGTCAAATGTTCGCGCCATTAATATCGATCCAAATAAAGGAATGCTGTTACAAGCCTTTGTGATCTCAGTCCAACAGGAGACAGAAGATTGTTGTACTAGAGCAGTAATTACAGTATCCTTTTTCTAGGTTTGCTGAATTAATCTATAAATGTTAGACACGATGGTACAGGACCTTGTTTCTTTAGGGGAACACTAAGGGGGGAACATTTGCTATCTGTTCTTCCCAGCAGGGCTAGTCTTTCATCTCTGTGGGCTTGTATGAGCAGGTGAAAAGTTGCCTTAGTTATCAGAAGGCTCCCTGTGCTCCAGGAGGTAGCTTGGGTTACAGTCAAAGTTCACTCTAGGTTGAAATTGGGTGAAAAATACTTTGTTGGATGGCAGTACCCTTCATCAAGTGGCTGTGCTTGCTGCTGGATTCTGGGAGCTGTTGTCCAAGGTCTTGATTTAGGGCAGTAATGGAGACTGTGTGCCCCCACTACAGATGTTGCTGAACTGCAACTCCCAGCATCCATTACCACTGTCTTTCCTGGTTAGGGCAGATAGGAGTTGCGATCTAACAACATCCACATGGCTACTCATTCCTCATTTGTGATGTAGGAACATCCTCTGGTTTCCAGAGGGCCTCTGGCTCATGCCTCTAAAAACATTGTGGTCTTTTGCTGTCCTTTTGCTGATGAGGTTTTTTCTTTTCTTTTTTGCCATCTCTTGCACTATCATATATTTGTTACTCCACACAGTTACTGAGGTGCCAGCTAAAGGGGGAAACCATTACCCAGCTACATAATAGAGTCGAACATGGCTTGGAAGATTTTTCATTGACAGATGCATTACTTAGAGAACGATACATGAATTCCCCATAAAGTTGCCACTGCTGGTCCAGAGAAATGTAGGCACATTTCATTCCAGTTTAAACCAACAGGAGAAATCAACAGAGACCCTCCACCAAAAAGTCCAAACAGTCATTGGCCTGCCAGGCTTTTTTGTCTGCTCATTTTTCTGCTGCCTATGCTCCTCTGTCTTTTACAGCACCTTTCATGGAGAAATTAAACAGGTAAGGCAGCTTGTCTGAGCACATTAGCCTCAGCAAAAGGCACAGCATCAGCTGTTAAATAAGCATTTATCAGGACACAGTTTCAGGGAACTACAGCTACTTCAGAGAACTACTTCAGGGAATTAAAAAAGGTGGCAACTCTAAAATTCACCACACTAAACCTGTACATGTAGGTACATAAATACTTCTGTTACCTTGTCTGCCTGCCACGAGTCTCATTGGGTAAGCTCTTGTGCAGAACTTTGAAATGTTACTTTTGGGGAACCACTGGCCATGTTGACCATGAGCCATGCAGTCTAAGGGATTTGGGGAGGTATAGTCCAAAAATGTAACTTTCCTAAGCTCTGCTCTTGCCTTCAACAATCCATGCAAGCTGGTATGGTGACCTTTCAGGAAGCAGGAGACTTCTGTGAGTTCAGTACTTAAAACCCTAGGCTTGAATGGATGAGGATCCATCAGTTTTGGATTCAATTTTTTTTATTCATTTTTTTAAATTTCAATTTTTTTTAAATTTCAAATTTCAGTGGACAGCATCCAATACTGGGAAAATAAAAAGAAAGAAGTAGTCTTATTCCTGATCCCTTTCAACTTGGTGTGGCGTTCTGTAAGTTTGGATTGAGAGAGGTCCTTTCCATCCTTTGCTCTTGCTCTGATCCCTTTCACTAGAGATGCTTGATATCAAACCTGAGACAGTCTGCCTAAAAAACATTTATTTTCTGTATCAATGAGCTATGGTCCCTCCACATACAAGAGAGACTGAAATCATGCAGCCCTTGAGATAATGTTGGGGCCCATCAGCCCTAGCCAGCATAGCCAATGGTGAGGAATGCTGGGAGCTGCAATCCAGCATTATCTAGGGTGGCTTTAAGATTCACACCCTGCCATACAACATAAAGCATCTTACAGCTGCGCCCACCAAATTCAGTAGCTACAGCTGCTCCCAGCATGGAATGAACTGTACTGTATGTACGTGCCTATGTGGGTGTTAAAAGATGAGGAGCCTCTCAGAAAAAAAGAAGTGGCAACCCTAATTCATCACTGACATGAGATTCAAACCCAGATTTCTGTGAGTTCAGTACTTAAAGCCTTAGGCTTGAATGGATGAGAATCCTTCAGTTTTGGTTTCACCCATATTCAGTTTTTTTAAAAAAATCATATCCTTTCCATTCTGTATATGAAGAGATTTGCAAATTGTGATAAACGTGTATAAAAACTGAAGAGATATAAACTTGTCACCCATTCCTAGAGCAGCATACATTTCCTTGGGTCTCCCCCACACCAGTGTATTGTTGGTTCTTGACCCTTACCTGCTGAATGAGCAGCACAGAAGAAGCCAGTCTCTGTATGTGGAAAGCATAACAGTGACCTTTTCTGCAGCACAGAAAGGGCAGCGTACAAAAGCAAGTGGTTTACAACTCAAAGACTCTGTAAAGCTGTTCAGACGTCACTGATGGAACATCAACACTAGTTGCTGTCTCCTCTGGCCCCAGTGATGAATCGGATTTGCTTGCCCTTTTGGTCAGCATATATTAACTTTTCTTCTCTGTCTACATTTGCTCGGTAGCTTAACCTTTTGCCTGCTGAGCCTTTGGGAGGGATTGCAAATGCTGTTATTAAAAGCTTTATACTGTTAATTCTTAACCTTTCTCTCACATAGCTTCTGTATTGTAGTAGGGGAGCTGGGCAAGGTTTCTGAATTTCCACTAAGTGCATGGCAGCAAGAACAACAAAGAGCCTTGTGGCAGCAAAAAGATGAATGCATTCAGTATAGCATAAGCTTTCACAAACTACAGTCTACTTCAGCAGACACTGGATATATCGCCTTACAGAATACATTTATATGTACACACGGCTGGAGGAGGGGATTGTAAACAGTGAGTATAAGGGGAAATGAAGTGCAGAAAGTAAAGACAGTGATCATTCTTGTTGTTGTTAATTGCCATCAATCATTATGAACTGCCATTAACGATAATTCACAGTGCCCATTAACAAGACATATAGGGTTGTATATGGATATTCTTGCATTGGGAACCTCATTAACACAAAGAGATAAAATGCTTCTGTCCCTGGTCAAACCACAGGGATTGGAGCTGAACCTCTTAATATATGTTTAGTCATCTCTTTCACTTTGCAATCCATCTTGGAAGTTCCTTTGCTTAAGAATGGTTATCTTAAGGTCCTTGACAAAGTGTTTGAGTAGACCGAAGTGTAAAGCCTCTGTTTTTTTTGAATACTGCCATGTTTGATGTCAGATTTTATGTCTGTTTCTTCTGTTTGTCCTACATAGGGTATTTCTGGCAAATGCTTTTACACATTTTATTGGGTTAGCTTTGACATATGCAAGTCATAGAACTGAGAGAAGATTAAATCCTTCCAGCACCATGCCCAAAGACAGAAGCAATGTTTCCCCACTTCCTCTATTGATTAACACATTCCAGCTGCAGTTTGCCTCTGGCAGCAAGCACTTGATTGCATCCCAACACTGTGCAGAAGGGATGGAGAACTTGTAGCACCTTCCCACTGTCCCTCACCACTGCTATGCTGTTTGAGGCTTATGGGAGTTATAGTCCAACAACATTTGATGGGCCACACCTTCCCTACCCTTAGTCTATGATGATGGTCTTCCCTCTGGAATTAATACCAGCAGGGATTTGGGCATGTATGACCACCTTATACAAATAGCACACAAAAGAGGATCTTGTTTGTACAGGACTGTATAAGAAGGATGGTCGTGGCCTCATATTGTGCAGGATATTGTGATAGCCACAACGGAAAACTCCCAATTTTGAGTAATCTGGAATCACTGCTAAATGGGTTAAGTAAGCAAAACCAGATCACCCATGAACTAATCCACAGAAACAAATTGATCTGCTGAAAATGTAGGCTGAATGGATTTATGAAGGATACAGCAAACTCAAGCGGCAGTACTGGGGTGGCATTCATTATGCTTATAATACAGCAGCACCCATATACATTATGCTGCTATCACACTGCCAAAGCCTGGTTGAACCTTCTTTGATGGCATGGAATGCTTTGAGAGATCTGCACTTATATATGTATTGCATTGGACTTAAAAGTCTTTGTATTTTTGAATGGGAGAGATAATTATAGGATAGCCAGAGTAGGGTTAGACTAAAAGAAGCAACAAAATGTTGCAATGTATCACTTCTATGTTTTGGAGCTGATGGGGCTTAACAGTCAAAACTTAGTATCAAGAGATGTCTCTGCTGTACTTCAGGTGTAAATATCTGTATTAGCAGCAGCTGCTGTTTTTTTAAATAATAGTGGGACAATGAATCCACTGTAGGTTTTAGGCCATTTCCGCACTAGCCTGTTATAGTGCTATTATTCCACATTCAATATCCTATGGAATCCTGGTGTTTGCACGATTCCATAGGAAACTGCAAACCCCAGGATTCCATAGGTTGTGAAAGTGGAATAATAGCACTATAACAGGCTAGTATGGAAATGGCCTTAGTCTGAACTTTGAAAGAGCTACCCAAGGTGCCTAACCCAAATAGATCTAGCATTTTGGATCCTCCTTAAAGTCTGGATTACAATCCATAGTCGATTCACTGTTCCACTGACAGGGAAGCCCCCATTGCTACTGACTTTTGGGTGGATGGGATAGATAGATAGCATATGAAATTGCATTTAGTTTTCATGCAGGTCAGTGGTGCAGTTTTTGGGTGCAGTGGAGTGCATGCAGAAGGGAGAGACTGAAGGAGCAGCTTTAGTAAAATGACCTTGTGGTAGCCATGGTTTTAGATGCAAAAATCTTTTACAACTATGCCTTGACCACAGGGTGCCTTTTGGATAGGGAATCCAAATGAGTCTCACCTCTGAACTCCCGTGTTAACAGTGGATTAGAGTAAGCTACTTTCTCTCAACACAGCCACTACCAGCCTGCAACAGATGTATAATAGCAAACTACACTATGTCTGTATGTGCCTTGAGATCACCTGTCAACTTATGACAACCTCATGAATTTCATAGGGTTTTGTTAGGCAGGGAATACTTGGAGGTAGTTGGCAGTTCCTTCCTGGAAACATAAGCTGCAGCATTTTGTATTCATTGGTGGTCTCCCACCCAAGTATTAACCAGGGCTGACCCTCCTTAGCTTCCAGGATCAGACAGGATCTGATGCCTTTAGGGTATAATACAGTACAATGTGCTATATTCTGCTCTGTTAGCCCCACCTGCAACATCATGATAAATACAGTGGATAGCACTGCAGGATTGTTGTAATCCAGTGCTAGACAAAGAAGGCCATTGCTGATCTGTGAGGCATCAGCTGCTGGACTGCAGTGAGTTTTGAGGAAACTATGCAAATGCAAAATATGGCATAAGGATGATACTGCTCCTTGGAATACTGGCAGAAAACATTGTGAGTCTGCCATATCATATAGCATTAGAAGCACTGTTACAAACTATTACTGTTACTTTAGAAGCACTGTTACCTCAGCTTCAGTTCAAATCCCAACCTTCAGTAGAGGGATATACTGCAACTTTCTTGCAAAAGAGCCTAACCTGCAGAATTTAGTGTAAACTACACTGCAGGGCTGTCACAAATCACTCTGTCCCAACTACTATCCTTCCATGTACAGTGTAAAGACAGTTAACTGCATTTCCCTTTTAAAGTTTCTGCATTAGCAGTTTGTTTTTAAGGACAAAATCCAACTGCTGCTTCTAATGAAACCAGACTCACTGAATCAATTGGCAAATGTTAAGCCAGCATCTATGTTAATCCTACTGACTGAATGGGTTGGAACTAGCAACTGGGTTTAAACTTATTCCCCTCTAAATGTTTCTTTCTTTTTTTCTATAACCTTTGGCGTTTGCTTTATTTTGTTTTGGAAACTGTGGACATCCTGGTACCACATCCTCGGTGCATTAAAATCTTGGATTTCTCCATTGATTTCTATGGGCAGCTCTCACTTCCTTTCCTGTGAACATTTAAAAATAGATTCTCAGTGTGAACCAGAAGATGAGATGGTTCTCTTTGTGCTTTTTTATCTTTGCATCTCTGCCTCCATTCTCATTCACTTGTTTCTCTTGGAGAAGAAAAGTAAAGGGGAATGATGGAATAAGAAACAATGAACAAAGGAACTCAGAGATTTTCATTTCTGTCTCTATAGCTGAATCCATTCTTCTTCCCCTCTTCTGTGGCTACTAAACATGCTCTGTCCATATTAGACAGTTTTTTAGGGGTTTCCCATTGAGGTTTATCTACAAACAGTTCCCCCAGCCTTCTCACTTAAGGATGAGATGGTGGCTACAAAAGAACTTGCACTGAGAAACAATGTTGACCCTACCTGATGATTTCAGGTGTGGTGGAGGATCACCTTTGTGGAAGGGAAAAATTCAGTGACCAATGTCATTGGCAGGTGTACATGGAGTTGAAGGAGATGCCATCTTGTTCTTTGCCCCAGCTAGCAGAATATCCTGGGACAGCTTAAGAAATGAGTTTGGCATTAGCAGGAATGATAGGAATAGTGGGAGATAATGAATAGACTGTTGGGCTGGGATGTGAGAGACACCAGGCTCTAGTCCCTGCTGAGCTCTGGAACTGATCTTGGACTAGAACAATCTTAGACTGATCACTTTCTCTCAGGCTGACCTTTCCTCATAGGGTAACTTGTTAGTGTATGGCACAGGGGAAGGCCATGTGTACAACCTCACTTGAGCTCACTAGAGAAAATACTTTGGGGATATAAATATGGCAATTTTCAAGAAGGTACCAGATCTCTTCTAATCTTGGAAGCTGTGCAGGGTTAGGCCTGGTTAGTACTTGGATGGGGGACAGAATATCCAGTGTTCTGGACTATATTTCAGAGGAAGGAAAATGACAACCTACCATTGAATATTCCTTGCCAAAGAAAATCACAGGGTTGCCATAAATTAACAGACAACTTGAAAGCACATACACTCACAGAAACAGATGAAAGGGAAGCTGTCTTTAACTAACTGCCATTATGCCTTAGTTGGAGAGGGAATATTGCACTGAACTATTCTGTTCCAGGGCTATTGGAAAGGGGTAGCCACCCAAAGCCTGAGTGAAATCCAGAGTTGAAAACCAGCCACCTCTTGCAGCCATAGAGAAAGCTAAGCAAAGTAAAATCTTGGTCTAACTAACTATATGAGAGGTTTCTTTCTCTTCCAACTATGGAAGGCCTGGGTTCTGCAGATAAAAATGTACCATAACATCACCCTTAAAAACGTTCTCCTGCAACATCCACTTAATAACCAAGCACTAATATTTAGGCAGGCCTTCCAAAGTCAAGCTGGGTTGTGTTAAAAGAGGCTTTTCATCTATGTGGGCACTTTCTTTAAAAATATTGATTTTCTGTTAATTGCTCTATTAAACAGCTCTTACAATAGAAGTCTTATTTGCTGTGTTCTCTTTCCCTAGGTGCCTGTCTATTTTCTTTAGATTTGTAAATGCTCAATCAGCTTTAATTTACAGTAATGCTAGACTTGTGGAGACTCAAAGAAACTTTGATTTTAGGAGGTAGTATTCTTATGGGGTGGGAGCTGAATCAGTGTCTTCTCTCACCCCTGTAACTACACTTCCAGCTGTATATTTATTTATTAGGATGCAAGATGGTTTCCAATGTAATTAAATCAGGTTCCAATAAAAACACAATACATTATACATGTTAATTAATCTATTAAAATGCCAATTAAAATGTTTTGAAAATGCCATGCTAATAATAAGTAAGCAGTAAAATATTAAAAGGCCCAGCACATTTGTTTTATAACTTCTGGCCATTGTAGACAGTCAATTGCTGAAGGTCTGCCTGCGTAGAAAGATCTTTGCCTGCAGAAGGAGAGCATGGAGTAGGCCTACTTAGTCTGACTTGGGCCATTTCCACACTATACTCTTATAGAGTGATTATTCAACTTTCAACATCCTATGGAATCCTGGGGTTTGCAGTTTCGGGAGGGGTCAACCGGTGCCCCTACTGAAACTGCAAACCCCAGGTTCCATAGGATGTTGAAAGTGGAATAATCGCGCTATAAGAGTTAGTGCGGAAATGGCCCTTGGAAGAGAGTAGCACACTCTGAGAGTGGCCACCAAGAAGGCTGTGCATGATTCTGTGTTCATGCCATGCCAGAGTTGCTCTGTGTCATTTGGCAAAGGTTAAAACTTGAAATGGTAGATTAAGAAATTAACTGCAGAAGACTGCCTTAAGAAGATTTAGCCATGAGTCAATTCTCTGGTTATGTATCCTCAAATAGAACTGTGTTAGCTAGAGTGGATTAGTTAGTTAGAGAGGCAAGAAGGATTGGCTAAATCAAGACAGAGAAATTTTTCTCCTCAGTTTCTAGTTATTACCATCACATTCTTCAGCAGAAAAATAATATTTTAAGCTCCTACTCCTATCCATTCCTGAGAGATTATAGTTTTAAAAACCTGAAGTGCCAAGCATCAGATTCTTGGGCATATGACTGACTTATCACTTAGCAATTTTTTGGTGTTGTATTGAATAACAGAAACCTAACTGAGGGGCAAACAATCCATCAACAACCTCTGATCAAGGAGTAAACATATACATTAAAAGATTGTGCTTATCTGGCCCTTAAACAGAAAATGGTTTGGCACAGAGGAAGATATAGATGGATCAAAGAGTTTGAAAAAGCCAATTAAAGGATAAAGGGCCAGGTTCTGAATGTGAGATAATTATAGGTTGAAGAGGAGAGATTAAAATAGAAGAGAGTAGCAGGTATAGCAGGTCCTTAAGAACAAAGCAATTACTGATAAATGGCTGGAAGAGAAAGCAAGGGGGCAAAAGGCAACACAAGTGAGGAAAAGAAAAGAAAGTGGTAGAATAAAAAAAAAAGAAAGAAAAATATAAAATGAGAATAGAGGTACAAATCTAACAAACAGCAAACTAAACTAAATTAAATTAAAATTCTATAATAGAGAGTGGCAGTATTGGCCTAAATCATATTGTTATTGTTGTTGTGTGCTTTCAAGACATTATGACTTCTGGTGACCCTAAAAGTGACCCCATCATGACATTTGCTTGCCAAGATATCTTCTTGATAAGTTTTGTTTTGAAAGAGTTTGCCAT
Source organism: Ctenosaura bakeri (assembly GCA_948474755.1). Taxonomy (NCBI): domain Eukaryota; kingdom Metazoa; phylum Chordata; class Lepidosauria; order Squamata; family Iguanidae; genus Ctenosaura; species Ctenosaura bakeri. The sequence goes on from CAOLHI010001516.1 coordinate 221,193, forward strand.
TACCTTCCTCTGAGGCTAAGAGTCTGTGACCTTTCCAAGGTCACCTGGTAAGTTTCCATGGCTGAGTGGAGATGTGAGCCCTGGTGTCCCAGATGTCACCAGTCATGGTAGACTCAAAGGCACATAGGAACAAACTGTCTTCACTACTGGCTATGCCAGCTAGGACTGAGAGGAGCAGCTGTCCCTGCAACATTGGGAGGGTCACCCATTCGCCATCCCTGCTGTAGACCAAATTGTCTTGCCAACTTCCTGTGTAGGTGACAGTTCTTACCTTAATAAATGTGTTGAAAAGCTGTGATTCTCAGTGTTTAGTCTTCCAGATATTTTGGACCTCAGCTCCTACAAACCCAAACAGCATGGCCAATGGTGAGGGATTCTGTGACCTGATTTGAACACTTTTTTTGTAATTGAAAAATCACTTTTCCATGCTCTGGTAAGGTGAGTCTTTAGATGGGGAGTCCCTTCAGACAATGTGGGCTTTGCATATAATTAGAACCTGGCAGCAATGATACTCAAAATGGTGGTCCATGGGTTGGTCTCTGTGCCATTGGCTGCTTGTCCATGGCAACTTTCCAGAAAAGAAAGAAACAGCTGTACCTAATTGTCATGAATATGGTAATGATCCCTGGAACATTAGAAAAAATTAATTGTCACCCATATCAACTTATACATTTTGCTTCATCTGGTTTCTAAACTGAACAGTGAAGCAGCAGTAAGCATGCAACAGGCACCAGCTATCATCAATATACAGATGACAACAGGGCTGGGCAGTGGGGGCAGAATAGAAATGGGAAAGGCTAGTGAATGTAGCCCTTGCTCTGTCTCATCACAAAAGTGCTAATCTTGTGAAAGGTCAGTGACTGAATATAGCTTGTGAATATTATTATTTACTATTCTTATTTGCTATTGGAAGTCAAAAGAAGAGTACAGAAGTCCTGTTGTTTCCTTAAATCAAAGTAGGGAATGTGTGACTTTCTAAATGTTGGTGGACTTTAATGTCCATCAGCCTTAGCATATCCAATAGTAAGAGATGATAGATGATGTAGTCCAACAATATATGGAAGCCCTCATGTTGTCATGCCTGCCTTAAATCCCTTCCAATGTTTATCACATAGCTGCATGATTGATATTTGTGTTTCACTTATTCTTTGTTTTAAAATTACTCAGAAGGAAATGTTTTCTGTGCCAAGTGCCATACAAAACATTTTTAAAAATCTAATAATTGTTTTTAACTAATACAGGGAAAAATAGTACACCTTCTGTTGGTATCTGACATTTAATAACATGAGGAAACAAATATTTTCATGGAGCTCTGTTCTTCACTGTTGAGTAAAGAGTTTGGATTTGCCATTGCATTGGATTCTTAAGATTCTTTAGCACTCTTAAGTGGAATGGATTAACCAAATATTCTCCATGTGTGGAAATTAGTACAAAGCAGTGGGGGTGTACCTCTTAATTTAAAATGATCACGTACTGAAGTATTCATTCTAATTACACTCAGTTTGCCACTGGGCATTTACAAGGTCATGGATTTTGTTTCTAAATAAAGACACAGAAAGAGCCTGCCAGCCTTTGGAGATATACAAGCTTTATTTTGGGCTCCCTCTCTGCAGTAAATTGTACTGTGACTCTTACTGAAATTCAAATTTTAACCATAGTAAGGTTAATAAGTAAATACACAGACAGAAAGGAATGTTAACTGGTTGAGGAAAGGAAGAGGAGCTTGTCACCTGATGAAATCAGATATGCATGGCACTTGTAAATGTACATTAGTTTTGAAGCATTTTGCATTTATAGCTGACATCAAAACTTTAGCACATAGTACAGCCCTAACTGGTAGAGAACTGCCGCTATACTGAAGTAGGAATGCTGTGTGATAGGAAGAGTCTGCACACTCTGATTAGTTTTTGGATCAATCCAGACTGAGTAGAAAGACCAGAAATTCCAGATTTTGTTCCTGTTCTCTCTGATTGTATTTTGGAGATCCGTACATGGTTTGTTTATCCCAGAACATTTTCTGTCAGCTCTCAGTATGATCAAATACTGTTTATGCCAGCTCCCAAGGTCAGTTTATTTTAACCCAATACACAGGAACAAATTCTGAGACTTTTCAATCAGGTGAATGTGTCCTTTTCCTGGAATCCAGTTGCTGTACTGCGTGTGTGCAGTAGCAGCAGGAGGAAAAGCCCACAGTACAGGGGCCATAAGAGAAATAAGGCATTGAAGAAATAGGCTGATCAGGGTTGGTAGATTTTGTCAGAGCTTCTGCTCATAGCTGTTGTGCAAGCCTGAAAAAGTCCAACTTCTAATGTTTTGCACCAATAGGATTCTAAACTCTGAGTCCTTCAGAGGATACTATGTTGAATCTAAGCTTTGTCATACTTTGAATCCTGAAATTAATAGGGTTTCAGGTATATATGATGAGGCCTTAATTGACTTTAATTGGTCCACTTTTTATTTAAATTATTCTGGCATCAATAATTCTTCATCCATAGCTTTTCACCTGTGTCCAACTGATGTTCTGCATCCTTTAAAGCAGGTAGTAACTCACTTAAAGCAGAGGTGGGGCAGAATCTCTGACCATCCACTTGTTTCAGAATACAGCTCTCACAGTCTGTTATGCTTATGGCGCTGATGGGAAATGCATGCAAACATGTCTGAAAAGTCAAAAGTTCTTCACCTCTTTTTAAAGGATAAAAGGTCATACTCACATGAATAAGTTAACATGCTGGGAGTTAGCTAAGTGGAGACATGTACAATTAGTATAGCTGCTTCTTTTGCTCATAATGCAATCCATATTTACTATAGAAGACTGGTGATCAGGGGATGAACAGGGGATGGAGATTTTCATGATCTGAGCTGGATGTGAGATGAAGTTTTTGCAGGATCTGTATGTATCTTTTCTTTATTTTTCAGCATACCCACATGATTTTTGCCAATTTGCCACAGATGCTGTTTGATGCCTATGGAAGTTGACATATACAAACATGACTCAAAAGAAGACATTCTAGATATTGCCATGTGCCCAAATGTTACCCTATGCTAAAATGTGCTTGGCCTGGAACCGATTAATTTCACAGTTCAGTTTTTGCTTCAGTGTGCTATGTGAATATGGAAAGGATGGCAAACTAGTCTTTGTTTTAGAAAGATAAAACGGAGTCCTGTAGCACCTTTGAGATTAACTGAGAAAAAGAATCTCACATAAACTTTTGTGGGCCCCATTCCAATTCAACAGATTGGATTAGATATCCAGAAAAGCTTATACAAATAATTTGTTTTTCTCAGTCTCAAAGGTGCTGCAGGATTTGTCTATAGTTTTCCATGCTAAAACAGGATACATAACTAGATCTTTGAACACTACTGGTCTTTCTTTCATTAGCCTCTCTGGTTTTTCTATGGTTGGGTTACTCTAGAAATGATGACACAAAAGAGACAGTTTTTGAGCAAGTGACCTCCTAAGGCAATCCTATGCCTATGAGATAATTATTTCCCATTGTCAGCACCACTGTGTCCTTATTCAATAAATGTCATTTCTTGGCTAAGGCTGTACTGAGCAGGTATAAATAATGAACCATTGGCACCTGCAGCCTTTTTGATCTTGAATAAGAGAAAACTCATAACAGCATCATGAATCTGTGGTTCTCTGAAAAGATGTCCATGAGGAATTTCACTCAAACACAGTGTAAGAACTTATTTAGGTAAAGTGAAGAGAGCTTCTGAGTTCACACTTATGCTGATACTGCTTCTGAAGTTTCAACATGATGGATATGTTGTGAAGCCAGAACTGACCCTACCATTAAGCAGAGTGAGATGACTGTCTTAGGTGGCAGGTGTTGGGAGACAGGATAACAACAAATGAACCTCCTGCTCTTCCTCTGGAGACCTCTAACCATTCCTTTCTCTTGGAGAATAGTGACTATGTGTCACACAGCCTGTCCTGCACCTCCTAAAATGTCCTGGTGTCCTCAGAAATGGAGGGCCCTATCAGTGTTTGTCATGTCTTCTTCTGGAAGACCATTCTTCAGGTGAAGACCCAGAGCCCCCTAGATAGTAGTCCCCAGTATGAACTGGCACAGCCTGGGTTCCAGGAAGACCCTAAGAAGGGATGGGTGAGGAACTCTTCCTGCAAAATAAAGAGAACTTGGCAGAGCCAGAGCTACCTCAAAGCCCTCTCACCCCATAACGCCAGTGGACCAGATCCACTATAATCATAGAATCATAGAATCATAGAAATTCAGAGTTGGAAGAGACCACACAGGCCATCCAGTCCAACCCCCTGCCATGCAGGAACACCTTCAGATCAATCCCGACAGATGGCCATCAAGCCTCTGCTTAAAAACCTCCAAGGAAGGAGACTCCACTACACTCTGAGGCAACAGATTCCACTGCCGGACAGCCCTGACTGTCCTAGAAGAAGTGGTTGGCTATAGCAGATGACTTCCTCAGGAGTAAAACATTCCTTGTGAGGAAGCTCCTGTTAGAAGCTTGTTACAGATTGCATGTGTGTGATGCCAGCAGTCCCTGGATAAAAACATCGGTCTGAGGCTGCAGAAGCTGTGGAGAGCATAATATCTATACCCCGTTGGTCTTCCTGAATTCCTTTGCTGGGATCCAGTTACAGTCCAGCTGAAAATGTACTTTGCCTTTGGGCCCCTGCACTTTCCTTTCCTAGTTTTCTGATAGGATTTTATTGTGATTTTGGTCCTGTTTCCTGGATCCTGATTTTGAATTCTCTCCGTGTGATCTGTCTGCTGGCTGTGCAAGGCTTTGCTCACACTCATTTGAACTACATGAACTTGTATCTGAGACTTGCCTGCCTGAAACCAGAACTGTGCTGAAAGTATGGTTCACCTGCCAATCCAGTCAGTTTCATTCCTGAAGTAAAGGGAGGTGCCATTTTGTCCTTTGCTTAAGGTAGCAAAAAGTCTTGGGCCAGCTCAGTATAAAGGAAGAGAGGAGCCTTGCTTGGAGATGGTGTGAAGAATCTCACTGCAACAGAAAAGCCTGGCCCAGTTTTTTTAATAACAATATGAAATATGTTCACATTGAACATTTGGTGTTGCTGGTGGGAAGTTTCATTGCTAAAAGGAATGATTTATTAAAAATTAATTAAAATCAATCTATGATTAATATTATTTTTTCTTTTCCTTTTAAAAATTTTAAACTTTATATTTATTAAACAATTTACATTATTACAATATCACTATTTTCCCCGTTGTTCCAAAAGAGCTCATACCTCTTTCCCTCATAATAATACACAATTCATGACAACTTACAATAAGATCCCGCTGTGTCATACCTCTTGCAACAATAATATGTTCTATTTCACTGCATATTGTTATGTAGTATTTATCTAATTATTAACTCAGAATATCACTTGAACATGTGGTGGCTCATAAAGCTAAAAAATGTTTTCCATACAATCTCAGAATGATCTTCTTTTATGTCTCCTTTTGCTAATCTTAATTTATAAGTTAATTTTTCTGAAAGAGTTATTGCCCATATCCTGTTTAAGTATTTCATAATTCATAATTCCTTGCTTCTCTAATTTTTTCCAAGTTTTTATTATTTCTAACCTTGCTGCTCATAACATAAGAAATGTAAGTTCTTTATTTGGTGAATCTTTATTCTCATTTTCATATAGAGAAATCATTAATAATGCAATACCCCTCTATGCCCCTACTATTCAACTTATCCATTGATAGGATGTCATCCCAGAATCTTTATATCTTAGGACATGTTAGTCACATGTATGTCCAATCCCCTATTTCTGTACACTTTCTGCAACGTAATTTTGATATTCCATTGTTAATACTGTGTAATTTAAGCGGATTATAAGAGCATTTATGTATGACTTTCAATGTATTTTTTCTCATTTGTGCCAATATTGATATATGATTCATGGTTAATATTCTTGAAAATTTTTGAAATGGCAAGGCATAGCTAAAGAGGATTGACTTTTTAAAAAAAAGGCTATCTCAGTAGCCATGCTTGCATGTTGACAAGCTCCTATACCAATTAATTTACTTAAATGTTAAAAAAAACCAGTTCCTAAACTACTCTCAGCAAAGGAAAGGGGTTTCATGGGTATAAAGCAGCCTTCTCAAATCTGATGCCCCTCATGCTTGCCAGAGTTGTTGGGAACCTCCAAGACTTCTGGAGATTGCCAGGTAGAGGAAGACTGTCCTATAGCAATTAATTCCATTAATGATTCACTAGGAGAAATAAATGGACCGTTTCCTTTAGCAGCAAATGTTTGGTAGGTGTATGATTCATAAGATTGTAGAATTTTAGAGCTGGAAGGGACTTCAACAGCCATGTAGTTCAACTCCTTGCTGTGCAGGAATACACAGCTACAGCACCACAAAACATACCCACCCAACATCTGTTTAAAAAGACCTCATGTTTAGCAAAAAGTAGGAACATGGACACAGTGGATTTGATACTGTCTGCCAGTGGCCTGTGTGAATCTGAACAGAAGTGTCAAATTAAACTTCCAGTATACTCATTATTTCTGATGTTAGGAGCTTAGCTCCAGATTCATTTATCTTTCTGTCAATTAAGCATAATTAGCAATGAAAAGTTACAGTTCTAAGCATGGTTTGCATTGCAGTTTCATGCTGCTAAATGTTACCATTGAAAATTTTGCAAAGGGATAGTGGTTCTATAATTTCAAGATATAGTGAGTATATGTGCTTTCAAGTCACTTTTTGACTTAGGGTGGCCCTATGCATTTCATAGAGTTTTCATAACCAAGGAATACTCAGAGGTGGTTTTGTCAGTTCCTTCCTCTTAAAGATAGCCTACAGCACCTGGTATTTGTTGGCAGTCTCCCACCCAAGTACTAACCAGGGCTGATCCTGCTTGGCTTCCAAGAAACCCCTCCTTAAACTGCCAGGCCCAGGATTTCATAGGATGGAACCATGGCACTTAAGAGTGGAATAGTAGCTCTATGATTCTGTTAGTGTGAATGGGCCTCAGTTTTCAGTGACAACTGTGGCTTAGGGGATGTAATGCTTGCTGGAAGGGTGATCTGAGCATATGCAGAATGTTTCTCCTTTTCTTCTCCTTGATAAGCATCCCACACTGGCCAGCTCCTTATTCCTCTGAAATATAGCCAACAGCACCTGATATTCCTTGGAAGTCACTCATCCTAGTACTAACCAGGGCTGACCCTGCTTAGCTTCCCAATTCAGATGGGATCTGGTGCCTTTAGGGTATTTAGGAAAGGCTCAAGATATGAACTAATTATTTATTGGAGTTAATAAATTAGGTGCTTCAGTTGTCACTTTTTCCCCCAACAAAATTGACACAGCTGGGACTATGACAGGTTCACGTCTTGTATTTGATTCAGAATACAGCCTAAGGAGGGAAGCCACATCTCGAGAAATCAGCTCTTCTTCCAAGCTGACTTGTTTTCCCCTTCCTTTCCATCTATTGAAGTTGTCAACAACAACAAAGAGCAAAAATTAGCATCAGACAAAAACAATGAAAATGGATCTTAGGTTCTGAACAACTGCTGGCAATGAGCTAGTCATCTACCAAGCTAAAAAACTCTCTTGCAGAATGATTTGTGTGGTAGTTGAAAGCTGGGTTGTCTAAAATTCAGATTGCTATCTGTAATACATTGGGGAACTTTTGGTTATGCGACTGGCTCAAGAAGAAGTAAAGGAGCTTGCCAGCTGTTGAGTGGAATAAGAGTATGAATCCCAGTGGATCCCTTTGCCTGCTTGGATGGGTTTTCATTCCAGTATTGGCTCCATCATGCTTTGTTTTTCATTCACCATAAACTGGTAGAGGAAAATAAAATGCAGGTTGCGACTCTTTATCATGTCTCCAAAATAATTTATGAGGCAGCTGCATTGAGCATAAAATGCTCATAAACAGTAACAGCTCCACAGCATTTTGGGGTTTTCAAGTTACAGAAGATTGGGAGCCATGTGGCAGCCAGTTAAAAATTTGATGCATACTGTTGTAGTCAGAAGAGGGGATGGGTACTTATAGGCTATCAAATCCATGGTTAAGGGTATCATTGCCCACAATTCCACCCCTCTAATTAATAATGCGGATGCATGGAATGGATTTATTCATTTATCCATTTGGATAACCAGGTATCCAAGTGGATAATCAGTTTTTTATTTAGTCAAAGATCAGAGATAGGCACTTCTCTCATAAACAACAGCTAAAGATGCTTGAGAAATTTATCCAACTTGCATTTCAAAGTTAAGTGACCTAATCTACACTTCATAGACTTATATCCAGATTGAAATGCAGGTGTAGCTCAGAAAAGTTACTTTTTTAGACTATGACTTCCAGAATTCCCTAGGCATCATAGCCACAGGGGGTTGTAGAGCAAAAGTAATTTGTCTAAGCTCTGAAGGCAGTTAGGCTTCATCTTCTGTTTCATGTCTCCAAATGTTATGATGTAGTTCTTCGTAGTAAATAAATAAACACATGCCAGAATGCACATTTTAGAAAAATATATCTAGAAGTGCATACATGAAGATGAAATATATTACAAATATTTATTTAAATGACACTTAAATAGAATGTTAGTGCTTTTTAAAAAAAAATGTAAGAAGGAAATATGATGGAACAGATGTATGAATAAAGACATGCAAAACTGCAAAACTGACATGGACTGGAAATAGATTGATCCATCCTTTCCTAATAACAGATGCCTCTTAATAAAGGTGTGTCACGTAATCATTTGAATTCACCTCAAGAACTGATTGTGTGGCAAGAGGTGGAAGATCTGAGTTTTCACCTCTTCTTCCTTTCTTCCCCTTTATTACACCCAGAACTTCAGTCATACAGACTTAACAGCAAGAGTTAATAGTATGTGTAAAGAAATATTACTTTGTGCCCATAGCAGCATTTTAAATGACAATCCCAATAGGCTTCCTGCCATGAGGATTAAGGAGATGGGGTACTTAGAAACAACATCTTTCCTCAGTTATGTCTTACTTTGTTCTCACACATTAAGATTGTGTGAATGGTTATGAGAAAAACCATCCTGAACTGTAACACTCATCATCATCATCATCATCATCATCATCATCATCATCATCATCAGTATTCCACCTTTCTCCCAGAATTTAGACTCAAGGCACCTTAAAATTTGAAAAACAATACAGCTCAATGCATTTTAAAAAGGGAACATTAAAGTGGAATTAAGGTATTGACAATATTAAACTGATTTAAAGCTGCACCTAAAAAGATGAAGTATTATTAAAAGATAAAAAGCAATTAAAACCATTCAGTTTAGAACAATTCAGTTTAAAACAGTACAGCAGCCTTTAGCTCATTCTTTTAAAAACTTTCTCTTTTAAAAGCTGTTGGAATTAAAAGATCTTTGCTTGCTGTGGAAGGACAGCAAGGAGGGGGCCATTCTGGCCTTCTCTGGAAGGGAGTTCCAGAGTCTAGGGGAAGACACTTAGAGGTCCCTCCCTCATGTTCTCTCCAACCATGCTTGGGATGGTGGTGAGACTGAGAGAAGGGCCCCTCCTGATGATTTCAGGGTCCAAGCAGACTTGTATAGGAAGATACAGTCTGGACCTGAGCAGTATGAGTCATTATAGATCTTAACCAACACTTTGAATTGTGCCCAGAAACTGGCAGCCAGTGGAGCTGTTGTAACAGGGAAGTAATATGGTCTCTGTAACCTGTTCTGTTTAACAACTTGGCTGCAGGTCTTCATTCTATCTGAAGTTTTCAAACACTTCAAAGGCAGCCCCATGTAGAGCATGTTAAGACATGTCCCACTGTGGCCAGATCTGACATCTCAAGGAACAAGCACAGCTAGCGCACACATTTTAAATGTACAAAAGCTTTCCTGGCCACAGCCAAAGTTGGGCCTCTAGGCTCAAAGCCAAACCCAGGAGAACAACCAAACTGCAAACCTGAATCTTTAAGGGAACAGTAACCCCATCTAACACAAGTTGAATCCCTATATGATTAAAGTTCCTTGATGGAAAAGATGATACATGCATATAGGGAAGTAAACAATAACACAAATGTGTTACAGGACAAATGTGCCCTGGACATTCCTGGTGGTTTTCTATGGCCTTGTTTTCACAGACAGAAGCTAAAGTGGTAAACCTGTATCTGGCCTACATTTCACATAGAGGTGAGGGTTCCCAGATCTTCCCCCTGAAAAGCATTCCCAAACGTAGAAATCTATACATGAAGAATTCCTCCCTGAAACATGTTTTGGACAGAATGAGGTCCAGCCAGGAAAGTCTGATAAAGCAGAAACAGGATCAGGACCTTGGACAGATCCCTGGAGGCAGGCACACTACATATACATTAATGGCACACTACAAACATTTATATATGAGTCCTCACAACTGCTCATATAACAAAATGAATCTCCCCAAGAAGGTTTTGACTCCAAGGGAACTGACTTTTGGATTTACTGCTTTCAGTGCCTGCTATTTGAAAGACCTATATAATCTCACACACTTCTTTGAAGATTCATGGCCAAAGTCAAAATTTACATCTTTCTGTATCCTATTACATTCTGTCCCACTCCTGTGCAACTAACCTTAAAAACCTGTGGTTTAATATCACCTATCAAGCTATCTGAAGAAGTGGGCTGATATCCATGAAAATTCTTGCTAAAATAGATCTGTTTGTTTTAAAGAGGTTCCTAGACTCCCCCCTGCCCAGCACTTTTTTTCCTTGTTAGCTGCAGGCTTCCCATCTGTAGCAAGGAAAACTTGTTTAAGCTGGCTGGAAAGGTCTTTTAAGACCATAGACCAACAATGTTGTGCTCTTAGCTCCACCGCTAGTAGGAAGCTACCTTGAATCTTAAAGGGCCATTTCCTTTTTCAATCGTTCATGAAGTACAGAGATATCTATACCCACTAATCAGGATGGCTGTGGATCACCTCCAGTCTATCTCTGTATATTTGTCACTGAGGAATGTTAGCCTGAGGGTACAGTTGCTCAGATGTCCTTCTGTCAGGTTTCCCACTGGCAAAATGATAGCAACTGTTTAAACAGAATGTTGAACTAGATAGGCCTTTGGTCTGATCCAACATGACTCTTTTTATGTTCTTACATCTCTTATCATGATGGGGTGATGGACACTACACCAGGAAGGAGTCTTTTGCATCTCATGAATCTGGTAAAGCCATTATCTTCATTTCTGGCAGAACTTGGGATAAGACTATGGAGACAGAGATACTTCATCCAGGTTGTTACCTGTACTCTCAGTTTTGTTGGTGGTGGTGGGAAAGCAGTGATGCTCAAATATGACAAAGTGAGAGCCTGGAAAAACATGGAGAAAATACCTGGAGTCTGAAGGACACTCTGTTGTAACTGACTCTTTTGCAATTCTCATTTATTTGAACTGAAGAGTCATTGCGTTTTTGTTTTCTGCTATTGACGCTATGCTTTTCATTGCTTTATACTAGGCTAGAGTTCTAACCTAGGTTTAATAACTTCATGACAGATGGAAATATGGCAGATGAAGCCTTTTGCCTGTCTGGAAGGGAGAAGCAATGCTACATCTGTTGCCTTATATGCAGCTCTTACAGGGACACATGTATTGACATTTAAAGGTGTAATAGTGACCATAGCTGATAAGCATCCTTTATGACAATCTGGTCCCAATAATGATTTGAATAAAAACCCACATATAGCAATAGTTTGATTTAATAAATTGGTCATCCCAAATCAAATTTGACAGCCATGGAAATAGGATAATGATCTGAGCTAAAAGTGTGATACGTGTCTGTTTTATTTTCATTAATAGCAAATATCTGCCATATACAAGCTATGCCTGCTCAGTGTTCATCTTTTTCACAACTGTTAAAGTTTTAGGAATCCATCGTCCCTATACATCTGGTTGTCCTATCCCATCAAGTGTTGGGAAAGTTACTTTTTTTGGACTACAGCTCCCAGATACTCCCAGTTGCTATGGCCACTAGCCATTGTGGCTGGGGAATTCGGTAAGGTGCAATCCTTTTTTTTTTTTTGCTTTTATTAATCTTTTCTAGAGTAAATTTCTCTGTAATAATTTCATATACCTCTACTGAACACTATACTCTTTGAAATAAGTAGGTGTGAAGTAAGGAGGTTGTGTGATGTGGTTCTGACTAATCTGTTATAGCGCGATGATTCTACTTTCCACGTTCTATGGAATCCTGGAGTTTGCAGTCTCGGGAGGGGCTGGCCAGCCCCTCTCAAAACTGCAAACTCCAGGATTCCATAGAATGTTGAAAGTGGAATCATTGTGCTATAACAGCCTAGTGTGGAAATGGCCTAAGAGAAATGCTAACATCGGCCTAAGTGTAATTGCTTGTCCCACCTAGAATAGTTGCACTGGATCAGTTGCTTAACAGCAAGCATAAATCCTGTTCCTTCAGGGGCTGGCCTTTAAACAGTCTTTAAACACAGCCATGGATCCCGCTCAAGATTTTTGCTGCTGTTGAATTTGGCAGTGCACCCTGCTGGAGGAAGTTTATCACCTTCTTGGTTGGCCTTACTTAAATGCTTCACATGCTTTCCAAACCACTGAATGTGTGTGTGTGTGTGTGTGTGTGTGTGTGTGTTTGTTTGTTAAAGGTGAAATGATTTCTCATTTTACAATATCAGCCCAGAAAAAAAACCTTTAAGTTTTTCAAAAACGTATTGATTATTTTTGTAATGACTCAAAAGAACTTAAAGGAATGACATTTAATTGTTCCTTACTTCCACTTATATTCTTGTTTCATAACAGTGTGGCAATCAGACCAAATGCAAAGCATTACCTTATTTTGCTGTGCTAAATAGCATCAATAGATCTATTTTATTCAGCAGGGTTCTCTCTTACTCTCCAGGCTCTCTGGTTCTCAAACTGTGCTCTGTGACCACTCATAATTCCTCACTGCACTTTCAGATGGCACTCAAGAACACATTGAAAATACTGTATTTGCTGGCGTATAAGACACATTTTTTCTCCCGAAAAATACTGATTGAAAATGGGGTGCATCTTATATGCTGGTGTGTCTTATACACCGGCAGATAGTATTTGCCAGTGTATAAATGGGGTGTGTCTTATACATGGGTGCGTCTTATATGCCTGCAAATATGGTAACAGAGGAAAGTGTTGAAGAGCAAGAGTTTCTTTGGTCCATTAAGCTGGGAAGACAAGCCATTTCCCAGTTCAAAATCCAAACTTTAAATTAAGCAGCTTGCCTTATCAGCAATGCGAGTAGCCACAGCAAAAGAATCTCTTCTTGCACTCTGGCTTTTGCTTAGGGTGGTCACCTGAGAAGATGGGGCTCCATAATTTTGTGGAAGAGAGAATTTCAGGAGATGCAACTTCTTTTGCAAGGGAAACCTGCTGATCTCATGTGGCTGGAGCTACCCCTCTCCCCTGCCTAATTGATACCATTTATCTCTTTCCCCAGGCATGTTTATTATTTTATTAACATGGATGGAAACATTCTGAAGGCTTTTTCATTGCAAGCTGGACATGATATAAAAAACTACCTTCACGTTTGCTAGTTCAGTTTGTTACTATCCAAAGTTACTATTCAGTTTGTTACTATCCAAAGTCATGTCATTATCATTAAGGAAACATTTTTGGTGCATTTTGCCATTTCTTTGAAACAACCTTCTATGCCTCTATTGAGCACCATTGTCTTTGAGAGAAATAGATGTGGAAAAAGGTACAGAGTTCCTGACCAGTCTCAGTTAACCAATCAATCAATCAATCAATCAATGAATCAATCAATCTCCTGCCTTTCTTCTAGCGTGGGACCCAAGACAGCTTAGAGAAATGCCAACATTGGCCAAAATTCTATAGCTAGTCCCATCTAGATAGTGCCGTTGATCCAGTAGAGGAATACTAACTATAAATCCCATAGCTTTACTGGCATATTACCATTACAGAGATTCACAGTAATAATGATAGTCATGAACTCAAAGTGGGACTATCACCAAAGAGAAATGGGAAGCTTCAGTGAATGTGTGATGCTATTACATGCCTCCTAAAAGGTTTGCACTAGTTTCACTAGTTGCCAATTTGCTTCCAGATCCCATTCACTGTTAATATTAGATTTCACTGCCTTATTTGACACTGGGTCATAATCGGTAAGAACCAGCACTTCCCATATCTGAAGGGAAACTAATATGGCTTTGCATGGGCCAGCCAAGTATAATGTTTGTGCATTCTCTTGGTCTCTGAACAATTATGGAGGAAGGGAAAAATACTGAAGAGAATGGGAGCCCTGAGCTCGTACACTGTAATATAGTTTGCAATAGTTTCTAAGTCCCTACTGCAGAACACATGTGTTGGGAAAATCCATCAAGCTAACAAATTCAGTAGAGGATTTAACTGTAGCCTAGGCATCAGTTGACCATGTACAGCTTCTTTTCAGGTAAAAGACATTTTCCCAGTACTTGCTAGTCCTTTGACCTTTTAGGGAATGAGACATACCATGTCACAGTCACAGTGTCAGCTTGTTTTTCTGAAGGAAAACCAAGGTAATACAAAAACATTTTGCTGGGTTAGCCCATGTGAAGTCATGTTAGTTTCTTCTTCATTTAGTCCACTTTACAGAATTTGAGGGAAAGTTACATTTTTTCAGATGATAATCCCCAGAATCCCCAGCCAGCATGGTCAGGGACAGGGGGATTCAGTTCTCGGCACTTTTCTAACTGATGGTTTCCTGTTTCTTTCCACAAGACAAGTATTCCTGGGTCAGCTTTTCCACTCCTGAATGTTGGAACCTTTCCCTAGAAAAGTTAAGATATATTTTTTTTAAAGATATAAATCCTTATGTCACCAAATTTAAATTTTCAGAGGCCTGTCAGAGAAGGCTTTTATTTATGCTTTTATTGTAATTTATGATGATTTATTTATTTACTTGAGTTAGAATTATTGACTCTTAGAATTCTGAAGTTGGAAAAGGCTTCACCCATCATCTGTTCCAAGTCCTTGCTCAATACAAAATCCACACTGGAAGATGCAGCTAGAGAACATCCTTAACAGATGGCTACCCAGCATCTGTTTCAACATCCTCTGCAAAAAAGAGCCTTTCACTTCCTTAAGATAACAACCACCTCTTACCATTAAGACGTTTCTCCTAAGATTTAGCTCATGCTCTCCAGACGTTCTGGTCTGCTTTAGGCCATTAATATCAGTTTTGTATACAATTAAACCCAAGCCTTTCTTAACTGATGATTGAGGTACTAACAAGGGCAGCCTATGGCCCAAGCATGAACATTGACCGTCCTCTTGCTTAGACTATAGGTGGCAGTGTGTGCTAGTTTCCAGATTCTCTGCAACTGAAATGTGTGCTTACCACGTTAATGATCCTACGCATGTGAAAAATCTGAATCCCATTGCTACACATTTATCAGAATAGAAGCAGCTGCTCCAAAACTGGAGTAAAGCGTCCATTACTCCCTCTGCTGAGTCCACAAGCTGCCCTGCTCTAACCCTCTTCCTTTTGCTTGCTAGCCACATGATCTATTGTGCGTGCAAGAACTGTGACACAAGTGATTCATGTGTGCTGACCTGATGTTAAATAATGGTCTCCGAATGTCCTAGATACATTCATTTATGGTTTTGCACCCAGTTCTCTGAGCTAAACAATATTCAGGGAGCAAAGTAAGCAGCTAGAGAGCTTTCATGAAGTAAAATCAAAGTTTTATTTCAATTATTAGATACTGCAATTCTTCAAGTTTGGTTTATTCCTATTAAATAAATGTAGTCTTTTGCTTAAGAGCGATAACTTGGTTTATATAATTTACCTAACCCCACCCTTCCAATTTGTTCTTCAACCTTAAACTGGTGTACTTTGTTGAAATACAACTTGAAATATAATAAGATGCTGCATACAGAATTGATTTGTGCTTTACACTGGAAAGTGCTTAGCTTTACATTAACTCCAGATTTTGATTCTTGGGGGTATAGAGTATACATAGGGTAAACTGGCCACAGTAATTGTAGGTGAACAAGGGAAATTTTGGTGTATTTTCCCATTTGTTTTCATTTGACTACCTTCATTCATTTCATTGTCTATTTTTAAAAAAGATTTTTACTGAATAATAAAAAAGACAAAAATACAAAAAAATACACATACATATAACTTCAAACAAAAACTGCAAGAAACAATTGTGATAAACTATACACAAAGAAACTATAAACTACTAAACTCATACCTAATTAAAAGTGGTTCTCACCCCAGTTGCCAGTAGCGAATCATAATCTAACAGTAACCCCTAGCCATTAAACTGTAAAGTAATAAAAAGATTAAACTTGCTGCTTACAGTTTATTTTCATCATAACTCTAAATCTACCATAATAATTAGCATTTAGTAATTTCAAGTAAGTAATTAATAATAATTCCAGCTTAATTATATAAAAAAAGGAAAAGATATACTTGGTGCTTTAATAAATGCAGTTATGTTTCATTGCCCATTTGATTGAGTTATGTTCACTGATTTCATTGGAAATCTAGCCAGTCTTCTCTTGCCTCAAACTTTGGTGTTTTTCTCTTAAACCAATGTCAAGAGCAAGAAATCTGCAAGCATGATGTGATTTCCCTTTGCAAATAATATACATGAAGCAACTGATGCTGGAGGTAGGGGAAATGAAGTGTTAGTGGACGGAGGCCACAGATGCACCATTGGACACTATCCCCTCTCCAATATCAAAGTAAGATTCTTCTGCATGCTAAATGGAAAGTCCCCTCTTGTTCTTTGCCTCAGGCAACAAAATGTATTGGGCCAGCTCTGAGCTTCACTCTATTTTTTGACCCATTTGGGTAGTCAGGATTTTCCAATAAAAACACGTCATCTGAATAAAATCAAATATGAGAACACCTGGCCTAATTTTAAGAAATTAGTTTTCAGGAAGTATCACAGAGTACGCATTTGCACATGACGGCAAAGTTAAAAACTGGTTGGACTGAGGCTGTTAATTGAGTTTTTATCATCTTAGGGAGGAAAGCACTATAGCCCTAGACTACTGGGTCCTGAAATCTTCAGCTCTCTCTCTCTCCCTCCCTCCTCCCCCTGCTCGCCTCTCTCTCTCTCTCTCTCATATATATATATATATATATATGAGACACCAATAAAACAGGTTATCTGAGCATTATACAGCTATCTTCAAATAAAACAATAATGCAAAATAAATTAAAAAAAATAAGGAAATACCTACAAATACAATAATACTAGGTCAGTATGACAAATACCCTAAAGACACCAGATCTCATCTGATCTTAGAAGCTAAGCATGATCACTTCTGGTTAGTACTTCGATGGGAGACCACCAATGAATACCAGGTGCTGTAGGCTATGTTTCAGAGAAAGGAACTGTAAAAAACACTTACTGAGTATTCCTTGCCTAAGAAAGCCCCGTGAAATTCATGGGAGTCAATAGGCAACTTGAAGGCACACAGAATAAGCCGAGATAATGAAAATACAGTGTAAAGCTAACACACTAAAATGTGATAAAAATATGAAGCTAGGACTAAGCATGAAATAAAGTAGTAGTAAAAACCCAAGAGATCTCATAGGCGTTGAAATAGCAAAATTTTATAGGCCTAGGAGAATAAAGAAATAGAACAAAGGGAACTAGCAATGGAACAAAAACAATATTAACATCAGGCAAATTCTTTTCCAAAAAAAGGACTGAAAAACCAACCAAAACTTCACAATAACAATTTGTTCAATAAGAGATATACAAAGACAATGTGAGGTATTTGGATTTTTTTAAAAAACAACAACATTTACCTGGATTTCCAATGATATCCCAAGCAAGCTTTGGGAGGCTTTTTGCCAAACTTCTTTACTTAACCCACTAAGTTTATACTTATCACAGAAAGGTCCATCACAGACTAGTTGTGATGGACAGAAAATAAAGGCTATACTATATAGCGTAATGGAATGAAGGCAACCAATAGATGGATTTAATTTGACTTCTGAGTGCTACCATGTAAAAGACAAGCAATGTTCTTTGAGAATTCACTTATTTGCATTATGATATCTCTCATACATTATGCAGATGTTAAGAGAACAAACAAGTGTACTGCCTTATGCCAACATCTTTGCTGAATATTTTTAATAACTGGATGATGACCCCACTGCTGTAGCTGGCTGGGCCTTAATGGCTGCTAGAGTTACCATATGTTTAGTGTTGCTATTTTGTCTTTTTCTGTTTCAGAGAAGTCTTGGCATTATGCATTCTGCTGGCACTATTAAGTTGAGCACATGTGTCCTCTAAGGATGCTACTATGTCTATGACGGTGGTGATTTTGAAAAGTGGCAATAAACATTTACAGAAAGGGGTGGTTGTCACTAAAAAATTTACCTTTTAAGTTACTTCTCTGAAAAAAAACCCTATGGGAATACTATAAACTGCTGGTCTGTGGTGCAGAATGCACTCTCCTCAAAAAGTAGGCAGCAGCATAAATATAGTACAAGCCAACATTGGAAACCTGTGCTATTCCTTCCCCACTGTTTAATTAGATTACATTCCCATAACCATACAAGTAACAGAAACTATAGAATCATAGAGTTGGAAAAGACCACAATGGCCATGAAATCCAACTCCCCCTCGTATTGAGCTTAACTCCCAACTGAGTTATACTGCATAATGAATGAAGTTATTCTTCAGTAAGCTATAAACTTTATAGTATCTTTGTTATTGGAAAAGTGATTATGAGTAACATTGTTGTTGTATGCCTTCAGGTCATTTCCAAATTATGGCAATCCTAAGGCAAACCTATGATAGTTTTTTGGGGACTGAGAGTTTGTGACAAGCTCAAGGTCACTCAGTGGAGAATTGAATCCTGGTCTCCAGGACACATTAAACCGCTGCAGAATGCTGGTTGTCTATGAGTAACTAGTTCTAAGTAAATAGTAGAGTGCAATATGTAACCAGTTCCTAGAATCTCTGGTCTCCTCTTAGGGATGGAGGCAAGAGTGCATCTCTAAAGCAGTGATGGAAGTAGTGATGGAAGGGAGCCCTCCCTTTGTTTAGGGTACCAACCAGGTACTTCCAGACAGAAAGTTATTTCCACATAGTTTGGATACATATGGACCATTTAGCAGTGATGTAGACTCAAGTCGATAGACTGGGACTCAAGTCAGACTTAAGTCACTTCAGTGACTCGACTCAAACTCAGTTTGGTCATAAATGATGCACTGACTTGACTTGACTTGAGACTTGTATATTTTTAATGACTGAGTTGATGATGCCCTTGGTTCAGTAACATAACAAATTCATCTGGAAATCTTATGACTTTGAACAACGCTTCCATCTCTTTTTGCCTACTGGTGACTTGACAATCTGTCTGAAGCCCAAAGTGTGGGTGCATTTCTCAGAAGGGGAAAAGTAAACAGGTTAGGCAATGGGCTTGAGGCAGGCTTGAGGTCTGCGCAGCAGCCTGTCCCTGCTGCATATTGGAGGAGTCTTCTAAAACGTTTCCTAACAGGAAAAAAAGACTCTCCCTCAGAGTGCACAGTGCATTTCTCGGAGGGAAACAGCAAATGTGTTAGGCAATGGGCTTGAGGAGGAAGGATCCTTCCTTCTAAATCATTTGAATCTTCAGTAATGGGGGTAAGATAGGATCCTATTCTCCACTTCCAAAGCTGCAGGTGGCAAAATTGCAAATGTGGAAACCCGACTCTGCTTAAAAATCAATTTATTTCTCTCTCTCCAATAATTCTGGAATTTTGTTTGGGTATAAAGTTGGCTTCCAGACTTGAGACTTGACTTGAAAGTATCTTCAAACTTAGACTTGACTTGAGACTTGAAACTTGACTTGAGACTTGGAGTAAAAGACTTAAATATATCACTGCCATTTAGAAAAATGAAGTGTAGCCCAAATATGTGTAGCCCAAGCTATGCTGATTGCTTGAAGAGACCCCAAACAATATTTTTACACCTGACAGAGAAAATCTTGGCCCTATTTGCCTCAGAACAGGGGCCTGATAGAGAAAGCTGAGTTTAAAAGGGGGCAAAATCAGGAAGGATAGGGAATAAGGGCATTACCTCCTCCAAATAAGAATTTTGCTTCCCTAATTATGAATTTTCCCCCCAAATTTCTTGTATTTCAGACAGTGAGAAACAGGAAATCATTCACATCGACAATGCCTACGTTTTTTGTGTTTGCAGTCATTTGGTCACTGTGCCTGCCCCCTTCCTTTGGATGCTGAAACTGTATTTCTAATTGTTCAACCAAAGCTGTCAGTTACTGCAATGCTAACATTTGAGAACTGAAGGAAAAATTTCTTAGGGCAGAGAGTTCTATATAGGAGAAAGGTGGGATATAAATCAAATAACTAAATAAATAAAAGTAATTCTTATCTGAGAGGGCAGTGATCTCATTCCCCCCCCCCAACGATAGTTACAGTTCTGATTGAGAAGAGCAGCAGTTCTAGTAGCAGACAGAACCATACATCTTTGCTTATGGAATATAAACCTATTGTGCTTGTCTTTGTGCATACGCGCACACATGCACACACATTCCTGCAAATCCATTCCCATTTGTAAATCAAAAGTAGAACAGTTGGAAACATCCATTCTGGAGCTTACCACAGGGAACATCCATTCTGCAGCTTACTACAGGGATCATTTTAATCAGCTTCAAGACCTCCCCCACCCCACCCCCCAATGCTACAGAAGCCTTTGCAGGACAGCTGCTGTTTCCATTGTCTTGCTGTGCCCAAAGCATGCTGAACATCATGGTACTGATACTGTCTCTGCTGGAAGAGATTCGTGACTTTAGGTAAATGTCTTTTCAGCAGTGGCTCTTTTGTGCTTTTTAATGAAGTTGCAAGAGAATGTTAAAGCTGTAAGGACAAAGCTTTGGAGAAGCCGGTTAGGGTGTAAAGAAACCTTTAATCTTCTTTCAGGGAACTGTGGGCCATAGGCCTCAAAGCTGTGCCAAAGAGAGGTAGCAGAGGAATGGAGAAGTAATGATGCTTTTGCTTTCTGGCCATCTTCTTCCAACTCCTCCAATAAAGCCCAAACCAGCTGCACAGAAGTGTTGTTTAACATCGTAGGATGCACCATATATCTGTGCAGCCAATAGATTTACAGCTGAAATGATGATGATGATGATGATGATGATGATGATGATGATGATGATGATGATGATATAATCTTCTTCTCCTTCTCCTTCTCCTTCTTCCTGGTAAGATTTGGTGAGATTTGGACTGTTAGAAATGATTTGCTTACTAAATGGTTCACAAGTTAGGAGGAGGGAAAATGTACCAGAAAGTTTATTAATATCCTTACAGCATATTGGAACAGTGAAAATAATGCCCCGGTATCAACCAGAAAAGGAGATGGGGAGTGGACCATTTCATGACAACATCTCCTGGAATCTACCTGACTCTAAGATTGTCATTTCTTCCTGTATGCTTTTAAAATCATCTTTGCCTGATGAAGAAACTAGTTACACCCACTCAACTTATGAGGAGGACAAGGACAGACCTCTTGTCAGTTGCATAGCAATGGAGGTGCGATGACAGCAGTTCACCCCGGCGTTTGGCATCCCGGCTAGCCATGTCCCCATGCACCTCCATGCACCACAGTCATGGCCCCAGTGCTCTGATGGCCACTCCCCCCCCTCCTGCCCCCCCCATGCACTCCAAGCTCTGCCACTGCCTCTTCTGAATAAATCTTGCCAAGAAAACCCTGGAATAGTGTAGGTGTGAGACTTGGCTTGAAGGCACATAACAACTACCACGACATATAGTGATGGCTGGTAGATTCCATGTCAGTGGGTTCATGAATCAATTCTGGCTTTTAGCACAGACTTCAAGGAGCTTGCCAAGATGCCAAATCCTATCCTCAAAGTAGGTTCAGTACCTTGGACAACATCTTTAAATTTCAGGTTAAACCTGCGGAGGTTTTTAGCTGCACTTGGAGAGGAGGCAAGCCCCATGAGTAACTAGCAGTCCACAGGTCAAGAAGCCAAGGAATTGATCAGTAGCCAGGAAAACCAAGACAGGCAGAGGGACTTGCAAACACATAGTCAGGATCCAGTTCCAAGTGTCCAGAAAGCAGAGCACAGTCTCTGAGCTGGCTTGGGTGTCATGCCCACAGAGTGAATGATTGAAGTTGCTTCCAGCAGCTGATGAGTGTTTGCTGCCTAACTTATCTAGGCAGACCGAATGAATATTCAGTGAGAATGAATGGGCAGCACCAACAGAGCTGTAGTTTCCCAAAGTTCCCTCACCAAACACTCTTGCACTGCTGCTATTACGGGAAAGGGGATGACAACACATAAGCACCAGTTGCCATTACATAGATGTGCTACAGCATGCATCTCATTGCTCCCTCATGAATTGTTTTACAATCCTCAACTAGGGCTTCTTTCCTGGACCAAGATGGAAAGGGACAAACAATGTAGGAATCAGAACTACTCCAGCCAGGGTCTGGGATCTTCAAAAAAAAGCAGCAGTTCTGGGGAAGACAGGGGAGGAATCTTCCTTCATAGGTATGTTGTACAGTCGGCTCTGTGCAGGTACCTGCTTGCTCCTCTATAATTGATTATAACATTGGAGGAAGACTGGGTTTCCATGGCCAATGAAGGATTTGAACCCTGGTCTCCAACATCACAGGGTTTCCTTGGCAAGATTTGTTCAAAGGTGATTTTGCCTTTGCCTCTTTCTGAGAGAGTGTGACTTGCCCAAGGTCACCCAATGGGTTTCCATGGACAAGCAGGGATTTGACCCTAGGTCTCCAGAGTCACAGTCCAATGCCCAAACGACTACACCGCACTGGCTCTCAATAGAAGCTGTAGGTTCCTCAGAAAAAAACAGGCCAGAAGTGACTTTTTTATGGACTGTTGCAGCTGAGAATTATACAAAGCTATTTATGAGGTGTGGAAAAGCACTTTACTAATACCCAGAGACCATTTCTTCTCATATTTATGGGCTGAGTTCTAGCAGTAAAAGCAATTTATGGCTTGAGCCCTAGGAAACCTTAGCTCAAATTAAAGTCAGGGATGGAGAGAGGAGATGTGGTGGGTTTGCACAGACTAGTTATAAAAAAAAGAGAAGAAAGCAGCAAACAAATTTTGGCCCAAGATTCTACTTGGCTGCTGGTGGAGAGTAAAACTCTGCCTGTATACTTTCACTGGTCAGATGACCAGTGGATGACCTTCTTTTTTTGGCTATCAAGGAGGCTGGCCCAGCTTGCCAACCCAGGTAGAGGTCTGTGGGCTGCATTTCAAGTGCTGTCCAGCTGCCATGACAGCCAGGAGTACCAGTTACTTCCCGGACAGTGGAAAAGCTGCCTCTCTTCCTGGCCACACAGCAGCAACCAAATTGTGTCTGGGCACTCTCTCATGGCTAATCAATAGCAAAGAGGGACTGCATGAGGAAGCTGTCTGTCCCCTATTGAACAGCCAGGGAAGACTCGATACCTCCTTGTGCAACATCCAGAAAAGGAAAAAAAGGACTTATGTTGACTTATGTCGAGTACCCACTTGTGTGGGGGCATGTATAGGAATAATCGAGATTACATGCTATTTGTAAGTTGTTCACCGCCTCATCCATATGGAGAGGGGACGATACTCTTAAATAAATAATAATAAAATAAATAAATAAGCTAGTGGTTAGCTAAAGTCACCAAGAGGATTCCAGTCTTTATCTTGTCAATTGTCAGAGTCCTGCTTTATTTTACCCTTTGTCTGGGTCACACTTATCTTGGAGCAAATCCCATTGAACTCACTATGACTTTATTTCATAGGAGACCAATAGAGATTTTGGTGCATTATGCTTGAACTGCCCCTTCTCTTTGTGCAGGAACCAGCAGCAAAATGTTTTTTTGTGTGACCATGGACATGACTTTTTATATATCTTTCACTTTGGCTTTTCTTTTAATCCTAGAACAGCTGTAGGTTTACTTGCTTGTTTCTTAAAAAAAGAACCCCCAACAAATAAATTTACATTTCTATGAAATCCATTATAAGCTGTTGTAAGCTAGTGACATTTGGGAATTGATTTGTGAGCCTTTAAGAGTATGTGCTATGAACATAATATGTTATTTTCTACAGGTCCAGCCCCCAGTTTTTCTTTGGCTATGATTGCTTTCACTTTTGGTTTAGATGATTCTTCAACTTTTCACATTCTTAACAAACTTGTTTCTTGCATTCCTTTCCACCTTCCCTCTCTGTACTTACGTATTTACCTTGTGCAGATATTCGGACTGTTGTGGCTGAGTGTTGCTCACATAATTATTATAATCAATCCTGCCTGTTTAATTTCTTTTTTGTGTCTTTTTAATCTTCTCTACTTAATTTTTTTTCATTATGAGGCTGTTTTGATGAGAGCATGCTATTCTGTGTATGGTTTCAAGTAGAGTCATATTAATTGAATTTATGAAAGATTTGTTTTTTGCTCACATGCATGCAAACCAGATTTACATTGGTGGCTGTGGCAGGACATAGCATTATTCATCTAGCAATACCATTATCCTTCAACTGCTTTTGGCGTTCTAATTTTCAAGTATCTGCTTCCCATTAATGTCTGTGGTTGCCTTTCATTTTATTTCAGTCACATTAGTGCAGCGTCACATTTTGCACAAGAAACACAATAGGCATTTATTTATTTACTCCATTCACATTTTGCCTCTCTTTCAATGAACTCAAGGTGATGTGCATCCTTAGTTTATCTGTTTAGTTTCATGGCTCCGTGAGGGCTAGAACCTGGATTGTGCAAGTCCCAACATTCTAATCACAACACCACCTTGCCTCTAATGGATTTATACCAGTAGTTTCCATAGCAAATGGATCAAGTATGGAGGCAGTACCTTCAGATATACATGTCTTTAAACACATGTACACATCATATTGAAAACCTGTTATTGTTATTGTTGTTTGCCTTCAAGCCACATCTGACTTATGGAGACCTTAAGATGAACCTATTACAGGGTTTTCTTGGCATAATTTGTTCAGAAGGAGTTTGCTCTTTTCTTCCTCTGAGAGAGTGTGACATGCCCAAGGTCAGCCATTGACTTTCCATGGTGTCCCAGTGTCCTAGTCCAGCACTAAAACCATGCTGGCTGTCATTGCAAACCTAAGTCAAATGTTCCATAAGCAGACTTACACCTGGGGACATGTATATTACTGGAGTTACAAAAGGATCAGAAACAACAGACCTGACTTCTTGTTGTGTTCTTGCTATCAATTTGAGCTTCAGACTTTGTGGCACGATGATAAATACTGTTATATGTATATTAGATTGAAATTTATGTACCTGCAGTTGGGCTTGTAGAATGTAGATTTCCCTCCTTCTCCTCTCCTTGGCAAACTCTCTAGCACCCTGAAAATCCTATACAGAGGATTTAGGGACTCCAATGAATGAGGTGAGTTCTGGTGCAGGAGGGAGATCCTCTAAAATTGGCAGAGGAGCCTTCTGTAAACAGAGCCCCTGGCTCCCTGTAAGGAAGCTCCTAGATCTAACCCAAGGTCTGTGTCAAGCTGTTGAAACCAAAGCTACAGTGATTGTTTTAAAAACTGGCAACTACATGTATTACTTGCACTCTAAACTGATTTGCTGCAGAAATACCACTTCTTCTTTCGCCTGAACAACTGTAATGTGTACTGCAGCACAGATTGCCCTTGGGGTTCCCAGATGCCCATGCATAGGAGTTTTTTGAAAGATGTCTAAATTATACAGTTATCTTGCCTGAGTTTTCTGTATTTGCTGTGAGCCTTGAGACATAACAAAATGTGATTTGTGTGATTTTGTGCTCAGCTTCTCCTATTAGCTAAAGATATAGATACCCTCAGCAGATGAAGGAGAGGTATGAATCTGATTGGGTTTTTGTTGTTAGAAAAGGGTATTAAATCTTTTATCACACACTCTAAGCTACTGTTAGCCTTGCAGAGGAAACCTTACAGGTGTTATGCAAGATCCATTCCCCCCACTGCCCCAGCACATAGTTCCAGGAAGGGATTTTGACCAAGAAAGTAGGTTGGATGGAAAGGGTCAATTATCTCCTATGACCATAGTTTCAGTCTGGTTCCTCCACTTAATAATTGTCTTTGAAAGGATGTATATAAATGTGCTAAATCAAGTAAATGAAAAGTCAATATTTTAAAAAATGTGAAGAAGATCCTAGTGATAGATCTTCTTTTCTTCTTAACTTAGAAATTCTTTTGTATATGCTTTCTATCATTGCAGACCTTGGGAAAAATGATTTCTCTGATCTTGGATGAAACATGAAACATGAAACATGATATTTAGGCTCTCTGTCTGGAATAGATTCACACCACAGTCTTATGCATAGTTGAGCATACATATCTCTCATTGAGTTCAATAGAACTTCTCCCGATGTGCCATTAATGGGATGAACCCATGGAAAAAATCATGATTAACCACCATTTTAACAGCATGATGAATGAATGTTTTTGCTTCTCTTGGCCATTTTATTCATACTGTATAATGTAGCTAACATTGAGGCAATATGCACTTAATGACAATCCATTTTGGAAATTGTTTTTAAATGTTGTTCAATACTTTAATTCCACTTTAATATTGCTTTTTTGGTATGTTCTGACTATGTTGTACTTGTTTTAATTTTTAAACTATTTTGAATACTGGGTTTTGGGAAAAGGTAAGGTATAAATAGAGTTAATAAATCATCACCGTCATCATCATTTTTCAAGAAAGGATAGATCCTCCATACCAATAAATGAAACAAATAATACATTCTAATAGGATTGCCACGTACCTTTGTGGCAGCCCCCTGGGACTTTTAATAACACAAAAGATGTAAACATTCATCAAATGTAGCCCTTGCTTTTGACTGCCTCTCCATTATGGAAAACATTACCGGTGAAATTTCTTACATCATGCATCAGTTAAAAGCATAGGAAAAGGGGAAAGTATTGGCATCCCATTAATTAGTCTCATTAGTAATTCACCCATTCACCAGTGGGATTCCAAAGAGATTAACGTTGGTTATTCATTTTATATTGTTGTGTTGTTAATTGCCATCAGGTCAGCTTCCATTTATGGTGCCCCTATGAATGAGACACCCTGTTATCAACAGCCCTGCTGAGGTCTTGCACACTCAGGGTTGTGGCTTCCTTGATTTAGTTGACCCAGTTCTAATGTCTTCTTCTTTTCCTACTGCTTCCCACTTTATTTATTTACTTGATTTGATTTATATCGCACCTTTCTCCCAAAGTGGCTTATTATATTTTATACTTCGTTGTGTCATCTCATGATATAGCCAAAGTGCAATAGCCTCAGTTTAGTCATTTTGGCTTCTAGAGATAGCTTGATTTGCTCTAGGGCCCATTTCTTGGTTATTTTGGCAGTCCATAGTATCTGCACAACTTTCTTCCAGTGCAGTCCTATAACTGGGCTACCCTACCAAGAAGGCTAAAATTTTACAGCCAACAGACTAGAAGAATGTCCTGGGAATATCTTACTGCACAAGAATAGCTGTATGGATACCACTAGCCTTAAATGCTAGCCCTAAATGCTAACAGAATGCCATGTAGGTTTGGAGGACAACCCAAGAAACTATCAGTTGTGTTGGTGGGTCCTCAAGGACAAGCCTTACAAAGCTTTAGACTCGTGAGATGAAGTCTTCTTTCAAGCCCATCTCCAGGTTATTTAAATATACTCCTCATGTGATGTCAGTAACTCTTACATTTTATGGTGGGGATAAGAATAATTTCCCTTTTTCTTTCCTTGATATTACCATGTCATACTTGTGTACACAAGGCAGTGGAGGCATTGAACAGGATCCTCTTCGAGGTGCATGGCCAATTCACAGGCAGACTCATCTGATTCAAATGCAGGTGGCAGGAATGCCCGTATGACTGGGTCCATCTCAGTGGGCCCAACACTCACCAAGGACATGGCGATGGGATATAATGATTCCCATGTAGGCTGAAGGCAGTGGGAATTCAGCAGCAGCCTGACTCCCTGATGTTTGGATTCTTGCCTGTATACTTTCAGGCCAGTTGGCCAGTTTTCACCCAAAATAGCATTCTATGGCTACTGTAGTCCCATTGTATGCCCTAATAACAGGTGCGGGGCAAAAGCATCCTGCCAAATTTAACATAAGATTGTCTGCATGTTTGTTCACTTCTATACTGTCTATCAAAATTCTTGCTCACTAAGTAATTCACATCATCCAAATTACACCCTGCCACAAGCGAAGAAGGAACATGGCATGTAACTCAAGAAAGTCTCTTTCAGCAAATCATAATCAAAGTTATTCAAACAAGTCAATTATTCAGAATGCCAAAGGAAGAGCTTTAGAAAAGTTACTTTTTCCAAGCTCTAGCCCTACAAAATAGGGACAGTTATTTTTTTCTTCACAAGCTAAATTCTGCAGAGTGCTTTAGCAGTTTATTCCTTCATGGCAAGGGGTTGGAATAGATGGCCCTTTGAGTCCCTACCAACTCTTAGGATTCTGTAATTCTAAACAGCCTAAGAAATGTGTATGTGTATGGTGGGAGCAGTTAATTTGAAAGATGAGTCTCTCATTAAATGCTTCAGTCAATACTTGTATATTTCCTTTATTTTGCAAACTTTTACATCTAAATGTGAGTGAGTTAAAAAGTCAATTGCAAATGTTGTCCTTCCTGCTTTTTTCTTATAAGATTGTGTGCTTTGGTCATTATGGCATAAGAATTTCCTTCCTGAATTCTAAATAGACTTTTGTCCTGCTTCCTGCTAAAGGTCCTTTTTATTGCTTGTACCTACCGAAATGTCTTAAGTGGTGGTTGAGGCATCAGCAGGCCAGGAATGATTACAGGCCCATTTTGCGGTGAAAGACTGCTGCTTCAGCAGCAATCTGTCAAATCCAAACTGACAGCGGTCACATTTACCTTCTCCTAGATATGTATTTTCCCTTTGGAGGTAAATGTTTTCAAGGGCATAGCTTTTGCCTGCATAAACTGGGGTTAAACCTCCCTGTGGGCTTGCCACCTGAGTAGAAGTTAATCAACATGGTCTGCCCATGTGCCTTTAACACCTCCTTTAGGGCGGGTGATAATGCTATAGTACACTGGAAATACTAACCTTGTGTTAGTCTAGTTGAAAATCAATATTTTCAGTTCAGTTTAAAACTGAATGAGGGCCATAACAGTATCATAACTTCCAATATTTCACAGATGAAAACTGGGATATGTGTGGCCAAGCAATATCAGAGTGTGGT
Organism: Ctenosaura bakeri; assembly: GCA_948474755.1. Taxonomy (NCBI): domain Eukaryota; kingdom Metazoa; phylum Chordata; class Lepidosauria; order Squamata; family Iguanidae; genus Ctenosaura; species Ctenosaura bakeri. The sequence goes on from CAOLHI010001516.1 coordinate 250,338, forward strand.
CAAGATGAGGAAGAGCATGCAAACTAGGAGAGGCTGCAGCAGTTTGTTTTTGCCTGAGCCTACTGGAAAGGACAAGACTCTGTTCCCTCCTTTCCTTTCCCTGCAACCCTGCTGAGCTGAGTATAAAATGCTTTTGCACTTTGAACTCGTTTTGCAGCAGTTGAAGAAAGGGGACAAGGGGGAAAAGTGGGAGGAGGACAGAGAAACCAGGACATTTCAGAAGTACCTGACAAAGTGGGACAACAAAGGATTAATCACAGCTGCCCCTGCCGAATTAGGACAGTTAGAGGATATTTTTTGTTATTTAACATTGCTATTCTAAATGTGCTTACAAGGGACCCACTCAATATAGCAGGACTTATTTTCTAAATAAGATGCATAGCTGGTGTTGGGAGGAATGTTTTGGTTCTCCCATGGACCCAGTCAAGCTAGATCATATAAATGGAAATGACTCTACTCATTCAAATTCTGCCTCTCCACTGATGTAATCTGGAGCCTCATTTCTACCATGATACCATTTCTAGGCTTCTCTGAGCAGTGGGTACACTTCCTATCTGCACTGCTTCCTTGTCCAATTGGGAGGGGAAGAAGCTTTGAGGAAGGGTCCTCTGGCACCAAATTAGACCCACAAGCAGAGGAGTTCCTTCCCCTGCTGTACAGAAGTGCCTTGCAAGCTGTGTACATATTGCCTGAATGTCCTAAGATTTCAGAGGCTACCTGGCTGGTCCAGGAATGCTTTGTGATTTCAATGGAAAGTCATTGAGCAAAAGCAGGTGACTGTCTCTCATATCTGTTGGCTGGCATTAATTGAAAGTCATAACCTTAAAGAGGGCCTTTGGTGTGGTCTAAAGATACATGATACAATGTTGGATTAGGGTTAGATTCCTGGAGTGTTAGCCCATTTTCAGGGAAAGGTGAAGACTGGTTCAGTTTACTCAGTTTCCTGTAGCAGAGTTCACAAGTAAAAGAAATGGAATCCCTTATATCTCTCTGACTAGCTTTGATAAAATAAAGCTGACACGCAATATGCAAGTTACTTAATTAATGAAAACTTTACTGGCTATATTGAAAAGTACATTCAAAACATAAATACCTACATTGCCTAGGCCCTGGCTACCTTCAAGAGAGTTTCAAGTAAAAGGGCAGTTCAGCAGAACTGGCACTCACCATCTTGAGAGAGGAACAGATAAGAGAGAGGGAGGCCATGTCCACACTAGACTGTTACAGTGCTATTATTCCATTTTCAACATCCCATGGAATCCTGGGGTTTGCAGTTTAGGGAGAGGTCCCAGGATTCCATGGGATGTTGAAAGTGGAATAATTGCACTGTAACAGTCCAGTGCAAAAATGGCCGGGGTGGGGATGTGATTGCAGACCCACTGAGAAGATTATCTGGTCATATGAAGTGGTTGCTTGGATGCATGGACACACTGATCACCATGTGATCAAGTCAACTCCAATTTATGGTGACCCTACCCTAGTGTTATACATTGCCTTGTTGTACTGCTGACAGATTGTTGCTGTTACCTGCAGGATCGTCTCCTCCCATACTGCACCCCAAGGCCATTTACTTAAACCAGCCAGGTATAGACTGTTGGTAATTGAGCAAATGGGGAAAATTCTAGAGACATTATGTAGAGGATAAAGGCATGTAGGGAACCCCTACTGTCTAAAGCCCCATTGTTTTAATAGTAGATGGGAGAATGAAGTATAGACAATGCTTCATTGGGCAACAGTTGGTAATTGAGCAAATGGGGAAAATTCTAGAGACATTATGTAGAGGATAAAGGCACGTAGGGAACCCTTACTGTCTAAAGCCCCATTGTTGTAATAGTAGATGGGAGAATGAAGTATAGACAATGCTTCATTGGGCAGCATGTTTATCTTCCAACATGCAGCAATACATATTACGTTCAGTGGAATTTACACCTAGAGATGTAAAGAATTGTCACACATTTTGCTTCTCTTAACCAGAAAGGATGTTAAGTTACAAGACACATTGGTATGTTTCACATTTTGAAATGAGTGTTCACATATTAGAACAAGTTTGATTTGGGGTTTTTTTTTTTGGTAAAAAATTTTTTTGCACAAAAATATGTTTTGTCTGGAAGGGTGGAAAATCATTGGAAAATGCACTCAAATTCCTGTCATCTTGCCAAGTGAAGACAAAATTTTTGAAATGTTTCATTTGCTTGTGTGAGAATCAATTAACTGAAACTTTACATCCTTACTCCTAAATTAATATGCTGAAAAAGATGCAAGATGATTAGGAGAAATGAAGATGAAGTAGGGGCCATTTCAAGAAACTGGTTCTCCTTGATTATTGAGTTAACTAGAGTTTGAAAGAGGTTGTTTGTTTGTTTGTTTGACTACACTTCTCATAATTCTGGGAATTGTAGATGTTACATGTAAATTTCTTAGGCTTTGGAATGTTTGTCAAATCATTGTTTCTTCCTCTTACAAATGCATATCCACCAGTAAGCCCTTGCAAAGACCACTCCTGGGCTGGTTTGCACAGTCCTGGGCACCTCAGCTGTGTCTTGTGTCTTTTTAGACTGGTGGAAGGAAGGTAAAGCTGAGACTCAGGGATCAGATATAAAGGAGGGCAGGTCTACTGTTCTTTTGATAGGAGAGCTGCCCTTCCCGAAATGTCTTTGCATTGCCTGGTCCATCCTTTGAAAGGTGCAGGAGTCCTGTTCTCCTGTGTATGTGACTATTTCAAAGCTCTTCAGGATCTTGCAGGCCTGCTCAAACCAAATTATTTAACTAGAATCTTTTCTTTTTCTTTCTCCATTGAATAAATACAGCATGAAGTCATGTGGTAGATGATTAAAGAGCAGTTATTAAGCTGCACATCTTCCTTTCACTTTGATTTGATTTATGCTGGGTCCCTTCATGAATGCCTAATCCTAAAAGAAATGGAGCTTAAGCTAACCAGAGGGATCCACCACATCTTGGCAATAATATATCCTTGATTGCTTCACAGGGGTGTGGGTAATGCATTCGACTGAGAAGTTATATTAGTTGTACTGGCTGTTGTGTTCCGTCCATTAGCTGTATTTTTTTAATTGCATTCTGGGTCAACACTATGGTTGTTGTTATGTTCCTTCAAGTCAACTCCAATTTATGGTGACCCTACCCTAGTGTTATACATTGCCTTGTTGTACTGCTGACAGATTGTTGCTGTTACCTGCAGGATTGTCTCCTCCCATACAATCCACCCCGAGGCCATTTACTTAAACCAGCCAGGTATAGACTGGTAACGGTCACCCTGAGGACCTTTTTGTCAGCCTCAAAGGCCCCTCCCTAAACTGCAGACCCCAGGATTCCATAGGATGTTGAAAGTGGAACAACTAGCACTATAACAGTCTAGTGCGGAAATGGTCTTAGTTGTATTTTATTTTGTACTCGGCCTCTAGCCTTGGGGAGAGGCAAGTAAGAAATAAAGCAATATTTTTTATTATTGTTGTTGCTGTTGTTGCATATTACATACTGGCTGATTGAAAGAATTTATAATTGCCATGTGTTTATGTGTTGTAATATTTATATAGTTGTAATTTGCTTGAATATTATAAGCTGTGATACATGACATACGATAATTTCTCTCTGTAGATACACAATTAAAAATAACTATTAGGATAGATTTAAAATTGGCCAATTGGCAGTGCTCAGCAGTTAATTCCCCATCCTGACTGCCCCAGCTGTGCCCACACTGAAAATCCCTTCTTCAAGATGGTTGTTAGGCTTGGGGAGGGGAGAGACCTCTCCTGGCACTAATGGACGATTTTCCCTCACCAACCTTATTTGCCAGATGCTTGCATGCATGCAGCAGCTTGGGATGAGGATTAGCTGCAGTCCTCCCTGAAAATGATTGCCTTATGGCATTAAATCTTCTAAAATACCCTTTTGTTTAGCTTCAGTTGGGGGCTCAAGACCCATGCCTCCCCCAGAATAGCAAAACTACCAGTTGCTTTGCTGCTCCCCATGCAGTTCTATTTCTAGTCTTTTCTTTGTTTGACTTGGTTCTCCTCTGGTGACAGACTTCTAGAAGATGCCAGTTTCTAATAATAGGTCTTTCAAGCTAATTGTTGTCTCCATTGTAACTTACTGCTTGCAGTTTTTCCTTTTTGTAACCAATTTTTCACTCTAACAGTTCAGAAAGGGGCAAATGCCATAGATGTTCAAACCAGCAGCAAAAATGAGACTGACACATACTGTTGGGGAAGTTACTGAAGTCCTCTATACTTCTTTTAACACAGACACAAGCACACAGGCATACATGGCAGGTGACTTGAAGGCACATACATATGGGTGGCACTTAGAAGACTGATCCAAATTTGCTCCAGAGCTATGGCATTATTAATGTTTTTCTTTCTTTTATTTCCCTCTTGGCTAAGTCTATCAAATGAACGAAGGCACTGAAGGGAATATGTAAACTGTCCTGTAGAAAAATATTACTCAAGCGTGATAAATTTTCAGCTTGGTTCTTTTGTGTTAGAATGTATACTGCTGTTCTTTGTTTCAGGCTGTATATGCCAAAGATAAAAATAATGCAAAAATTCGTAGTAAGAAACTATACGTTCTGGGCTCGTAGAAAGTTAGGCAGATTGCATAAATCTATATATCAAAATATTTAAAAGGCATCAAGAGAGCTATTACAGTAGTTGCATTCTCCAGAAGACTGAAAAATATTCACTATTTGTTTTGGTCCAGGTTTGTTACAGATAGTCTCACTATTCTTTTGTGTGTGTGTGTCTGTGTGTGACAGAGAGAGAGAGAGAGTTGTGTAATGACATCTGGCCCATTTGAAACTGTGTGACACATTGCATTTCTTCTTCTCAATTCCTTTTAATTTTAAAGTTTAAAACATTGTTTCTCCATCCAACCAGGAATGAAGCCCATCTGCTTATAAACAGGAACTCTGAGGCTGAGCTTAGAAAATATCTCTCCCTGAATTCAATGGAACATCTTCCTCCAAGAAGTTGTATGTTTATTTGCGTGCTATTAATGGGACATTGTCACATAACAATTTACCATTAATTATTATAGCAATTTGTTCAGTGAATGTTTTTGCATCTTCCCCCTTCATTCATGCTGTAGTGTAATTGCCATTGGGGCAATTTGTATGTAACAATAAGCAAGAATTCTTATTCCTCTGGCAAAAGATGCAGTAAATGACTGAGAGATTCTGGTGGTCCAAGAAAGTGTTTCCCCCACCCTAAACTCTGCTGTAACGATGCAGTCCTATGGCCTAAATCAGGGGCAAGAATCATGTGCCCCTCCAGAGGTTCTTGGACTGCAGTTTCCAATATTCCTTTATGGGACCTGCAGTTCAACAACATCTGCAGGACCACATCATTCCCACAGATGGCAAATCCAGCTGTTAGTTCCAACTAGAGAAGACCCTTTGAATCAATGGGAACTTAACATTTAAGTTCTGTTGACTTAATTGAACTATACTAGTTGGTATTAACAATTAGATTTAGGCCTTTGATTGTTGGGAAGATGTATCAAAGGCTGTAGGATTTCCCCAGATCTCTTTTTCTGCTGGCATTCTGCAATTTTAGGCTGCATAAACAAGATTATAGGGTCCAGGTTGAGGGAAGTAGTATTTCCCCCTATTCTACTCCCTAGCTGGAGTACTGTGTGCAGTTTTGGGCACCACAGTTCAAGAAATATATAGACAAGCTGTAACATGTCCAAAGGAAGGTAACCCAGATGGTAAAAATTGGGAAATGAAGCCCTGCAAGGATTGACTTAGGGACCTGTGTATGTTTAGCTTGGAGAAGAGAAGGTCGAGAGGTGATACAATAGTCATCTTTGAATATTGAAGAGACGTCATGTAGATGATGCACTGAGCTTCTGTTCTCTGTTCCACAGTCCTCCTTTTTCTTTGACATGTATTTGGAACAGGGAAGAATTCATTTTGAGAATGTAAACAGAAAGGAAAGCAGAGTGCCCCCACTTCTGCCCTGGTAATGGCAGAGCTTTGGATTTGGCAGTCCTCATAGGATTGCTTTATTACATGTTGTCATAGGAGCAGTGGTAGATAAACATGTTTCAGATGGCGCTCAGCATGTGACCCTTCCCTTTAAAACTGCCCCTGTTAGCAACATGCAAAAGTGACTTGAAGGAAGAGCAATATAATAAATTGCTTTGGTGCCTCATTTGAAGACATCTTAGTTTAGTGTTAATTCTTTAAGAAACACAAAATGTTCTCCTTTCAGACAAAATGCCCCATGATTTATAGAGGTGTCATGTTTCCCTCTCCCTCTCATATATATACTTTGAAATCATCTGTTGACTTATGATGACCCCATCACTTCATAGGGTTTTCTCAGGCAAGGAGGTGGTTTCACCAGATCCTTCCTCTGAAATGATAGTCTACAGCACCTGGTATTTCCTGGCAGTTTCCCTTCCAAGTACTAACCAAGGTTGACCCTGCTTAGCTTCTGAGAGGATGTAGTGGTTTCAGGCTGCATGGGTTTCAATATAGAGAGAGTAAGATTAAGGGATTTTCATGGTTACATTTTATTTACAATCCTTAAAATATATTGATAATAAATCTCTCCTTAATTTGGTTTTCTCAATAGTGAAACAAAGTTACAGATGGTCACTATAGTTTTCATAAGTAAATCACTGCACATGTTTTTATTAAACAAGGCACTAGCATTCACAAGGTATTGTGAATGAAGTCTGAGGTTTCAAAGTGCAAATAATTTCCAGCATAATCTTGTACACATTTGCTCTAGTCTGATGTTAAATTCAATATGATTCACTCTCTGGTCAGTGTGTATAGGATTGCAGGTAACTTTCATTCATCTTTTCACGTGTAAAATTTTGGCTGTATTTGTTCATAATTTTCTGTGAGCAGTCTTCTCCTACCTAGCACATATCAGATGCATTGGACTACAGCCTCTATTATACCCACTTTGGCATAACCAACACATCAGAAGGGCACTAGATAGAGGAAGGTGGCTCTGTCATCTTTACAGTTATGCATTAGATCATAGGAAGCTTCCTTTTACTGAATCAGACCATTGATCCATCTAAACTAGTATTGCCAACTCTGGGTAAGTAACAGCTCTCCAGAATTTCAGAGAGAATTTCTGAAATCAGATGGATGTACTCAAGCTGATATCATAGTTACTGGCTTCTGTGTGTAGTGACCGCATATACCTTCCCCTGTTCCATAAACACTGCAAAACATGAAGGAAATCAAAGAGCAAGCCTTGTATGCAGTGTAAGGAGCTATAAACAAGGGAGTCTTTATAGAAAAACCTTGGTGCATGTACAAAATCTTCGGTTTCTGACCAGAGTGTCTTACTGGATTTCCATGGAAACAACGGCTGTGGAATGAACTGCTAGATAAAACTGATATGTGTGTGGCTGTGCCCACTTTTCCCGAAGGTGCAAGAGCCTTTTTCCATATAAATCTTAGCTTAATGATACCGCACATGCTTTGAATGCATATGGTCCTGGGTACAATATCTGGGGCTAAAATGCTTGATTAAAGCTGAGCTTGACTCTAAACCTTGGGCAAACACCTTTGTCTCATCTTGAGAGGCATGGGCAAGAGTTTTTGCCATGTCCCCCTGGGCTCTTTAGAACAAGAAGAAGGCTTTTTAAAACCAGGAAGTAAACCAGAAGGCCTTGAAAAATGTTTTCCAGACCCTAAGAGACATACAGAATACTGCAGAGGGCATGCAGGGGGAACTAGGAGTGGAAAAAACAAACAAACAATTTTTGGTGGGGTGAGATAGGCCAACCAAATCCTCGAATCCTTGGCAGGGATTTGAGATTTGGGAATCTGAATCCGTGTGCCAAAACAGGCAAACCAAAACTTTTGAATCTGCCACCCAAACAGTTTGTTGGAGACTGGGATGCCTAAAAACCTGGGAGACTGGGACGCCTGAAAACTTGGGAGACTAGACACACCAGGGGAGATGGCAAGTAGGTGAATTTTTCCCTTGCAATAATAATGGCCCTTGCTAACAATTTAACAAATTACATCTAGGGTTGTATTCTAAGATGTTTAACTTGAACATTTCTTATTTAAGTTCAGCACTCTTGACTGGAAGGTACAGGTTTGAGATTTCAAGGACAGCGAAACATTCCTTTGCATAGCTCACTTGCAAAGCTCTTTCAAACACAATTTTGGGGTTTCTAGTTTTACAAGGTGTCACAGCCTTCTCTGCCAAAGTGTGCTGGTGCATCATCAGACTACAAACTCCAGGATGCCAGAAGGAGCTATGCAAAGAAAAGCCAGTTTTGACTTAGATTATCTCTGTACTGTAGTGGTCCTGTTTAACCAGCAGGAAAATGTGTGACTAATCCACATTTTCCTGCCTGTGTACAAAGGGCTTTCATGACATTTTCAGTCTGGGGAGATCCTGAGGCAAAACTATGACAATTGTCCTGGCCAGATGTCTTCAGAGGGAGGTTTGCCTTTGCCTAGGCTTTTGCTAAGACTAAGAGAGCATGTCTTGCCCAAGATTATTCTTCCTTCCCTTGCTTTTTAAACCCTTTTTTAAAAACAGATTTGAAAGATTTGAGATTCGTGGATTCTCAGAACTTTTTCCCGGGATTCGGATTTGGAAAATTCTAGATTCATCCCACCCCTACTCAAAAACAACCTGGGGGCTGCATCTCTCCTCCCCTGCTCTAAAATAATGATGGAGTCATGAGGTCCTCTAAATGCTGGACTGCGAACCCAGCAGCCCTATCTAGCATGGCCAGTGTTAAGGGATTGTGGGAGTTGTGGTCCAACAACATTTGGAGTGTTGCATCATTCTCACCTTTGTCCTAAAGCTTCCATATCCCCAAAAGAAACTGTATGTTCCCTGGCTGACACGTCCTCTCCACTCTTGAGCTTTTTCCAAAATCTGCTAAAGCCAAAAGAGCAACCTTTCTCATTGACTTAACCGTGGCTCAAGGGTTAATTATTTTGCACTTGCGTGGCAAGGAGTACTTTAGTGGTTGAATTCAGCTTTAGTCGCTGAATGGTTGTAGTATTGTACAGTTGGCACTTCACATTTGTGAGTATCACTTTCACAGATTTGATTATTTGTGAGTTTCTCCAACTCTTGCCCTCACCACCTCGAGCACTTCTTTTCTGGGGGACCTTCCCTCTCAGTGGCTCCAATCAGGCCATGCAGCCCTTTAAAAACCTGCCTCTGGTCCTCTTCCTCCTCTACCAGCTGCTACCTGACCAGCTAAGGATGGATCACAACCTGATTTCTCAGCACCATAAACCCTCTCTCAATGTCCCCCATGTACCCAAGGAAGGAGATGGCAGAGAGAGAGGAAGTATAGGGCCACCATGCCAACTCACTCTCTTTTCCCTACTCCTTTCCCTGACGTGGGTTGGACCCTGGATGCAAACCCCTTTTGCTTACTATGCCTTGGTCCCCTTCACACACACACACGCGCGCCACACACACTTTGATATTTGTAATTTTTCCACTTTTGCACGGGTCCTGTACCCTAACTCTAGGAATGTGGAGGGTTAGCTGTAGCTTTTTTTAAAAATAATAATAGGCTGAATTAATAATAATAATAAGGGACCTTGCTGTCTCTTGCCTATTGTCTGTCATTTCCTCTTGACTGTTTAAATATCATTCTTGTTTGAAACGCCCTTAGTGAAGAGCATGACCTTTAAAAATATGTTTGGAGGAGTTAGTGGTATCAGTGATAGCCACAATATAAATTTTAAGACAGCATGTTTTTTCTTTTTTTGGCAGATGCTGTATGCCAGCCTCCTCCTAACTAGAGTCAAACACATGTGTTGAACTGCATTTCCTATCATCTCAAAAATGTAGTTTCCCCGTGCCAAATGAGGATGGTCACAATTGTAGACTAGCACATATATAGGAGGAAGTACCAGAAAGGGGAAGGCTGCTGAATGGGTAGATGGAGGTTTTCCTTCCACAGAGATCTAGTGGCAAGAAAAGATTGATTGTTGGAATGAAGTGAGACGAATGGACAGATGGGTCAGACAGGCTGACATTAGTCTGAGTGTGCAAAATACATTTAAATACCAGCAGAATCTGATTAAAAGCTGAAGGAGGATGCAGAGAATAATGGCAGAGACAGAGGTGCTGTCAAATGTTTGTCTGTGTCAACAGATTGGAAACATTACTACTTTGGACTACAGTTGGTCTAGCTGGCTGGGAAATTCTGGGAATTACAGCCCAAAGAATCAACTTCTTCAGGTTTTGGCCATGGTGTCTCTGCACAGACAGTGCAATGTATTAGTTCTATTAATAGTCTGCATTTCCTCCAATGAGCTAAGGGTGGCGTCATGGTGCTCCTCTGCTTATGTTATCCCCACAACAACCCTGTGAAGTAGGTTGGGAGAAACAACTTGCCTGAAGTCATCCTGCTATTTTTTTTTAAAAAAACAACATAGTGTGGATCAGAAGTTGGATCACCCAAGTCCCAACCTAACTCCTACTCTAACCAATACACCACACGGTGTCTCATTTTATCCTTGGCCTCAGGCAGTACAATGTGCTGGGCCAGCCCTGCACCTTAGATGGAACACTGAGGTTAAGCCAGTATTAAAAAAAAATACATACAGCTGCCCTGGTATCCATTGGATTGTGGCCATTTCTGCACTAGTTTATGATAGTGCAATTATGCCAACTTTTAGCATCCTATGGATTCCTGGGGTTTGCAGGTTGGCTGCAAACTTCAGGATTCCATAGATGTTGAAAGTGGAATAATAGCTCTATAACAGGCTAGTGCGGAAATGACCTGTGTGTGATAAAGTTTAACTGTCTTCTGTTTCACTGGTGCTGTTGGGTAGGACTTTGGGGGAAACAAATAGGAGGGCCCCTTAGATGCAGCACAATGCAGTCATACCAACAAGCCTCCCTCCCCAAATTCAGGCATGTAAAGTAAGCGCAGGGTACCAGCGCTGTGCTTGAAGTGGCTGCAAATCATATCCTCCGGACAAAAGCAACACCCTGTCTTTGGTTATATTGTAGCTCTGGACCGGCCCTGCCACCTGCTAGATTGAAGCGGCTACCTCAGGCCGCAGATTTTCAGTGTCAGAAAAGCAGAGCGTGGAGTAGATGGCATGAATATAAAGAAATATTGGAGATTATTATTATATATGATAACTGCACGTATTGAATACACTAAGGTATGGAAAACACAGCAAATACCTACAATAGAACAATGGTGGGAAACCTTTATTGAAAATAAAAACGCTGATATAGTCTCTTAAAGATTGAAAGGGAAATCAGGTGATGAAATTCAGAAAGAATGGCAAATTATAGGTGATTGCTGGGTGACCTTTGATAGAAGTCTATAATTCATGGTAATATGTGGAAAAATCTCATTGTGATGATTACAGCAGATATCATGAATCAGGAATATGGTAATGGAAATGCTATGTACCAACGTGTAAAATGGCTGAAAAATGCAGTACAAGGATATAGCAATGTTCAGAGATATTGGAAATGAAATCTAGATCAGTTTGGAAGAGTCAAGAAATAATTCATGTGAAATAGCAATAATAAATGTTTGTTTTAATTGTGAAACTTCAATAAAATGATATAAAAAAAAGAAAAAAAAGAAAAGAAAAGCAGAGCGTGGAAAATTCCCTTGAAGAAAAATAAACATTATGACATGAAGAAACCATTCCTCACTGAGCATTGCTCCGTTTCAGACGGCTTCAGCATGTCGTCATGCTCCCTCTTCTGAACAGTAAGGCCATTTCTGCACTAGAGTGTTATAGCGCTATGATTCCACTTTCAACATCCTATGGAATCCTGGTGTCTGCAGTTTCAGGAGGGGCCAGCTGCCCCCTCCTGAAACTGCAAACTCCAGGATTCCATAGGATGTTGAAAGTGGAATCATAGTGTTATAACACTCTAGTGCGAAATGGCCTAACTTTCCAAGCTCATCTTAACAGTCATGGTCCAGTCGCCCCTCTTTCTGGGCTCCGCATAGAACACTGACTTCCTTAGGGTGGGATTTTCTGCTTCCTGTGCCAAAGGAGCCTGGCCGGCTTAAGCAGTAGTGACTTGGGGGTTGGGTGGGAGGCCCCTTGTTGCTCTGCCACAGGCAGCAAAATGCCTTGGGCGGCCCTGTCGTCACGGCATCCTCCAGGCTGGAATGCTTTCCCTGTGGGATCTGGAGCACCTGAGGAGATGCTCTTAAATCGGAACACTGGGGAGGCGGTTCTCCTCTCGCCCCAATCTCTCCCACTGCCATGGGCCCCTTTTTCCTTCCTTGGACCCCCCTCACCGCCGCCGCCCCCCAGCCGAGGGCCAACCCAGCACGTGTCTCCTTTCCCACTCAACGCCCACCCGCGGAAGCCAAACCCTGCTCCTGCCGCCGCGTGAGCGAGGCGCGCTCGCCCTCCTCCTCCTCTTCCTCCTCCTCCTCGCGGGGCCGCCAATCCCTATAAGTGGGCGGGCTCCTCCCAGCCCGGCGGCGGCTGTGGGGCTCGAGGGAGTGTCGCCGTCGCGCGCTGCTCCCTTCAGCTGCAACTTTGATTGTTGTTGCTTCCGAAGCCGGCTCGTCGGGGGCGCGCCCGCGCGGCGAGGTCTGTGCTGCGCTCGCGCTCTCTCTCTCCATCCCCCGCCCGGCCGCCCTTCCCAGCCCGCCAGCCGGGCTTTTTGTGCGCGCTTCTTTTTCTTCTCCTTCTCCTTCGTGCGCCTCTTTTGCGCGCGCCCAGGGGGGCCGGCGGCACGCGGCGGTGTGCGGTGAGGGGGAGCGGAAGGCAGAGGCGAGGCAGAGCTGGGAGAAGCCCCCGGGAGGCTGGCGCTGCCGCCGCTCTAAGGGAGCGCCCCCTCCCCGGCCCTTCCCCGCCGACCCCTGGGCGGGAGAGCCGAGGCTGGCTGGAGGGGGCGCTCCTTTTGGGGTGGGGTGGGGGAGTGGGCTCTCTCGGCGGGAGGGCGGGGTCGGCGCCTTGGGTGGCGCGAGGGTGCCTCCCTCCCTCCCCCCCTTTCCCTTTCCCTTTGTCTCTCCCCGCGACTGACTGCTGCCTCCCTCTTTTTCCTCCTCGCCTCCTCTTGGCGCGGCTTCTGCTGCTGCTGCGGCTGACAGGACCCATTTGCTCCTCTTCGGGCTACAAGAAGGCGGACGATGCCATGTCCGGGGCCACGTCCTCTGCGGACCAGGAGGAGGCAGCGGCCCGCACCATTTACTTGAACCAGACCCAGCAGAGCAAGTTCACCGACAACCGGGTCAGGTAGGACCGCCGGCGCGCTCTCCAGACCCGGCCAGCCAGGGCCCGCGGGGGGGGGATTCAGGGCCAGGGCGGGAGCTGGACCAGCTTTTTTGGGGGGGGGAGGACGGACGGACTCTGGACTGAGCCTCCAAGGGACCCGGCAGAGAAGTGAGGGTTAGGGAGGCAGAGAGGTTCCCTGGCTCGCTCTTTCCCAGCCCCTGGGAGGGCCAGCTCTACCGGGGTAAAGTGAGGCAGGTGATTCTGGGCTGTTGTGGAAGAACAGCAGTTGTGTTGGTTTCAGGGTGTATTTCATTATTATCGCTATCACTTCATGGCCAATGTCCTTGCCTGTTGCAGAGTGAGGCCAGTCCCTCAGGCAGCGGAGTTGTGATGTTATTGAAGTTTGCCCTGTGTTTAATTTAGGAATATTATTACTATTGATTGCTCTTCCCCCTCCTTATTCTTGTTCAAAGTGACAGGAGGAGAGAGATATATTGCGGGGGGAGAGACTGGTCTCAGGTGCCAAAGTAACTTGAATGGGTTCAGGTACTGTGTAGCTTGACTTGTGGCATGATTTGTCAGAGCCATTTACTCTCCTTCCTCAGGTTGCAAAATGAGAGGTGTAGCCCTGGCGCTTGGCTAGTGGTCCCTCCTTGCTAGCTGGCTATTTTGAGAAGAGAGTTTTTAGGAGGAGAGTAAGTGTCCCCAACTCCACCTCTCAGAGTGGCTTGCTAAGAAGTCGTGTTGCACACGCCCTTTTTTTGCCTCTGAATAAGAATCTAGCAATTCTTTTTTAGAGACCAGGTTTGTCCTCTGCTTAATGACTCCTAATATATTGACATTCAAAGCAGAAGGAAAAAAATGACCTTCCGGAGTACCTATTTAGGAATCCCAAGAAAGATGTAGTAGTTTATGCTCAAATGTGTCCGCACCAGGCTGATTTCTCTTGCTCTTTTATGCTGTTGCTGCTGGGAAGATTTTTTTTTCTTCCTCCTTTTGTTTTGTTCCTTATTGGCTGTGGCCCATGATGAAGTACTGCCTCCTGAGCAACAATAGACAGTCAAGGAACTGAGTAACAAGCAGGACCTGGTGTGCTTCTTCTGATCAAAGCAGTTAAGACAGGTAGAGAAGGTCAGCAGCAGGTGATGGATAATAGACTCTTATTTGCAAGAGAATTGTGCCAGAGCTGGTAACAGGTGGGGCACAATAGTGAGAGATCAGTTACGCATGATTGTAACCGGTAAACAGTGGCTCTCTCAGCAAGACAATTATGAGAGCTAATAACAGACTGCAGCATTGGTAGGGCCCGTAACAAGAAGCAGCAGGAGAGGAGTTAAGAGATACTTTGGATCTGGCTTGGGTCATTTAGGTACAGAACTGACTTATGCATGTAAACCTTTGCAGCGTGCAATGTGGGAATGTTCCCCATCTCACTCCCTCTTGTCACTGTGTGATCTGGGAAGGAGCTGCTTTGAAAGATTTTGACACAACTCTGTTTTCTAACTGGAGTTAATTCAAGGTATTTTTCTGCCTGAGGCAGAGGAGCAAATGGCACTCCTCACTGACATACATTACAATGCATTGTTCCCTTGCACATATACAGATCTGGCTTTAAAAGAACATTTTATTTTAGATGAGTAGGCAGAGCAAATGTAATGCATATTACTTTGCCTCCTGCCTCTTCTTCCTTTGGGGCTGAAGATATGGAGCCTCTAAATCCAAAGAACTGCACTTTTTGTTATAATGTACAGAGTGTCCCATGGGTTTATTTATGCATACTTTATATCTGTCATTCCTTTTTGTATCATGTACCCATGAAGAATTACTTGTGCAGATTGATCCTATCTGTATCATGTAGGGTGACTGGGGCTGTTGCCTCACTTTGTTTAATAGCAGAGCTATTGTTGCTCTGGAAGCTATGCGCCCAAATTTGGAGTCCATGCTTGTCTTCAAAGTGCTTTATTTCTAGAAAGATGCCAGAGTGCAAAGTGATTGAAAGTTCTGCCTCTACAGTCCCAGATGTGTGGGAATTTACCTTACTTGGTAGTGAGGGAAAGCCTTTTTTCTCCATGCATTGCCCAGGGAAAAA
This sequence comes from Ctenosaura bakeri, assembly GCA_948474755.1. Lineage (NCBI taxonomy): Eukaryota > Metazoa > Chordata > Lepidosauria > Squamata > Iguanidae > Ctenosaura > Ctenosaura bakeri. The sequence continues at coordinate 265,613 of CAOLHI010001516.1, forward strand.
ATGTATAATATGATCAGGCCCTGGCTCTGAGAACAAAACTGGTGGCTTGTAAAACTTAGATCAAAAAAGACCTTGAAGGTTGTTAGAACAGAGCTTGAAAAATTTACACTTTGGAGTGGAAGTTCCTGACTCCTCAGTGACATGGTCACTAGCCATGCTGTGTGGAGGATTCTGCATTGAAAGACTGATCTTTTCAGATTTTCCTTAGGAAGTTGTTCTATACTCGTACATCTAAGCCAGAATTCTCTGTTAACTTTCTCCCAGTGGCAGCTGATAACTTCTATGTTAGTGGGTCAGTGAATTTACTCTGGCTTTTAGTAAAAGTTTAGTAGAGCTCTCCAAGGTGCTGAAACTCTTTTGGGACTAGGATTCCTTTAAAATTCAGACAAAAAGCTGGAGTGGATTTACTACCGCTGACATGAAAGCCAGCTGGCAGCAATGAATCTATTCCATCACCAAGAGGGTTGTCCTGTTTTAAAAAACTTCAGATGCCCGTGTGTGTGTTCAACTTGGGACCTACTTCATCAAAATGTGTACTATACCGGCTGCCCTTTGAAGTCTCATAATATATTATACTTATGAAAATACTGTTACATTGTATTTAACAAGAATATGACTGGCATTGATACATCTTTGTGACCTATTTGCCATATAGGAAGGGGCCTCTACTATGCTGTAGTCACTCCAGTGACATCAGTTGCATGCAATGAGTTTTAAAAGGCCTACAAATGTAGCTATTGCTTCTCTTCCACTGCTTTCAGTGATATATACCTTGCAATTTGGGATGTTGGGGAGAGAAGAATACAGCTTCACTTTGGATAGCAAGTTTCCCAAAAATCCATTTGAGGTAAAAGTAGCTGGAGATGTCTAGGTTGAAGGCATTAATAACTCTAATAAAGAATAAGACTTTGGTCAGCAGGATTTTTGTGCTTTGGAATTTGTGATAGCATCAGTTTAAAGAGATCAGCAACAATTTGATAAAGTGCCTGAAAATGATTTATTTGGTATAATTCTGCAAAAAATATTTAATGCAGGGTGATTGTTCTTTGGCACAGACCAAGACGGCCTAAGTAGTGGACTGTTGCATGTGAAATAGTGCAGTGACTGTGTGGGAGGAGGGAAGGAGGAAACAAGAAGGCTGGGATGGAGAATGCAAGTAGAAAGAGCAACAAAATGTTGGAGTGTGGGGTGCTGCTGATCCCACTCCCCTTCCACTTGTTTTTTTAAAGTCTGCTTTCTCCCTAAATGTCAACCGACATGCAGTCACTGACCATGCTATACATTCCTCACTGGGCTGTTTGTCTGTAGTATGATTGTGTATGTTTCCTTTGCTTTCCTCCTTCCTCATCCCAGGATTGTTTTGTACTTCTGCAAAGCTTTGAGGTAGAGAGATAAAGAATACTTGCAAATAATCTCATTCTGGATGAGAAAAATAGTATCTCAGCCCATCAAGAAACTTTGTCGAAAAATTGGTCAGCCATGCATATTTTTTTCTCATTTTGCCATATTCTTTTGTGAAAAACCAGTTTGTGCATCTTTTGCCTACAAAAATTATTTTTGTGCAAGGGGTTGAATATAGGGGTTGTATATAGGATTGTACAGAAAAGCATAGTTGTTTGTATGGATTTTTTTTCACAAAAAACCAAAAATAAAACACTTGAATTTTGGAAAAAAAACTCTTGCAAGGAGGAAGACAGTTTTTGAAATTCTTTGTTCATGCGTGGGAGAAAAAAGACAGCAAAGGTTTATGTGCTTACTGTGGGGCTTCCCCTCACCTACTGTGACCACCACCATGATTGTAGGTAATGATGTTTTGACTGTGTAACAACACTGAAAAAGATACTGAGCAGAAAAATGTTTCCTGAGTGAATGATGGGAAGGAGCCAAGCACCAAAGAGAGGGTTGATACCTTTCCAAATTGCATATTTTTCTTCTCTGACAGGTTTTCTGGGGTTTGGCTCTTGTTAAGAGCTCAGAAGAATTCCCTTTTTTTTTTTGGTGCAGGAGGCTATAACCCAGAAGTCCCATGTTGGCTATGGGAATTTGGGGGGTTTTAGTCCAAAAGATTATTTCTCTAAGTTCTGTTCCTGATGTTCACCTCATTGTAGAGAATTACTCTATAGATTCACTAGGAATACGTTGATGTTTGCCTGCCTATGCAAGCATCATTAGTATTGTTGTTGTTCTGTATATTTGCAGTGCGCCTGCTGTATATATGGGGGTTATGTTCCAGGAACCACCACATAAAACAAAAAATGCAAAGCGTCACATCCCGTTATAGTTAATGGATGCAATGTGTGAGTGGCCATGGCAGCACGGGTGCATGCCTGCGGCATCCATTGACTATAATGGGATGATTTGCGCAACCTCACATTTGTGCACGCAGTGGTTTCATGGGGGGGGGGTCCATTGTATATCCTACCTTTTTCCCATTAATGGGACTCAAGGTAATTATTAAAACTAATACAGATTAAAAGCATACAGAACATCAGGAAAAAAACATAGGGAACATTGGTATATGTTGGCTGGCATCCTGCATTGCTGTTACGGATTCATACACTGCATATTCAGAATTGTGGTACTGTTGCCATGACCATAAATATACTCTGGAGCCCACCTTAAACTCAAGAGAGCTACTCTGAGGTCTGTGGCACAGTCAAGTGGAGCATTTCAGAATTATGTGAGTAGCCGCCCTCAGGCCTTGGTGCAATGAGCTTGGGGGCTAGGCACATCATTCTGAAATGCCTGACTCACCTGTGTGTCAGACCTACATCGCATGGAATGCATCCCTTGAGTTTAAGGTGGGTTCTGGGGGCGAGGGGGGGTTGATTCCTTAACTATGTTTATGAAGTTTCACACATTTATGTAGGAAGAAATGCAATATAGGATCTATGCTTTAATTTAAAGACCAGTTAAACCAACCTATAGAGTTAAAAGTAAAATTAATTGGAAGACAAAGTGTTAAAAAAACCATAAAAGAAGGGATGAGGTATGAATATTCCTGAGGATTCTCCATGCACCCAGAAGCATCTCAAAGCTTGATTATGATTATGAGATGTGCAAAATTATGTAAATCTATGTAGATCATCACACTCAAAATACAATGCATTGAAGATCTGGAATGCTCCTAAGCCTATAGAGACATTCAGAACTGAGACTTCTATGTACAACTATCTCTGAGTCTCATTTTCTCCTTACACAGAAGCAGGCAAACACCTGCATAGGGTTACTATTTCCTCTATACCTTATATATTTTTAGACTACAGTTCTCAGACTTCCCTAGCAAATATGGACAATGACCATGCTGTTGGTGGTTTATGGGAGTTGTAGTCCAAATGGTAGCTTTTTCAAGCCCTGATGATTCCAGTTATCCCACCACATTAAACATAAATCTGGTCATGTTCTGTATCAGTTCACTATTTAATCAGTCTTAAAAATATTTTGGAAATATATAGTATGAAATTTTCTGCTTTTTCAGACAGAATAATATGCATAAGACTACCATCTTATTCACCAGCAATGGGAAGAGTGTGGCTGTGCGCCACATTACGTCTTCACAGGGTTGTTTTTACAGACCTTGAATCTCCTCAGCTATTTCCGCACTAGGCTGTTATAGCACTATGATTCCACTTGCAACATCCTATGGAATCCTGGGGTTTGCAGTTTCGGGAGGAGCTGGCCGGCCTGTCCTGAAACTGCAAATTCCAGGATTCCATAGGATGTTGTAAGTGGAATCATAGCGCTATAACAGTCTCGTGCAGAAGCGTATCTAGATTCCCTGGGTTGAATAGGAAAAGTGAATTGTCTGTCTTTGAAACCTTAAGGAGTGACAATTCACATTTTAAATAGGTTGTAGGGCACCCTTGCATTATTTAAAATTAAAAAGGCCTGTCTTCCAAAACCAGAAGTGGACTTGTGGCTACTTTGAATTTTATTTTTATTTTTTGACATTCTGTGTGGCTTTCAGAGGGTCCAGGGGACAGAAATTCCCTCTCCGTGACCCAGTGCAGTTGCTCACCACTGCAATAAACAGTTAAATGGAAGTAAACCCCATTAAATCCAATGCAGTTTGCTTCTGAGTAGATATCTGAGAGCCAGTGTTGTTGTAGTGGTTTGAATGTTGGACTGTGACTCTGGAAACCAGAGTTTGAATTCCTGCTCAGCCACAGAAACCCACTGGGTGACCTCAAGCATGTTACACTCTCTCAGAGAGAGACAATGGAAAAAAACCCTTTAAACAAATCTTGGCAGGAAACCCTGTTATAGATTTGCCTTAGGGTTGCCATAAGTCAGAAGCAACTTGAAAGCACACAACAACAGCAAGACATCAGTAACATTGTTTTGTGTGTACATCTAGTTGGTAATTCTGTAAAATTACTAGAATAGTTTTTTTCCTTCTTTGGGGATGTATGAGGGACTGCTGAGGTGCATCTACTATGAACACTGTGGAAAAATACCATTTTGTTTCACTTTTGTGGCCATTATCCAAGTTAAATATACTTGAGTCCCATTGATTTGGGCTGCAGTCTTATTTGTACTGATCTGGGAGGAGTCCCATTGGATTTGTTGGTGTTGTTAACTGTTGCCAAGTCAACAGACTTCCAAGTCACCCTATCCTCAACTACCCTGCTTGTATGGGAGCTTAATGCAATGGTCCTGTGGTTACTACAGTTCCTGGTGTTCCCTTTCTTGGGGACTGGAATTATTTTGAAAGTGTGGGCCATTGTTTTGTTTTCCATATTTTTTTGACAGATTTTAATAGAGCTTGAGTGGATTCTAGGTCTGTTACTTGAAGCAACTCTGTTGGTATGCCATCTATTCCTGGTGATTTATTCCTCCCAAGTGCTCTGTATGCAACTTCCACTGCATTTTCTAAAATTGTGGGTTCATCTTCAAACGATTCTTCCTTGAATAAATCTGTCATCCTTTCATCTCTTTTATATAGTTCTTCAGTGTATTATTTTCATTGTCCTTTTGTTTGTACTTGATGCTGTAATGTGTTCCTTTTCTATCATATAGCATCCCCACTTTGGTTTAAAATTCCCTTTGATTTCTAGATCTTCTGGAAGAGGTCTCTTGTTTTTCCTTTTTTGTTGTCATCTTCTTTTCCCTGCACCAATTATTGTAATAGTTCTCTTTGTCTCTGCTCAGAAGTCACTGAACAGTTGTATTCAGGGTTGTGATGCTATCTCTTTCAATTGTGTAGTCTTTTAGTTTTGGGCCCAAATCAAGTGATGTCTGTGTATGCACTCACCTCACCTCTTTGGTTGCTTGAAGAGCAAATTGTTGACCTTGCAAAATTCAGTCAGCCACCCTCCTGCTTCATTTCTAGATCCTAGGACAAATTTTCCTGTGTATTTGTTTATACAGCAAAATATTTCCATATGGCTTAACAAGTAGGTTGGGAGGGGTGCAGGAATACCCACTTAAAATAGCCCATATCCAGAATCATATTTTTCCCATGATCTTTTGATCTTTAATTGCTTTATTTGTTTATATAACTTTTCATGTTTCACTTATACCTCCCTATTAAATAGTCATTTGTGGAATTAGATATCTCTGGGTTCAGGCCTCTGTGGCTTTGATGTTACTAGCAAACTCTGTAACTCCCTTCAGTCTTTCCAGTGCTTTCTATAGCTTCCTAAATTTCTTCTTATATAAAACCCATGAGACTGATCATCTCAAATGGTACCTGCCAGTTCCTGTGCCAGCAGGATCATGAATCTGATCCAGGCTTTAGCCTGAACTCTAAAGGAACTATCCAGGGCCTTGAACCTATTTAGGAATAGGATTTGGCACCTTGGGTATTCTTTTAAAATTCAAACTAAAACCTAGTGTAGATTACCACCCCAGTGACATGGGAGCAACTGGACACCAGCACTCATGCTAAGATACCTAGGGAGGTTTATGTTTGAAATGTGATTTCAGCATGCTATTTATTCATTTGATGCAGAATGAAATCTTCATATGAAAGAAAAAACGGGGATTTTTAGATGCCATGAACTGAAAGGAACAATCTGAATTTTTGGTTGATAGATTGCATGTGTATGTTGGAGGTGGAATTTTCAGAATTCTCATTTAGCTGAAATGGAATATAAGAAGACATCATGGCGATGTCTTTCAGACCAGGTCTTTGCAGTTAGGTGGGCTTGTGATTTTTTAAACCTTTTTGAAGAAAAATAAGCAAAGAAAAGCAAGGTATGTAGTGCCCATGAAATGTTAAAAAGGCATAGAACTCAAAGGGATTTACTTCCAGATAAGAGGGTATAGGATTATACCCTCAGGTGGCTGTCCGGAAGCCTCCCCTTTCTTTGCTGAGCGATTTAAGCTAGATACTGCACAAAATGCAAACAACTGCATAAAATGTAATAAATGTATCTTTTTTCCCCTTGAAGTAAGTATTTTGGGAGTTAGTCTGAATCAAGCTCATCACATGAAGGTAGGGGGAGAAGCCAGGGTTTGTTTGTATGTTTGTTTGAGAAATGATATTCGCCCTAGCTTCCCTCCACAAATTTTTGCACTCATACACTGCCCCCAGTTATCATTAGTGCCAATGGTGCTGTGCATTTGACATAGCATACAGTTTAACTCTCTGCCACAGAGGGAAAATATGGGATTAGATTGAGGTCATATTGTAGATATTGTAAGATTTGCAATTCCCATAATCCCTAGACAGCATAGCCAGTGGTGTGAGCTTTTACAAATATTTTTCCTGAAGCAACAAAAGAAGATAAGCATCTTCTTTCTTTTTACCAAGTTAAAAACAAAAGCCATCTTGGCTGTTTTTATTGTGCATTTAAAAGGCTTACTGGCACGAGACACTTGCAGATAAAGCCATCTCATGTTTGGATGTGTCCTGGGAACAACAAAATGGATAAAGCAATTAAGTAAAATGCTCATGCTACATTTGAAAGAGAAAAGTGGGATGTATAGCATGTGTCTGAACCCAATTAGTATTGTATGTAAAATTAATCGATTTTTGTACTAGAAGGGAATTTAAGGTGATGAATAGGATCTATTCCTAAATTGTTGGAGATGGGGGGCAAATAATACAAAGTATGGGGTGCGTGCGTGCGTGCATGTATGCATGCCTGTGTGTAAATTACCAATTTTTATGAACTTACAAGGACACAACAAATATTTTTATCATGGGCTTCTTGAACCTGTTAGGCTGATTCTGCAGTAGTGAACATAAAATGAGACACAAGGCCTGCCTACTCTAGCATTCTTTTCCCACAGTGTCCAGCCCACAAGGAGACCATGAGCACATTGGTACTCTTCCATTCCATCTTTTTCAGCAACTGATACTGAGAAACATAAGGCTTTTGATACTAGAGATCATTTAGAGCAGTGCTATTCAGTGGTCAACCAGGAGTGTTGGTCTCCTGGTGGTGAATTTCCAGGAAAGAAACATTATATCCACTGGGTAAAATTTAGTGCTGGTCTTTGGCATGCAGGAAAACAATAATTTCCAGTCCCACACATGAGATAGCCTGAGAAGCACTGCTTTAGAGCAATTGTGGCTTGTAGACATTGATAGGATTACTTTCTAACTGTACATGAAATCCCACTTGAAAACTGTTTGAAGTTGGGGACATCATATTACCTTTTTGTAGTAGCAGATTCCTTGATCTGCTTTTTTTTTCCTGTACAACTTTTCCATTTTGACTTTATTGGATAATTCTAGGCTCTAGTGTTATGACAGACAAGGAAAAAGTCTGAAATAATTAAGTCTTGTGTGTTACATACCTAAAACTCCAATCTGATAAGAAGTGATCCTTTCTTGGGCTTCTAACAGCAATCCAGTGCAGACTGCAGTTGTAAAAATTTTGTGGAAAGTTGAAAGGATGGTTTTTGACACAGATTTATAAAAAGTAGGAATGAGTGCTCAAGCTTTGAAACTGACAGTGCTAAAAAAAGAAACCAAGGGGTGTGTGTATGTGTGTGTGCTTCAGAGAGAGAGAGGAGGGAGAGAGAGAAAGAGAATGAGAAAATGAATGAGTACAGAAATATTCCGTAGGTTATTTTTAAGCAGTTTTAAAAATAAGATCAGGGATGAACAACATTATTAATGTTCTGTTTTAATATTTGATTTAGTTAGTCATTGTGTTGCTTAACCTAAGGCTGATTTTAATAATAAAAATAATTCAGTTTTTAAAAATATTGATACGTTCAGTGCTTCCCACCCCACCCATCATATGAAATGTAGTATACAAGGGTTTAGATCCACACTCATTCTTACTTAGAGCAGACACACGAAATCAATGGGACCTCTGTTGATTGTAACTGACGTAAGTCCCACTGATTTTAATGGATCTGCTTGAAGGATGACTAAGTATTGATCCAACCCATGGTGTAAAAACATGGGCAAAATGTAGCCCTCCCAGATGCTGTCAGACTACAAATTCCAGTAGCCCTAGCCAGCATAGTCAATGGTGATAAATGCTGGTAATTGTATTCCAATGACTTCTGACCCAGAAGGTTACATTTTGCATTGTGTAAAAAGACAAATCAGAAAATTAATGTTACTCTGCCTAAAGACTGATAGTCATGAGGAGAAATTTAACTGAGACTGTAGCAATACAGGAAGGCAAAACATCTCTGTGATTAACAGAGAGAAAATAATCAAACTGAATGGAAAGGATTAACATAAACTTAAAGGATCAAACCAAATGGATGGCCTCTTACTTGCAGGGTTTTTTTTTTAGTCCTGTTGCTAGCATCTGAGTAGGCAGAGTAAAATGCTTTAATAGTTGGAAATGTACAAAAGAGCAAGGAAAATGAGCAGCAAGTTGGACCATTTCCTCTACAGAAGGGGCCCTCAAGATGCTGCTGGACAACATCTTCCAGTGTCCCTAATCTACAATATATGAAATTATAATAACAGGTAATGTTTGGGGGTTTAGAAAAAAAGTTACATGATAGAAATGTATGAAATTATGCCTAATGTGAAGTAAATGGATCTAAAGAAGTTTTTCCCCTTTCTCTTGTTCATCACTATCATTATTCAGTATCCTGCCTTTTCCCTGACATTGGGACCTGTGTCAAGTTATTAAAACCAGTAAGGATCAAAAGTTATTAAAACCAGCAAGGACCTGCAAGTTATTAAAACCAGTAAGGATCAAAAACATACTCAACCTGTAGTGATTTTTTTTTATCCCTTATTCGAAATGCTTGTGTTTCAGATTTTGGATTCTGGAATATTTGCACATGCAAAATGAAATATCTTGGAGGTGGGACCCAAGTCTAAACATGAAATTCATTCCTGTTTCATACATATACACATAGCCTGAAAATAATTTTAGACAATATTTTAAATACTCTACTGTTCTTTGATGTGGGGTCCATTCTTTAGTCCAGTTCTTTTCCTCTTGCCTTCTTCCTGTGGGGAAGATGGGGGAATTATTATGAAGGCTCACTTGGGACCACCCACATTTGTGGTCCTAAGCAAACCTCCATAATTCTCTCTTGTTCCCTATAGGAAGAAGACTGGGTTCTGCTTTTCAAAAGTTTTGGACTTTTGGAGGTATTTTGGATTTTTGGATAAGGGATGCTCAGCCTGTACTAGAAGCCGGGGCCATCCAGTAAAGCTGAAAGGTGTGCGATTCGGGACAAGCAAAACGAAATACTGCTTAACCAAAGGTATAGCTATGGTGAGGGCCAAAATGAGGGCTTTGCTGTTCTAAATAAGAATTCTGCCCTTGCGGTGAAATTTTCCTTCACTCTCCAAATTTCTGCTCATTAAATAGAGCAGAGTTGTTGTTATGATGGTTATGGGACCCAGGAAGGGGCTCTCCGATGTCACTTTGATATCACTTAATTCGGCCCTGGCTAGACCACGCTCGGCAGCCCCGTTGCATGTGTTTGGGTTGTTTTCCGAAACAAGCACGTACTGGCTGCGGCTGATTAATTGTTCAAATTCCATTCCGCATTCAAGCCAGCATTTCCCAAGTCTCACGTAGCTTCAGGGGACTCCCATACCCATACTTCACAATAGCTGCGTGGTTTCCCGCCAAACCATCCCTTTGGAGAAGGCCATTAGCTCACCGGCCACTCTTTTGTCTTTCAACATTAATCCGATCAGGCTGACAGTGACCTAACCAGATCCCTTTGTCTAGCGCCAAAACTCTTTTGTTCCCTACTACTTTTGTTCCCTACTTGCCATAGCCGACAGGCATGTTTCACCCTATAAAAAGTCCCCATTTTTGGACTTCGATGGTTCCTCTTGAGCTGCCATCCAGACCTGGCTGCTGGTTGGTTCAAGAGTTCCCCTCAGCAACCAGCGCTGAGCCCCGTCATTCATCGCTCCAGATTCTGTAGGACATCGTGGCCAGGTGTCATATCTCTCGTTATTCCCCCAGTTCTCTCTTTCTTATTCTTTTAGTTAGCGTGCGTGTGTCTGGTTTACCTTGCTCTTGTTTAATAAAGTTGTTGTCATTGTAACCTGACCTGCTCATTGACCGGAAGCTGTAGATGTTGGGTTAAAAGATCTCGCTAAGTTATCCTGCCTCTCGCATGTCAAACCAGTGCTCTGAGTCCTAATTTCCCCATCTTTGGTATTTTGATTGGCAAAGCCGGGCGCCCCTCGCGGGACCCCCAGTTTTCAGGGTAACATTGTCCAAACTTTTCATATTGGTGACAAACTTTTTAGACATGCATCTTTTCATGACACAGTAATTCAGTAAATAATTCAGTAAGTGGAGGCGGCCCCTCCACCCAAGCCTGACTCACTGCCATCTCACGGGGGTGAGAGAGGCAGTCCCTCCATCCAGGTCTGGCCTGCCACCACCTTTACCAGGATCTTCTCTGCCCGGGGTGGCTGAGATAGTGGCAAGAGAGGCAGGCCCTCCACCTGAACCTGGCCTGCTGTTGCCATCCTTGCCGGGGTCTTTTTCAGCCCAGGGCAGTGGTGGCGGCAGTGGCAGGAGAGGCAGCCCCTCCACGTGTTACGTTCACGCGACACACACTAACTTGTCAGAACACACAGTTTGGAAAGCTTTGGGATAGAGGGAAACACTGGAAATTGTTCACATCTAGACCTTATATTTTCTGTGTGTGTTTGTTTATTTATTTATTTATCACATTTATAATGCTGCCTTTCTCCCAGAGTGGGACCTAAGATGACTTCCAAAAAAAAGTTAAAAACATTAAAAACCTTTTTTTAAAATTAAAAACATTATCAACATGTAAAATTATAAAAACCTACAACAATTTTTTAAAAGTAGCTTGATAAATAAAAAGCTCCCCTGCTCACACATTAAAATCCTGCTTGAAAAGAAATGTTTTTGCCTGCCAGCAAAAGGAAAGTAGGGAGAGGACCAGCCTAGTCTCCTCTGGAAGGGAGTTCCAGAAGATGGGAACAGAGAAGTCCCTCTCTTTCTCTCTTTCTCTCTCTCCCCCCCCCATGTGTCCTTATCAGGCGAGCCTCAGGACTGAGAGAATCCTTCAGATCTTATGACTTTCAATACGGTGTTTACATTCCCTTGGTAGGTTTTTCTTTTGTTATGGATTCTTTGATGTCTCTCTTTTGTTCCTATATTTCATTCCATATTACCACCCTAATTTTTTTTAAAAAAGAGTTAGACAAAAGTGACTTGTGTGAGCAAGACATTGGTAGCTTAAGCTATCTGCATCCTATTTTGGCTGATATAGCAGTGGGAAGGGGGAATAGAAAATGAAATTTTTCTTCAGTCTCTAAATTTCTAGCCTGGAGAGAGTGAGGCATTGGAAATCATACACAGTTAGAACTTTTAGATTTGCTGTGTTCACATTATTGATAACTTAGCCATCTGTTTTTCTTTGGCTACCTAAACTGTACTTCTAAGTGTTTGACTGAAGTTTCAAGTCCCTGCAGTTTGGAGAGAGGAGGAAAATTCATTGTGGTGAAAGACCATGCCCTTATTTTGTCCCCACACATTGTTTAGTCAGACTGCACAATCTGTACTAGAGGATATAATGATAGTACAGTTTTAAGAGGAGATTTATGGCAAATAAAGGAACAATCATGCTATCAATGGCAGCTGGTTATGACCTGCAATAATAGATGGAAGGTGAGATGCTCCCTTGTCTCTCACTCAGGCAGCAAGATGTCTTGGGCAAACCTATCTTCAGAAAGTGAAGTCAGAGTTAGCACTTATGAGCAGGTGCTTGTACTGCCTTGATGTTTCTGGTAATTGAATAACATCACACTTATCTGACAAGTCCAAAGTACTTCACTGGAATGAAAGGGCAACTTGTTGTATTACAAGACTGGTTTTCTTACAGGATATGTGATACAGGGATTAGGAGGGTGTAAAAGACTAATATTACAATGGGAAACAAAGCAAAACACTCCCAGAAGCGTATGTATGAGATGGCTGTTTTCTTTTTTCACATCAGAGTTGGCTTTTGTAGTTCCAGATTTATTTATTTATTTTGCTTTGTGTTCTAGCTTATGAATTAACACTTTCCATTTCATTTTCTGTGGGGAAAAGTGTTCCACCAGGAGACAGAGCATGACTGTGTCACACATTTGCTTAAAGCTCAAAACAGAATCCAGCTTTCTAAGGACTAAAAAGAAAACTTGTGTCATGCCCAGTCTACATATATAACAAGATTGGAGCTTGGAAAAGATACTTTCATGGAACTCTCAGAATCCCTAGCCTGTTGGTTGGGGGATATTGGAGTCTGTAGTTGAAAAAGTATCTTTTCTAAAGCTTTGGAGGGGATGACATGTAAGAATTTGGCCGGGTATTATTAGCATGCATCCTCAGGTAGATGCTGCCCAACACTCCCAACAGGGCCCCCCACTAGTCCTCTCTCTCCCCATTTTTTGTGCCCTATGATAAAGTCTGCTCTGGGACATTTGCTGTCCAAAGTGAAGATCAACATGGCATCCCTCTCATTCCATGTACAAATACCAGCTGGACTGGCAGTTGAATCTTTCCTCCTTAGTAGTGGGACAGCATCCTCCACTATACCAGAAGACATCTGATTATTTGGGGATGCAGATGGACTTCAGGACCTTCCTACACAATGACTCAGAGGTGACATGTGGCCAATCAAACAATTTCCAGTGGCCCCACTCAGCCATTGACCCAAAATGCCAGCTGCAGCCAGGTGGGCCTAGCAGTCCATTCAGTACTGGAACTTGTCTGGCGATGGTTGATTCCCTCCTTTTAAATTCTCCCACAATGCCTTTTGGGCCCTGGCACAGTATGTCTCCCAAGAACACTATCTCAGTGTTACAGGGGCACGGTGGAGAAATTAAAATGGCAGGCTCCACAAAGGGTGCTTTGTGGCTTAACGATCTTTTGTTGCCACTGGCTACTAGTGCACTTGCCTGCTCAGCTTCAAAACATGTTGTTGGGAGGCCACTATTGCCACCAAAGAGGCCACTTATGAGAGATGGGATAACAATCCTAACAAATGTGGTTTAGGTATCAGTCAGCTTCCTGAATGAACCTTACTGAACCTCACAGGGTGTCAGAATAACTTTAGATAAAGCAGGGGTCAAGAAAATTCTGTCTCCCTTTTACATTCCTCTATGGGGTTTTCCAGGTGCACTTCATGAAGCTTAAAGCCAATACCACATAGTGCTTTTGCAAGCCTGCATTCCTCTACAGCATTCTAGCTTTTCTTTTCTTTCTGCCATGGCAAAGTCCAAACAGTGATTGTGCGATTTAAATACTACTGAGATGAAATATGCTAATATGGCAGATTATTGCAAGTGTTTAAAGGAATTAACCATTTTTTTTAAAAAAACCCAGCTGAATAACTGCAGGTTTGTTCTAGCTCTTGAAATAAATCTTATGTGTTAAGAAAAACACGGTAGAAGTACAAACAAATTCCAAGCCATCTTTTCCCTTAACTGGCAAAAAGAGAAAAGGGGTGGCAACACAAAAACCTGGGGCCCATTCACACCTGTTGTTGTGTGCCTTCAGCCATTTCCGCACTAGGCTGTTATAGCGCTATGATTCCACTTTCAACATCCTATAGAATCCTGGGGTTTGCAGTTTTGGGAGGGGCTGACTTATGGCAAACCCAGTCATGGGGTTTTCTGGAGCTGGGTGTGTGTGACGCACCCAAGATTACCCAATGTGTTTCCATAGCCGAGCAGGGAATTGAACCCTAGTCTCTAGGTTTGTGCTCCATTGCTCAGACCACTACACCATGCTGGTTCTCACACTACACAACTATAATGCTATATCCCACTTTAACTACTGTGGCAAAATCATGTGTTTTCCTGCGTCTTGTAATTTGGTGAAACACGAAAGCTTCCTGGCTGAGAATTCTAGCTAACTACCCCTATCTCAGTTCCAATTCCATAGGACTGAACTCAAGCTCTTGATTCCTCTGGCCTGTCTCCAGTTTGCTTGGTGGGCTTTTTGGTGAAGGAAGGCACTCTAGCAGCTTTTGCACCATTGAAAGCTGTCCTAGTAACTGATGAATTTTGAATGGTTTTTGCAGTGACAGCTGGAACCTCAGTGAGGGCCAATGATTTTTGATAGCAGGAAGTGCTTCAATGGCAATGTGGACTTCAGTGGGTTATGGGAATTCAAGTGCAGTCCCTTCACCCCAAGAAAGCTGTTTATACTTGCCATACAGCAGTCTCCTATGCAGGTGCACCTCAGTCCTGGGCATTACTTCTCTAATGGAAAATTTGGTACCAGAGGCAGAACTAACATAAAAATAATAAAGAAAGATACCTCCACCATAAAGAAGAGCTGTTCAATGTGTTTCAGCAAACTTTTATTCAATACTAGCAATATCCTCATGAAAAATGAAACAATAAAGTTGGGGAAGCCTTGCATAAGTAAACAAAAACATTTTCAACCTTCTATAGACCACTTGAAAGCTTCTTCTCAAATACATCCAGAGGTATTTTTCCCTTTCTCCAGCCTCCACTTTCCATATGATTTCCATGTTGGTGGCCACACTTACAGATCTGTGCTTTTAATATGTTGTGCAGAGCTGATGAGGCAGATTTATCTGCTCTCTCATTTTCTCTCTGTTTTGCTGATCACACAGCTCTGTAAAGGATTCAGGAGGCAGCTACTGTTTACCCTGCTATTGTAGCAGCTACAATAGGGTCAGCTAAAATAGAATCTGTATCCCAACTCAGGTTTTATTACCTTGTTTAGTGTAGACACACTGCTGAAAACCAGCACTGTAAGTCTTTGTTTTTCCAGCCTTCACCATCTTCCCAGTGTGTATGCAGCTAAAAAACTTCCACCTAAATGGAAGATGAGGAGGAAAGTTGCAGACTAAGCACACATAAAAAGACTTTGTAAAAAGAAGCATCTTTGACAGAGCTTTGTTAATGGGGGTATGCACATATACTTGTAGAACATCTTTTCCATTGCCCGTTATAGTAGCATATTGATACTGTTCCTTGATGGCCAACTATTTCAAGCCTTTGGCAAACAAGAGATGTTGTAACAGAGGTGATGGGAGCCTGCACTTTCCTTTGACAATAGGACAAACAGTACCATGTTCTTTGTAGTGTTAGTCCGGTTTGCTAGGATCATTCTGCTTCATAGATTTTCTTAGCTGTTAATAAATTAATAACTGGAAATTTTATTTGACAAGCTGTAGCTGCTTTTAGACCTGCCTCATTAAAAAATCAAACAGCCATCACTTCTCTCTAACTTGGATTACAGGGTGTGTAACATATGTTTTTATAGAATATACAAGGAGTGGGAGTTCAATTACCTGGACCATTTCAGCCATTTAGAAAAGGCAGTCATCCATTTCAAGTAACTTTTGTCTGCATATGTCAAGCATATAACAAATTAACCAGAAGAAGGTCATCTACACCTTATGCTGCTCAAACCTCCTTTTCCTCCACCACCAAAAGAAGGGCTACTGGCTCATAAATGGTAGAATAGACAAGGGTTGCATTTAGATATAACAATAAGCATGGTTGCACTTGGATGCAACAGTAAACAATGGCTTATTGTTAAGTGAATGAGCATTGAACTTGTATGCTCATTTTCCATTATCTTCCAGCATGGCTGCAAGGAGGAGCTGGGAAGCTTTTGCTTCCATTCTCAATTAACCACAGTGTAGTACTGTGTAGCGCTTGAAAGTAAATTGTTAATAATAGCTGTTTCCCATAGTGAGTTACTTCTGGGGCTAATGAGGGGAGTAACAGCATTTTTATTTTATTTTACTTTATTTTGCAGCAATGTTGGCTTGGAAAAGAAGTCAGCAATATTTCATAATTCTTCTTTGGTGGCTGGAGGGAATGTTCCTTCTGTCTTTAATTGTATATGAGGTTGCCAGAGTCTAGTTTCGGGGTGGCAAAGCGGTATAGGCTGTCTTCTGGAAGTGCTGTTCTGGTGATTATTTTCAAATGGAAACAAGTAGCAGAGTCCTGTGCCACTTTATGGCACTAGATCCTTGTTTAATAGTTAAAGAATAGACAACCTTCCCCCTTTGGCCATACATTAATTAAGATAACAGCTAATTGTGCCTGCCCCAGCCCTGCAAAATGACTAGTGTGATGTTGCTAAGGAGCAACATAAGGCATTGCTCACTTTCATGGGTAGTATAACAATTTTAAAGAGAATACTATGAGATTAATGGAATTAATTACTTTTACAAAGTACCATACCAAGCTGTAGTCTTTTGTCTGAGCTGTAAACAGTGGTAAATCTTTATATGATGTCCTGAAACAAGATAGCTTCGTGAAGGTTGAAGTTGGCTTATTTTAGTAAACCATGATTAAGACTAACTGCAGTTTGTCTTGGTTTGGTCTTACCTTCAAACATTTCTCTATCGTGGGATATGGCTTTCTCCCAAACTGATAAGAAACTTGGTCAAACTTGTGCTTGTAAGATAATTTGATACAGGTGTTTCTGAAAAACACTGAAGTCTTAAGTATTAAATCTCCTGTATTATAAAAATGTGTCCCTAGGTCTTCAGATTGCACATTCTTGTTCTATGAAAGGATAGGAAGAAAAGCAATCCCTGCTCTTTGTAAAATGGATTCTGTTACTGGATTAGAAGTATACGGAAAAAGATTTATGGTGGCATGGTATCACTTGAATGATGGTACTTTCTGCTTTGTTTTGTTTTTGTTTTTTGTTTTTAATTTGAATGTTAGGGAGTTTGTCCTTCTGATTGTCTTGAGCAGAGCTTCTTCTCCCTGTTCTCCTTCTTCTCTAATGTAAAGTCCTATATTCTTATAGAATTTATTCATCTATATCATGGAGCCCTCCAGAAGTTGTTGGATTCAATCTGCCATTGACTGTGCTAGCTGTTCCTGCCAGTACTTGCAATCCAACAATATCTGGAGGCCCACATGGTTCCCACTTCTGTTCTAAGTGGACTGCTTTTTACTTACAGTAGAATCATAGAATTGTACAATTGGAGGGGTTGAAAGTGCAGGAAATCTCCAAGAGATGAAATACCCCCAAGAGAGGCTGAGAAGTGAGCTCTTTTAAAAGGACTGCTGTATTTAGCTCCAGTGAACGTAAAAGAGAGTGATCACTAAACCAGAACCACAGGAAAAATAAAGCTAATTTAGAATTTATTGGAGCGTCTCCTAATGTTTAGATAGAATCTCTTTTCTTGTAATTTGAATCCATTAGTTCATGTTCTAGTCTCTGGAGTAGCAGAAAACAAGCTTGCTCCATGTTCTACATGACCTCCCTTCAGATATTCAAAATTGCTGATTCTATAACACACAGTCTTCTCTCCTCCAGGATGTCTGTATCCAGCTCTCTAGGCATTACTGATAGAAATGGTTTCCAGATCTTTAACCATCTTGCTTGCCTTCCTCTGGACGTGTTCCAGCTTGCCACTATTCTTTGTGAGCTGTAGTTCCCAGAACTGGACACAGTATTCCAACTGAGGTCAGACCAAAGCAGAATAGAGTGGTTCTATTACTTCCCTTGATCTGGACACTATGCTCCTGTGGATTCAGCCTGGAATTGCATTAGCTTTTTTTTTTTTTGGCCGTCTTTTCCTTCTCATTGGAATTGTTTGTAATTTTGCCTTCCATATCTTGCTTTTTAGAAACTGCTATCCATCATGGACTCACTTCCCTTTGATCATTTCTCAACTTGGGATTTCATTTAATAAATCAGCCTTTTTAAAGACTGGAATGTGAGTTTGACTATATCTACCCCCTTGACCAGTTCTACCCTGTTGGTTAGGATAAGATCCAAGACAAATCAATCCCCTTGTCATCTCCTCCATGTTCTCACAATGAGATTGTCAACAAAGTAAGTGAGGAACATGTTGGACCTTCCATTCTTGGCAGAATTTGACTTCCAACAAATATCAGGGTAGCTGAAATCTTCCATTACTGCTTTATCTCTTCTTTTTGAATGTTTTGTCCTTTGTTCTAAATGTTATTATGTAGTTGAGTCACAAGTCTGTTGTATAAAAAGAATCATAAAACAGTATAATGTATAGTTATAAGTCCTTTAAGAAAAGGCATTCAAAAATCATTTCTTGATTGCTGTGTTCTGTATTATTTCATAGAGTGTTTAAATAAATTCTTCTTCCCTTCCCAAAGCACTGTAATTGAAGGAGTTTTCTAGTGGAGAGTCTTCTCTTTAAATGATCTTTATTAGCCAAATTGTATGAGTAACCCACACTTCCACGGCTTTCTTCCAGTCTTATGTCCCTAAATATGTTCAGTACAACTATAAAGACCCTTTATGGCATTTAGGAACCAAAACTTTCATGAAGAAAAATCTCACTTCATTGGAAACTTGTATGCTTCCACCAGCCTTTTATTGTTTGTTCTTGTTGTTTGCAACATTCCAAAGTGTAAAGTGGATGGGTATTGCACTCACAGTTTTCGGGTGGGATTCCCATGAACAACTGATTCGCCACTGTGCAAACAGAAGATTGGACTTAATGAGGTCTATAGGCCATTTCCACTCTGTACTGTTATAGTGCTATTATTCTACTTTCAACATCCTGTGGAAGTCTGGGGTTTGTAGTTTACTGAGGCCAAAATGCTCTCTGGATGAGAATTTTAAATGCCCCTCCCTAACCTGCCAGCTTCAGGATTCCATAGGATGTTGAAAGTGGAATAATAGCACTTTACAGTGTAGTGTAGCAATGGCCTATAGTCTCATCTACCACTGGTCTTCAGATGTTCTCATTTTGTACTTCGTATGTTCTGGCTGCTCAGCAACAATGACCATCCTTTGGTTTAAAAACGTCTAATGAGGGAGAGTTTGAATCCATTTGTCCAGGTCTTGCCTTCTAGAGCTGCAGATAATAAGCTTATTCTATGTAAGAAACCTTTAACTATTATACTCCATGTGGGCTTGTGATACTGTGAAGCTTTTAAGGTGGTATAGTTTTAACGTTTTCAATCTTTTTAATTTTTTAATATTGGTGTTTTTAACAGGTAATTGTTTTAACTTTATAAATTGTTTAATTCTTTTTTTAAATTGTATACTTCCGTGGATGTTTTAATTTCTTCTGTTTTAATCCTGCTAGCTGCTTTGAGTCCCACTGTCAGGAGTAAGACAAGGGATATTGTAGGTAATAATACTCCTCTTTCCTCCTCCTCTTCTATATTTAAATAATTTCTTACTTCAGTAGAAAAAAAGTGCTGAAAAAGAGTGTCTATACCCAAAAATAGCATACACTTTTTTTATAAAAAATTTTTTTTTTTTAGATTTTTATCCCCCCACCCCCCATATACTTCAGATGGTTTGTGCATTTATCATTTTTGGTCATCCAAGGAGACGGTCACATGTTTCACTTTCATAATAATGATATATGCTGCCAACCTACAAGTGCTGTGTTAAATATTAATAAAATGGAAATGGTGCCTACAAACAAGTTGCATTGTTGTGCTGCAGAAGTCCTTGTTAGTGAGATATGAGATACTACAGTAGGATGTGGTGCTGTGGCATCTCAAGTTGCATTGCAGTTCCATATAATGTTTTGTGAATATTATTTTTCATACCACATCAGTCTTTTTCGAGAGAAGTAGTGGCTTCTGTGCTGATGTCGCCCGAGGCACTGTGCTGAAAAGCAGGTCAGGATGTCAGAGAGCAATGTGGATACAGCAGCAAAAAACAGAATAAGGCAACCACAAACCCCCAGCAACGCTGTCACCTGATGTGGCTTAGTTGTTACACCAATTGGAGCAGCTGTAGCATTCCAGATGTTGTCACACTGCAAATCTCATCATCCCTCATTATTGGCTATATTGGTCAGCTGATGAGAACCCAGTTCAAGAATATTTAGACAGTCACAACTGCCCACTTTTGTGTTGCATAAAAGTTGGAATAGCAGTGACATGATGAAAGATGAGATTTTTGCCATCATAGAGCATTTTAGTATAACCGAAAGATTAAAAATAATAATTTTGGATTGGGGTGGGTAATCATGCAAATCTCCAGATGTTGAGCTGCAGTTCTCAGCAATCCTTATTATTGACAATAAGGAGTCTGCTGAAAAGTAAGGAGTCTGCTGGGAGTTACAGTCCAACAACATCTGGAGGGTTGAATGATTCTCATTCTAGTTTTAAATATACTCACTATTTTCTTTTGCTGAGACTTTTAGCTTGGCACCGTGTATTTCATTGTTTTGCCTCTTGCTGCCTCTTGTATCTTGGTTTTCTTATATATATTTTTTACACTGTTTGTTGTTTTGCCTTTTGTGTTATAAATTTACTTACGAACTCTTATTACTAGGTGGGTTAACACTGTAATAACTTTTGGCATTTTTGTATAATTTGAAGTTCTTATATGCCATCTTTCAGGGCTTAAAAAAGATAATTAAAACCATCAACTTTTTGGGAAAAGTATAAATAAAACAATGCAAGAAGAATGCCTGAGAGCAGTTTAAAGAAGTTTAAAACCCATCACAGCATTTAAAACAATAAAGAGTCAAAGGAAGGCTTCCATATTTGATTAGTGATCCATCTAATTGCATCAATTTGATTAGCTACCCAACTGCTTCTGGGCTGATTCAATGCCATACTGTTTCGAGTCCCGAACTGATTTAAAAGTGAAAAATTCAATGCCTCCTATTAACTATTGACTAGGAAATATAAAAATGGCTATAATGTTTCTTCTCTTTATTTGAAATGATTGAAATAATCAGGCTGAATAGCTCCCTAAGAGGGGAGCATGCTTGCCAAAGTGCATGCCAAAAGGAGCTCCCAAAGTGGGTTTTTAAAAATTTCTTATCAGAATCATAAAAACTTTATAGACTTGTAGCTGATTGTATGGAGATTACATTTGCCAAATTGAAGACAAAAACTACATGTGTGGTTTTCTTCTGATGCAAGAGGATATTTGAAAAGGATATGCTTTGGAGATTTTGAGGATATCCAAGGAAGATGGACTTGATTTCACTGTTTTTCTCATGGATCCTGCCATGAAAGTGGCAGATGTCATATACATGGCCTCAAGCAACAGCCCTGCAAAATTTCAGAAGGGTAGTTGCAGTGGTTAATGTGGAATGGGAGTCTTATTTTATAGGAGGCAAGGGAAAGAAAAGTATGAAAATGGCACAGATCTCACACATGCCTCCAGGCCAGAAAGTTGTGGAATTTCAGAAGAATCAGTTTAGCAGCTTCAGGAGTTATGGCACTTGAAATCCTGTTTGGAAGGTATAGAGAAGTGTGGCCTGCAAACATCTCAGCAACTGCAATGATGGCAACTATACAATGTAAAAATTGAATTTCTTGCAAAGCTTGGTGCTCTTTTCTACACCTATGAAAATATCTTGAGATTAATCACAACAGTAATTAAAGAAAAACTAAACTTCTGTATGGCTAATTGCATGATTCTGCGCTTTTACATTCTTTTCAAATGAGAAGGTCCAGATTTTCTGGGCACAGTATTTGAATTGCCAAGGCAATGAATTTTAAAAATTTCTGAAGACAATACATGTTGCCTTACTTGTAGGAATGGAATTCAAGTGGTGCCAAATAAATAGTATGATGCAAAAGATTTTAAAGATAAATATTCAATTAAAATCTAAACTCTTTTGGAACTGATAGATGATCACTAGAAAAAAAGTCATGGAAGAATACTCCAATATATGAAAACGGCTGCAAGGATATTATACATGGAAGAACAACTTAGTACCCATTAAAGAAGATTGGTTATTCAGATATAATGATTAAGTGAAAATGGACAAAGTGACTATTTTGATAAAAGAGAAACCACTTACAAAGTTTTTGAAGGACTGGAAACCCATGATTAACTTTTTGAAAAATAAAGAGGGAGATTTTAAGAGTTAAAATATGTCTTCAGAAAACATAGCTGGAAGTAATCCGTTTCTTTTTCTATTTTGTTAGGGTTTTGTGTTAAAAGATAGATAGATAGGTAAGGTAAAATGGTTGGAAGGAGTAGGGTAAGTCTTGTGTTTAGTTTTTCCTTTTTTCTTTGTTATATGTGTTATTCAATTTTTGTTTAAGATTTTATTCCATAAAACTGATTTATTTTTTTAAAAAAGGAATGGAATTCAAGATTGCCCTGCATGTGAATTATTTTAAAATATTAATCTAGACGTGTCTGATAATATTTCTGTGCGTTCTGGAATGACACCTTTCTGGGTGTGTAGATTATTTCCTTCCTGTATAGGAAGAACAGAATTTTATTCTCTTTTAGGTATTCCCGTGGCTTTAAAACCCTGTCCAGGTTTTTCTATGTTAGGAGAAAAATCTATCCCTGTGCAGCTTTCTAAATGACTCCCTTTGATAAATCTCTCTTTGTCAAAAGATCAAAAATTTTAGTTTTTCTCTGACCCTTTATTTTCATTGCCAAAGTAAGGATTTGTTGATTTTAGGTGGAGATTTCCTTGTGAAAACTGAGAGTATTGTAAACTCATAAGGTTTGGCTGAGGGCCAAATCAAATCAACTCACCAAGACTCAACACCTCTTCTTCTTCTTCAAGTACCTTGCTAAGTGGATTCCTTTGACAATAGGCTTATATTGCTTGTGACAGAAGAACAAGTGGAGTGCAATTGCTAGGGTTACATAAATGATTGCAGGGAAATGAAAACTGTAGAATCAGAGTGGCTTACTTAAAGGTACCGTCACACAGTACAATTTGGTTATATTCTTTTATCTGTGACTCTCTATAAGAATTGTTTTCTCTGACGATGGTGAGTGCCAGTTATTACCATGTGAGGGGTCATTCAAATGCCAAGACATACAATTGGTAAGATTAGATCATCTTGGGAAGAGATTATTCATATGGCTCAACTATCCTGTTTCAATCTGTTAAGTGCCCAGAAGAGTATACTCCTAATTCAAGAAATAAAGCAAGAACCAAGCCAGTCCAGGGTCATATAGAGAGGCTCTGAAGGAGCAGAGTAGTGGTTGAAGGAAGCAAGGGTCAAAACACAGGAAGAAGTTAAGCAGGGTCAAAAGTTGTTCAGGGAGTAATCAGAGAGAAGAGTCCAAAAAGCAAGCCACACTTCAGGAAACTAGAGAGCAGGGACCACCACTGTGCCGAAGATAGTGGAGGTTTTGTTTTGCATCAGACATAGCCTTGGTTGTACTAATTTAAAACCAGCTGTAACTCAGCACAGCTGGCCTGATTACCTCAGCATTTTCCTTTAAGGCAGGCCATGATCTTGCCTATACTTCTGTGGCTGTCATTTTAGTCTCTGATACCCCAGAAGATAAGGTGTCTTAGCCTCCAGCTTCCTTTCTTCAAGATCAGCATGTGATGGTCCAGGCTCTATTTCCAAGGCAGGACTACGAGCCACCTAACAGTCTATCTGACTGGAACCTGTTATCTGAGCTCACCTCTTCCCCTTCTCCTCTGAGGAGGCCTCTTCCAGATAAAACATGTCACCAACAGCTCCGGCAAAATCGTTCTTTTTTCCACGGATGTATAAACTCATTATCAGATTAATGCATTTAAGGACATGTGTTCTGAGATCAATCTATTGATCAGTCAATCTCTTTGTTTATATTCCACATCTCTCCCAAGTGTGGGACTCAAGGTGACTTTGTCGTTGAGGTTGTTGTTGTTGTTGTTAAGTGCAATCAAGTCAACTTCAACCTATGGTGACCCTGTAAATGAAAGACGTCAAAGTTACCCTGTCATCAACCACCCTGCTCAGGTCTTTCAGATTCAGGGATGTGTCTTCCTTTATTGTATCTACTCATCTGTAATGCGGTCTTCCTCTTTTCCTACTGCCTTCTACCTTGCCAAGTATTATTGTTTTTTTTCTAGTGAGCCATGTCTTCATGTGATATGGCCAAAGTACAACAGCCTTAGTTTAGTCATCTTGTCTTTTAGGGAGATTTCAAGCTCGAGTTGCATTAGGACCCATTCATTTGTATTTTTAGCAGTCCAGGATATCTGTAGAATTCTTCTTCAGCATCACATTTTGAAGGACTTGATTTTCTTCCTTTCAGCTTTCTTCACTGTCCCGCTTTCACAACCATACATAGAAATTGGAAATACAATGGCATGGACAATCCTAACTTTCGCATTCAGTGATATATCTTTACACTTCAGGATCTTGTCTGTTCCTTCGTAGCTTCCCTTCCAAGTCCTAAGGCCTTTCTGCACTACACCGTTATAGTACTGTTATTCCATTTTCAACATCCTATGGAATCCTGGGCTTTGCAGTTTAGGGAGAGGCATTTAGAATTCTTAGCCAGAGAGGTCTTTGGCCTCAATAACCTATAAACCCCAGAATTCCACAAGATGTTGAAAGTGGAATAGTAACACCATAATAGTGTAGCGTGGAAAGGCCGCTAGTCGTCTTCTGTTTTCTCGACTGCATTCTCCATTCTGATTAATGACTGAACCACAGTATGCAAAAGGTGACTTGCAGAATAAAAAGAAATACAAGTAAAACCACATATAGCTAAAAGCATATGAGCAGCTGAGATTAAAATAATGTTAAATAATGTTAAACTTTCTGTGGAATTAAAACCATATAAAACTTTAATTTAAAAACATAGATTAAAATGTTACAACACTAAAGAAGAAAGCCCATTAGCTAAGGCAGCCTGTTCCCATATGCTTGCTAGAACAGAAAGGTCTTCATCTGACAACGAAAGGACATTAAGGAGGGAGTCAGCCTAGTTTTCCTGGGAAAGGAGTTCTGGAGTCTAAGAAAAGCCAAGGAGAAGGCCCCACAAAACATCCCTGTGACGGTGGTAGGTTTGAGAGAAATGCCTCACATACAGTGAGATATGATCCTTCATATATAGACCTGCAACTTATAGGCTTTTATAGGTCATAAGCAGAATTCTGAATTGTGTCCAGAAGTGAATGTGCAATCAGCAGAACTCTTAGGCCCTTTCTGCACGGTGTAGTCACTGTGTAGCTGCGACGGCTTGAGGAGGGTGTTTTGCACGGCATTGTCGCTATTAAGTTGATGTTAAGTTGCTAGGGGCACCTTTGCATGTTGCTAAAGCATTGTATTTGAGCAACGGAAAAAATGCGTTTCCTTCCCTGAGACTGCTTCGACTACATTTCTTCGACTACATTTCTACAACTACATGCGGAACCATTGAAGTGCATTCTTGCAGGAATGGGTGGGTTCAGGGCGGGCCTGACTCGGCACATGTGACATCGTGTCTGCGTAGGGACGTCCTTCCCAAGATTTTTTTTTAAAAGGGATCCAATGAAATGGGCTGGGGCGGGCCACAGGCGGAGCAGGGGAATGGTGACGAATGCTGTAGTGTGGAATGAGAAAGTGGTCTTTGCTGCCTCAAGCGCAGGACGTGCGGAATGCCACGTTGCAGAAATGTCACAGAAACACACCCATAAACCCTGCTCCTACGACACTATGAGGCATTTCTGCCATCTTGTACGGAAAGGCCCTTAGTCTCTGTAACCAGCCACAGTTAACAATCTGGCTGCAGCTGTTTAGACCAGCTGAAGTTTTAAAACACTACTCACTATAAAGAGCATTGTGTGCGCGTGTGTGTGCATGCAACAGGCACCTTAAAGTCGGCCATCAATTTATGATGACCCCATGAATCCATAGGTTGTGGGTTTTCTGGGGTTTGAGGCCATGTTCTATTAGTATTTTCTTATGATGTTTCACCTGCATCTGTGGCTGGCATCTTCAGAGGATCTGGTGGCATGGAAGTGAGACACCTATAGAAAACCCTTATAGAGTAAACAGGATTTTATTTTTATATTTATATCCCGAGAAAAGACACCTTAAAATGCATATTTAATCGTGAACGTTTGTGTGCATTTCATAAAAACGAGTTCACATAATGTGGAAATGGGATGAAATATGAATAAACCACATGTACAAAAGTGCCACAAGTCCTCCTCCAATGAATCACTCCAACTAATCGGGAGTACCTATATAATAATCCAGTATGTGCTGTGTTTCAGCCTATGGCTTGGAAAGTGTTCACTATGCCATTCCAGAGCATTTCTTTGAGGCCACTTACAGTGATGTGAAGAAAATCGTGGCATGTCTTGTTAACAGCTATGTTACATAGTAGTCTGAAGTGGGTGTGATTTGCATGCCATTACTGGCAAGGCAGGCGTGATGAACTTCTGGGGGTGCTGCTATCTGGAGTGCTATTGCAGCCTGAAAGTAGATTGCTAGGCAGTCAGAAGAGCACTTCAAGAGAGAAACCCAGCCCAGTATTATATAGGAGGGTCTTGTGGCTGAGAAAAAAATGTTATATAAAGCTAAGTACCTGTGGGTACTTTAGATTCCTTCAGTGAAAGCCTAACAAGGAGCTGGGGAGTAGAATCCCATAGCCAGTCAGAGAGTGTGACTGTTTTGGGAAGTTTAGTTCTCAGGGGAAGCTTAGTGAGAGGCAGAAGAGTAATTAAACCCTAGTAGGATCTGGTCAGAGAGAGTGTGACCTAGATTGGGGGGGGCATTAATTCTTTGGTGGAAGTTTAGCCAAAGTGCTGTTATATGATAATTGTATCTGAAGCCTAAAGATATAATTGAACTGTTTCTGAGTGGGAGTTACCTGTTATATTGTCTAAAAAGTGCACTGAGGAAATGTATCAAGTATAACCTGCATATGAATTCTAACAGACCACTTTATTTTTATTATCTTAATAAGTGTTACAATTTATCTTTGTAAACATGACTTGGCTTGAGTTGTATACAGTATATAAAGTAACACAGAAAACACATTATCATAAAATTATTAAGTGGTTTTAAATAAACATAGAAAATCCTGTGCCCTTTTAAACAAAGGTGGTGTTATAAGCAGGGAGGAGGCAAAACTGTGTGGTAAAGACAGGGCACTGTATCAAATTGGGAACTGTCACACCAATCTGGGAGAAGTAAGAGGCGGTCATATCAGGTTACTCCAGGTTTATTTTGAAGATGTGAGAATAACATGGAGTCACGCAGCAAAAAGGCTTTTGGCTGATATTCTTTGGAAATCTGTTTGGATGTTCTTAAACCACTGACGTGCTGTACAGCTTACATTGGTAAATGACTCACTACTGAAAATATGTCTAAAATATTTTGATTCTGCCCCTTCTCCCCCGCTTTCATCTTTGGAGCTGCAGGGATGAGGAAAAAAAGTGCTGCCATTGGCATATATCATGGGAATCAACTGGTGTACTGGTTTAAGACTAGGGTTTAGAGCCTTGCTCAGTGATGGAGACTCACTAAGTGACCTTGGGCAAGTCATCTCCTCTCCGCCCCAAAGGAAAGCAGTGACGAACCTCTTCTGAATAAACCTCAGCAAGAAAATGTTACAATAGAGTCACCATAGTTCAGAGCTGACTTGACGGCACATTACAATAACAACAAGAACAACAAGAACAACAAAATTGATATATAACACAGGTGAATTGGGGCTGTGGCTCAATGACGGTTCACACTTTGCATGCTGCTGGTCCCAGCTTCAATCAAAAATGATCAAAGATATTGGCAACCTTTGCAAATGCCATTGAGAGTATTATTTAAACAAGGGTTGACAGGCAAACTGGCTTGTCAAGGCTGCATCCTCTCCACATCCTACATTTGTCTGGTCCCCAAAATGGTATCGAGATGGTTCCATCAAAATGGTTGGATCATTCCAACAGATTTGTATACAGCTAGGACAATCCTTTCCATCTCAATGCTCTCTAGATGTGTGTAACTCAAGGTCTCATCACCAGCTAGAATTGCTAAACAAGCATTTTAATCATGTTGATTAATATGATGGGTTTTAATGTTTTTTAGTTTGTTAGCTGCCTTGAATGGTGTTTGTGTGCATGGAAAAGTGGGATAAAAATGAAACAATTAGCTAAATAATATCTGTAGAACAACTAGATTGAGAGAGACTTGATCAGGAGAACAGATCTAAAACTGAAATCTTGGATTGTGTTGGATCTTTCGTGTTAGGTTTGTAAAGAGAGTTAGTGAAGGACACCAGTAGAACATAAGATTATATAAGTAGCTTGGCTGAAGAGAGACCAGTTCCAGTTTGTTACCTGTTGCAGACTTGTTGACCACCGTGTGAACAAGGGCATTGTCCCTCAACTGGCTAAGCTTGGCATTGTAGCTTTAGCTTTGTTTGAAGGTACGATTAATGTAATATGGAAGTCAGAGATAAGATGATTCATGCTTTCAGTAGCCTCAGCTATTCCTACTGAGATGGAAATGTCACTGTGCCTAACCTGTACACCTACTCTGACAAGACTTTTACAAACATAACTGAAAGATATTTTGCCCCTGTTTCTGCAGATAGGACCAGCTGTGACAGCAAGATTAGACTAGAGTGGAAGTGGCACATTGCTTTCTCAAGCTAACATCAAGTTTGAGCTTAAAAATGTTATTCTCTTAGACTGCAACATCCCAGAATCTATCAGCTGTCATGGCCCTTAGACATGTAGGGTTGGAGGGGCTATAATCCAAAAAAAGAGTAACTCTTCCAGGTTGCAATCAAGACCTTAACCTTTTGGGATGTAAATAACTGAGTTACAGATGTGATGCAGCCCCAAGAATTCAGATTCGGGGATATTTCTGTGATTTAACCTGCATTGTTCTATAGCCAATAATTTGGCAGTTGACCTCTATGAGCAAATTAAAGAAGTGGAATAATCACTGAATTAAAGAACACAGCTGTTTGTTAGAGCAAGCAGTTATATCCTATTTTGGAAGAACCAAATTATGACAGAATTTTAAATCTTTCATTTTGAATTGGGAACCTCTGTCTTATGAATTTAATTTGTCATCTTGGTTCCTATTTGCTAACTTCAGAGTTACTTTTAACAATCACTGAGTTAAGTTGAGATTGTCTCACTTTAAAAAGTCATTACACTTATATCTTCATTTTGGCTTCTTTACCTTACATGAAATTTCCTCTCATTTCAGATTAATCAGCATCTCTACACCATAAGCTGCTGTTAGAATTATTTTTTCTTCAGTTCCTGTTTTGATATGGTGATGCTTAGATCTTTGTAATTATTGAATTGGTTTGATTTAAGATGGATTTATTGATGACATAATTGAGACAGGGAGCTTGGAATGCACTTGAAAGAGGGAGGCTATTACATCTCAAGCCCATGAGCTTTAGAAGGTATTAATTATTGCCAAGATAAACCAGGGCTGTCATAAGGGCAATTCACCTTTGGCTTTCCTAGGAATGGTTCATGTCTGTAGAGCCGGGCCTATAGACACCCTGGTTCATGTATTCTTTTTATGTAAATTATATATCAATGACTGTCTGAGCTTGCTAATTCTCAGAATACTAAAATATCCAGATAGGGCTCATGAACGTTATCTGGCTCATTTGTTAGCAGATGTGAACTTAACAATAACAGTGACCTGATTTCTTTTGGTGGCTGCAAAGTCTCATAAAAGTGTTTTCATTGCTTAAGCCACCACATATGGTCTTTCTCTTTGCTGTATTTCTACTATAATTTACTATGATATTTTAATTAACCTTAGAATTCCTTAGAATTTTTTAACAGGTCTGTGATTTGAATTGATTGATAGACCATTCACCTTTGATACCACACACATAACTTTCTTCTTTTACAAGCTTTCCTATTCTTTTGACAATAGTGCTTCTGCCTTTCCCATGATTCAGCTGGCTAGACTTTGTTTTGATTCATTGCCTCCATATGTGCTGAGATGAAGAATTCCATGTACACTCTGAGAACTGTGGTGTTTATACACAGAAGAACATCCATCGACTGTGTATAACCACAACAAATTGGGTGCTTTCTTGTGGATTGACACTGTACTGGCAACAGATGTAGGTGTCTAATTATTATAAGACAGGGAATTAAATCAATCAGCCCCTTAAATAATGATATTCAACTTCCACATGCTCCCTGTGTTCCAGTGTGCAGATCCCATATGTCAGACTAAAACTTCACCCACTTGTTAAACAGGAGTTTAACAGCAGAATGGGTGGAGCTGTTTGGAGCGAAGGAAAATACAGGATGAAGGTAAAGAATAATTTCAGTCCAACATGGAGTTGCTACATTCCATGGTCTGTCTTTTCATTTAAATGGTGAGCATGCTGTGGTATATCTTCAGAAGAGGTGCTGCGAGGCTTGAAGTAGTTATTTTTAGACATGGCTTATTCATGCATGCTAAGAAAGATGAGACGTGGTCCAAACAGGCTGGGACGGGGTAAAATAGTGAACCTAGTCTGTGCTCTACAACATGTGGGGGCCCTAGAGTCAATATGCAAATCCTATCATGCGTAAATATTGGAGGAGGGTAGAGTCCAAAAAAATCTGGAAGGACATAGGTTCTCCAATCTTGCTCTAAAACAAGAATATTCAATGCAGAGCCTATTTTCAGAGGAAAAGACTTCCAGAATCCTCAGCCAGTTGTAGTCCAAAAAGCACTTTGGCTAAGTGTTGATCTCCACCTGCTTCTATCCTTACCTGGAGCCACTGAACTCAGAGGAGTCTATATGATCTACCATGTACTGACACATTACTGACTGAGTTGGTAAGCTATTTCAGCCTGTAAATCCATATATTGTACACTGGTTTAGAGACACAGAATTATTTTTTCTATAGGACGAGGGGAGGAGGGAGAAAATAGCAGTAACTGGAAATCAAAACAACACCAAAGAAATGGAAACAGTGCAGATATTCAACAAGAGGTGGGGGAATTCAGCCGCAGCAAGCAGAATGCTATATTTAATTCAGCTGCTGCAGTGGTAATTGCAGTGGGAATGACAACGTTAGCAGTGACTTAATGCATCACTCAGGTGTTGCATTAGGTTGTTTTTATATTTATTACAGTATTGCTAATGTAATGTGTGAGCAGGGTAATTACAAATCCCATTAGGCAATAATGATGGTTCTATTTATGGCTAGTCTGACCATGGGTACTTGGAGATGTAGGCCAAAAACCTCTAGAGCAATATAGTTTCCCACATCAATTTATTGATTAAAAACTGGAGAGTGTTGTTTAAGGCATATTTTTGCACCTATGTACCTTGAGCCTAGCTTTCCCAGGACCTAGTAAGAACAACTCTTGCACACAAAAAGCTAGCACAAACTTTATATTGCCCCCTTCTTAGAGGGCAAGCATCATGCAGTGGTTTGAGTGCTAGATTAGGATTCTGGGAGACCAGGGTTCAGTTCCCTGCTCAGTCTTGAAAGTCCATTCGGGGACTTTGAGCAGATCACAGACTCAGAACCTTAGAAGAAGGTAATGGAAAACCTCTTTTGAACTCTATGATAGGACTGTCCTTAAGATGGAGTTGACTTGAAGGAACATAACAGCAACCAATCTCTTCTTACACATAATAATAGTGTGGCAGAATGCAGTATTTTCTCCCAGAAATGCTCAGTGGGATGCATATATCTTTGTTTTCAGAGCCAATTCAAACATACAGTTAAAACAGGAGAGGCATGCGGGATATTTTTCCCAGGAGTATACCACTGCAGATTGCAGGTGAGGGATTACATTAGAAAAAAATCCCTTCACACAAAGCTAGTGCAAACCTTACATTAATGGTATCAAAGGCAAGAGCATGTGGTGACAAAAAAGAGTCCAACAAGGTTAGACTGCTTTGTCAGAAATTTTTCATTTTTGCATTACAAGACAGGTAGAAGTCTTTAAGACTCAGAGAAGGAAGGGAGCAGAACTTGAAAATTTAATTTTGGGGATGATAGATCCTAGAAACCCCAAGAGTGGCCAGTAGATCTGATGCTGCAGGGGTGACAAATCCATCTGGATTTTGCAGCCACAACTCCCACAACTGATTCAAATTAATGAAAGCTCTGCTTGGCTCCCACAAAGTTTGGCACCAGCAGAGCTCCTGATCAACAGAACACCTGTGAGTAAAATCCAGTGGAGTCATTGCCCTCACAGTAGGAGATCCACTGGCCAGCGGAGAGAATGGATCAGCCACTATGGCTAGATGGAGGCTGTAGTTGCAGATGCTCAGAAAGTTCTAATGGAAGCCCAAGTCATATGAACCAGTGTGCCATGGTTCCAACTTCAATGTGTACATGTGCTCATGCTGCAGCAATTGCTATTACAACCAGGAATCACATGGTACTGATATGTTGGCTAATGTTTTATCTCAGCACTGCCCTGCTCCTTGGCATCAGTTTGGGAAATTACCATGTTAAATCAAACCTTGTACAGCTTGCTCAGTGGATATTGTTGTTGTATACATTCAAGTCATCTCCAACCTGGGACAACCATAAGGCAGACTTATCATGGGGTTTTCTCAGCAAGTTTAGAGAGGGTTTGTCATTGCCTTCCTCTGAGGCTGAGAGAGTATGACTTGCACAAGGTCATCCAGCAGGTTTCCCTGGTCAAGTGGTGATTCGAACTCTGGTCTCCCAAAGTCATCCTCCAGCTCTCAAACCACTACATCACACTGGTTTTTGAAGTTATCAGTAATGATCTTATGGCTTACAAGCAAGGAAGAGAAATGTAGGAGAGAAAACAAGTCAGTATGAATGTTAGTGGTAGCTGTTGCTGTTGATGCTAGGCATGTA
Source organism: Ctenosaura bakeri (assembly GCA_948474755.1). NCBI lineage: Eukaryota > Metazoa > Chordata > Lepidosauria > Squamata > Iguanidae > Ctenosaura > Ctenosaura bakeri. The sequence continues at coordinate 298,472 of CAOLHI010001516.1, forward strand.
TGTGGCATGTTAATGGGGAAAAAGTGTGATTTATCATCTTTATTTCATTTAACCCTCTAGGAGCTCTGTGAAAAGAGATATTATCTTTCCCATTTGACAGATACAAAAATAATGCGGGGCAACTAGATTTTGAACTTGGGGTATTTGTAACATTTTGTACATAGTCCAACAAATATTGGGTTTCTAAACAAATTATTTGTATTGGGGAGTAATTTATGGCTTCTTTCACATTTGTAATGTTTTTTGACAGCTTATTCAACTGAGACAAACCCTGGGGTATTTCTTTAAACATGGAGACTGGATATGAGAATGCCTTTAGGAGGATGTAACTAAGGGAATATTAGGGGAAGACAGGCATTCTGTATACTTGCTTGTGGTTTATTTCAGTCAAATTGTGTTGGTTGTTGCAAGATGCATTTTGAATATGTGATTGGAAGATTAGTTGTTTTCTCCAGTGTGGTCATATTGTCCTTAAGACCAGAACTATGTATATGTTTGTGAAGCAGTAAGTTCTCTGCCTCTCTCCCATAACATACAGAAACAATTGTATGAGCTCAGCAATAGCAGAGACCAGTGATGTAGGAATAAGAATCAGCATGTTGAATTAGACCAAGACCCATGTTTATCCAGTATTCTTTCATGTGGTGATCAGACAGTTGCCTATGGGCAGCTCAGAAGGAAGCAAGAAGCATGGTAGCAGCCTACCACTCATATTCCTGAACAACTAGCATTTGTAGGAATACAGCCTCTCATACAAGAAATAATGTATGGTCTTCATGTCCAGTAGCCATGGATAATCCTTTTTTCTGTAAAATTGTCAAATATACTTTTAAAGCCATCCACATTGGCAAGAAGTTTTGCAATATGATTGTGTTGTATCATGAGATGAGTGTTCTAGCTTCTCATGGAAGAGAAGGGGAGAACTGAACATGGGGATGATATTTTTATTAGCATAATATTCAGGACATAAAATTTGCAACTAAGAATATGAAGAGCATTTCTTTGGGAATTGACCATGGTACTGAATTTTAAGTTAATCTTTGCTGAAATACTTTGAACATTTTCCTGTTGAAAAGCAGCATATCAATATGTTAAATAAGATATATTTCAGATCTTAATATTAAGAAAAATTTCCTCTACCTTTTAAGTGTATAGGCATGGAGGCTTTATTACAATTTTCTTAATATTTTTTCATCAGAATGCCCTCACCTTCTGAAATGAAATCAGCAGGCAAGGCCTTTTTGTTCATGGCACCTCCACTCTCGAGGGCCTTTCCCTTCTGATTTTCCAGGCCCTTTTAAGAAACACTGGATGATTGCCCTTCTCCCTGCACCCTCACCATTAGCTTTGAATGGACTCTGAAGTTTGCTGCAGCTGAATCATTTTGTTGATTGCATTTTATAGTAATGATTTTACTTTGCTATGTAACTGCTCACCTTGAGGGCCCTTGTGACTGATGGGAAGGCAGAAATATAAATATTTTAAATGAATAAATATATAAAATGAGGGTTGCTGCTAGCCTTTGCCAGTGACAAATGTTGCCACTGACTGTACTATGCTCATCCTGAGTTTTTGCTTGTGGAAAGTTGAGTTGCTCACATCCCACAGTAGTATGAGACCTGGAGAAGAGAGAAAAGAAAAGAAAGAAGATCAGGCAGAAACAGAGTTTGCAAGTAACTAGTTACAAATAGTAACTCCTCATTTTTGCAGTAATGGAGGTATAACTCAATTGCAATATGACTGCAAGGTGATCTGTGATAGTTTCACTCTTTTAAGCATCACATTTTGAGTTTTAAGTTACTTTATAGGCCATTTCCACACTACAGTGTTAAACTGCTGCTATTCCACTTTCAACACCCTGTGGAATTCTGGGGTTTGTAGTTGATTGAGACCAAAGAGCTCTTTGGCTGAGAATTCGAAGTGCCTTTCCCTAAACTACAAACTCCAGAATTCCATAGGAGGTTGATAGTGGAATAGCAGCACTTTAACACTGTAGTGCAGAAATGGTCATAGTCATGGGTGTGTGCTCTCACTAAAGGTTAAAGGAAAAACATTTTATGGTTCAAGTGCTGACATGTGTAGTGCCTTCTGCTGCTGAATGAAAACATTAATTTAAAAATAAAACAAAAAGCAATTATTGTGAAGATAAAGGAAGAAATTTGGAACTAAAATGGCAACTTGGTACTTTAGCAAGGTCTTAGATCTGTAACTGTAACTAATTGCTTTAAAAATTAATTTTCCAAATTCTGAGCATAAACCCAAGGAATCCTCAAGGCAAGGACAGTAGAGAAGCAGCAGAGGAGGCAGGGAAAGGAGACTTGGAACATTCAATGATGCAGGAGAATGAGGGCAAATAGACATAACAGGGCAGTCTGTCCCATATCTTTGTCATGAGTAATGACTCATCCAGGCCAGCAAGATTCTGGGCAGAATACTGATGAACAGAGGAGCTGTTGACTAATGTCAAAGCCAAATTATAATGACATTGTCCAGAAAGCTATAAAAACTAGGAGCTACTCCCAAAATAAAGGGTAACCCACCTTCTTTATGGCACTATGGTGACCTGCTGTTGTTTTTGTTATGTGCCTTCAAGTTGTTTCTGACTTATGGTGACCTAAGGTGAACATATCACAGGATTTTCTTGGCAGAATTTGTTCAGAGAGCGTTTGCTTTTGCCTTCCTCTGAGGCTAAAAGAGTTTGACTTGCCCAAGGTCACCCAGTGGGCTTCTGTGGCGCTGTGGGGATTTGAACCCCGGTCTCGCAGTGTCCTGTCCACCACTCAGACAACTACACCATCCTGGCTCACAGTGACACTGGTTGTTACTAATGATCAAGAATCCTTTTCTTAAGTAAGACTCTGAAGTGTCTAAGGTATAAAGTGAGACCTGAACTTTGGTTCTGTCCTGATCCTGTTTCTTAAGTATGGATCTCCATGGGGGAATATGTAGGTTCCACAGTCACAACCCTGAGTATACCCAGTTTTACCTGATTTGGGGGACTAAGCAGGGTTGGGTCTACTTGGCCCTTAGGTGGGAGAACAGCATGAAATAAAATGTAAGACTAGGGAAAAACACCTGCATGATACCCTATACAGCCACTGTTGCCAATCACAGTTGGAAGTAGTGGATTAGCTGGACCAGTGGTCTGATTCAGTATAGAGCATCTTCTTGGGCTTCTAAGGGTTGAGTTCAGATGCTCCTTCTGACTGGGTTTCTGCCCATTAGGGAGGTGGTAGTGATTATTTATTAATTTCTAACCCACCTTTTCTCAAGGTGGCTTACAAATACAAAGAGAAGCACATATAAACAACAAAGACATACAAAAAGTTTTTGTTGAAGGGCAATGGAAATACCGATAGAAGTAAGACCATTTAAAACAAATCCATTTAAAAGAAAGTAGTAATCAGAACAAGACACCCTTAGAAACCCTTGCAGTCAGTTCCTTAAAGCCTGTTGGAACAGAAGAATGTTCACATGTCAGCAGAAGTAAAGATGGAGCTGTCCTAGGCCATTTCTGTGCTAGACTGTTAGAGTGCTATTATTCCACTTTCAACATCCTGTGCAATTCTGGGGTTAGCAGTTTAGGGAGGGGCCTTTGAGGCCTTCCCTAAACTGCAAGCCTAAGGATTCCACAGGATGTTGAAAAGTAGAAAAGTAGAAATGGCCATAGATGCCCTAGGGAACAAGTTCGAAAGTTTGGGAGCAGCCACTGAGCAGACTGTCTCATGGGGTTCCTGTCAGATGTACCTGTAAAGGTGGTGAGACCAAGAGAAGAGCCTCCCCTGAAAATCTTAGGTCTCATTGAGACTCATATAGAAAAATATAGGAAAATATGGTTCTTCAGATAGCTTGGACCGAAGACATGTAGGGCTTTATGTGTCATAATCAGTACTTTGAATTGTTCCCAGAGACAGCGCAGTGGAGCTATTATAACAAGTCAGTTGCGCTCCTATCACCTGTCCCAGTCAATAGTCTGGCTAAGGTCTTGCTGCTTAACTAACCAATTATTTAACTAACACTAACTAACTTAGTGCTATACTTCCCAGTAACAAAGTCCTCTGAGTATTTCATGAAATAGAGGTTAAAATCATAAAAACAAAAATGTAAGGATCCAATAAAAAACCATTAAAAACAATTTGAACAGCCACCGAAGCAGAAGACAACAGAACCCAGAAGTAGAAGACAACAGCAGGGCAAGTCTTTAAAAAGCTTTAACTAAAAATACACTTAAAAAAACCTGAAGGTTAGAAAGCGTAGGAGGATAAAATGGTTTTCCTCTTATGCCAGTTCTGTTCCCTCAACAAACATGCACTGTGGTTTCTGTGCTTTGCTCAGGGCGTCCCGGCTTCCTCGGGCCTAGTTCAGGTTGTGGCTCATAGCTGTGTCTTTCTCTAATGTTTTATCTTGTTTCAGTTCTGGGGGTTGACAGGTTTACAGAGATTCTGAGGTAGGTAGGAAAGCAAGAGAAAGAGAATAGATCAAAAGAAGAGGTATAAATGGGCAGGAGCTGCAGAAGAGCAGAAGATTCAGGTTCACATCATATTGATTTTAAATGATTCTTTAGCTCTTTGGCTCCAGTTCCCTGAGTTAATTCAATATTAAGCTGTCTGGTCCAGGGTTTTTTGGGGGGTTTTTGTAATCCATTTTAAACAAAGTCTTTCTTTTGTTTCTGAAAATTCACAGCACAGCCAAGTACAGTGTGGTGACATTTCTACCTCGATTCTTGTATGAGCAGATCAGAAAAGCTGCTAATGCTTTCTTCCTCTTCATTGCCTTACTGCAGGTATGTCTCTGCTGGTAAATGATAATAACCACCACTGTTTAGGATAGTGATGACAAGAGAATGATCTGGGTGTACATACTGGTATAGCAACGCTAAAGCTGCAGAGATGTGGGAATCATTATAACATCTAATGCTGAATGTTCCAAAGAATCCATAGAGTGAAGCATCTGTGCATTCATCTGAAACTTAGTCAAGGCCTAAACAGGTACTGGCAAGCAGAATGTAATATATAGAATAGACTTCTCCAAGCTGAAGTCTCCCTGACGTGTTTGCTATCATCCCCACCATTCCCAACCAGCTGGCAAGGTGAGGGGTGTTGTAGTCCAACAGATTTGGAGACTGTCAGCTTGTGAACAACTGACAGAGAACCATACTAAAACTTCCTACAGATTGTCATGTGCACTAGCACCAGTGCTGGACCAAAAAGGAGGGCAGCCTCATAAACTAAATCTAGACCCAAAAGTTGTGTGTTCTGCATCTCAAATCCCAACAAGTGCTCCTGTGTTGGACAGGCAAAACAAGTAGGTCAGACTGCATGGGCAATATACCTAGTCATTCAAGATGTTTATTACTGCTTGCCAGTCACAGGGGCCAAAGCTGCATTCTCATTTTCCTTTCTGTACCCAATGCAGCCTTTTCTAACTGTGGGCCTCAGACTATATTTTGTGTCATCTCCAACACTTATCAGTGCAGATTGGGCTGATAGGAATGATAGTCTGATACTGTCTGGGAATCCAAGGTTCAAAAAGGGTAATGTAAAAGAATTCTGAAGCTTGTGTGCATACAGTCCTAACCAGTTTAGGTTGCATTCTCACCTTGCAAGTGTCACCTTGCAAGAGACTGTGTGTAAATTGCTGCTGCTCCAAGCTTTCAAAAAGGAGAATTTAGAATGGAGAAGCATTGGAAAGGACAGTCTGTTTAAACCTTGCATCACTATGTAATTCTCTGTACCATAACCTCCTGCATTGCCAAACTGGAATCTGGATTGGAGAAATAGCAAAGGGAAAAGTATTAAGCACCCACTCTGTGTCATTTCCCCCCCTCTTAATTCTCCCCTCCCAAAGCAGCTGTTTCTTCAGTAAATGATTTAGGGCATTTGTGCACACTTCTGCTTCTCAGTACCTCCATAGTATAAAAAACACCATGCCCATAACCATATTTTATAGCATCTTAGAAAACTTTACCCCTTCTTCTTTCCCCCCCCCCAGCAAATTCCAGATGTCTCTCCAACTGGAAGATATACCACCTTGGTGCCATTGATATTCATTCTCACAGTTGCTGGCATCAAGGAAATTATAGAAGACTATGTAAGTATATCTTGGAGATCTTGAGGAAACAGAACAACAATCTTTCTCAGACCCCTCCATTAACCTTAATGTTAAACTGTATGCTATATTCAGCATGTAAGCTAGGATCTTGCTGGTGCACTGTTCCTTGTTTTCACATGCCTTCAGATTGACATTGACTGACAGCAACCCTATCCTTGGGTTTTCTTGGCAAGATTTGTTCAGAGGGGTTTTGCTATTGCTTTCGTCTAAGGCTAAGAAAATGTGACTTGCCCAGGGTCACCCAGTGGGTTTCCATGGCCAATTGGGGATCCTGGTTTTGGGGAGTTCTAGTCCATCAGTCAGACCACTAAATCACGCTGGCTTTACATGTTCCCAGGGTGTCTCAGCAGTGGCAAGGGAAAGGAGACAAAAAATCTGTCTGCTCCAAACAGCCTGTTTCTCCAGTGTCTTACTTCTCTTACTGCTTTTGTCCCTGTGGCCCTTTTTCTTCTTCCACCAATTCTTACACCAGTGTAGCACAGCAACAGAATTCTAGTTGTTGTTCATACTGTGTTCTTTTCATTCAATTCCAATTTATGTCAACACTGTCATCAGCATTTCTTGGCAAGATTTATTCAGAGGAAATTTGCCTGTATCATCTTCCTCTGAGCCTGAGAGAGTGTGACTTGCCCAAGGTCACCCAGTAGGTTTCCATGGCTGAGCAGGGATTTGAATCCTGTTCTCTCATTGTCCTAGTCCAGCACTCAAAGTACTATACACAGTGGGTTCACTTCCAGCTGTAGTGTACAAACAAATATCACTTTTGTTCTTTAAACCAAAGTTGGAAAGTATGCACTACCCCAGGCATACTATGTGTGAGGATTTTTTCTGTCTCCTGACAGACAGTCTGCCAGTTATTTCTTCCTCTTAAAAAAGGAAATCAGCCAAAATGGAGAAATGTGCTTCTAGAGGTCTTGAGGGACCATGGGTGGTTGTTTAATTGCTGTAGTGGTCTCCCAGCACCTAAAAATAGTCCACAGTAACTTTTAAAAATAACTAAAGTGATCTTTGAATCACTTCTGCTTTGGAAAAAAAAATTTAAGGATGCAGCCTGCTGAAAAAATGGAGTGGGGCAGCCTTCCCTTGCTTTGAACCAAGCATGTGTGGCCCCAGACCAAACAGGTACATTGTTGGTAAAGGCTTAAATTTTGAGAGGATCTAAAAAATATTCCCCTCCCTTTGAAGTGTAAACTCTTCCTCTTCTTAAAATGATTGCATTTGTGGCAATTTTTGAATCAATAAACTTGTACACCCAAGCCCCAATATAGATTCATGCCGCACATACTTCCTTTTGCGTAAAAGGCAGTAACCATAACTGCATTGCACTCCTTCCCCACTCCTTCCCCTGCATTGCACTCCTTCTCCAACGTTCCTGTGTGGAGAAGAGGAAGAAGGAGTGAAGCCAGATTCCCAACCAAATATTGGGTGGAGCTTCTCCACTCAGCATTTCTCTTAGGGATTTAATGGCCTCAAGAGTTAAAGAACTGTCCTTAATAACTTCTTCCAGGGCCCTAATCTACTCAGGTCCTAGGCCAGCTCAGGCTTAAGGGTCTGTCAGAATGAAATGTAGTCACAGGTACATCAAAACAATAGTTTATTGACAACTTGTGGATATCTAGCAGGATGCAGCAATAAAATCCAAAGCAAAGGCAAGGTTAGGTCTTGTTCCTCAGCTGATCGAAGCAGTCCTTTGTCACATCAGCTGGGGTCCTCACAATAAATGGAACATTGTCCCAGTGGATTGGTTTTCTGGGTTGGATTATGGCAAAGTTGCACCTTCTCAAGACAATTACCTCATCTTTCCCAGTCTTTAAATAACCTTTCCTCCTGTTCTAGAAGGTGATGATGCTTTCCCACGCTGGGTGGGTGGCTGGGGGAGAAATCACCTCATCCTAACCAACAAAGGAACAGTTTCCCAGGCATTCTAAGATGGAAACATTCATATCTAGCCCTTCAATGTGAACTGGGCGTGCTGAGCCTGATAGAGAAGCTGCAGCTATTGAAAGCAGCATTATCATTCCCTTTCCCCCCTCTTATTGGCCTTCTTGATTAACTAGCAAATGCCCATAACTATAGCCATTTCTGCTCTAGATAGTTATGGTGCTATTATTCCACCTTCAACATCCTATGGAATTCTGGGGTTTGCAGTTTAGGGAAGGGCATTTAGAATTCTCAGCCAGAGAGCTCTTTGGCCTCAGTAAACTACAAACCCCAGAATTCCACAGAATGTTGAAAGTGGAATAATAGCACCAAAATGGTGTAGTGCGGAAATGGCCCATGTTGTTACGCATCCCTTAAGCATATAACACATGAGCATAGGGTGAATTTGAGCACTAACTATATTCCTCACTAATTCTTCCAGAAATTACAAACTCCTACACCTGTGGAAGATTGTAATGCAGTGTGGGGAGAGGCAGATAACATCTTGGCCCTCTTCCCCCAAACAATTGACCTCTTTTATACATGAAATGCAATGCTGACAGATTTCCACTCTGAGTAACTGTGCTACTTTTTCTTTTGGAGCAAGGAACGTGTTTACATTTCTTAACAGGTAATTTTTTTAGAGCCAGCATGGTGTGGTGGTTTGAGCTTTGGACTATGACTTTGGAGACCAGGGTTCAAATCCTTGCTCAGCCATAGAAATCCACTGGCTGACCATGGGCAAGTCATACTCTCTTAGCTTCAGAGGAAGGCAAAGGCAAACCCCTGAACAAATTCTTCCAAGAAAACCCTATGATAGGTTCACCTTAGGGATGGAAATTACTTGAAGGCACACAACAAAATAACAGCAAGAAATTTCTTGGAGTGAATTTCCAATGCATGTGAATGTGAATTCACAGTGCATGTGAATTTCCAATCAGGTATAGGTTAGAATGCAAAGTTATTTGTTCCATGTGCTTCTACTCATCACTTGGAAAAGCTACTTTTTTCAGATCACAGATCCCAGAATTTTGCAGACAGGGCCATGGACACCGACCATGCTGGACAGGGGATTCTGGAGATGGTTTGATTAATTAATTAATATTCCACTTTTCTCCCATATGGGACCCAACGTGGCTTGCGCCATACTTTGCTAAGGTCATCTTCCTACACTTACTTGAGCTGCTTATTCTGTATCACAGACTCTCCTTAGAGGTCCCCTGAGTTTGGGGAATGGGTTATGAGATGGCATATAGGTGGTTGCTGTGTTGGAACGAAGGGCTGGGAAGGTCTGCTGTGTGTGCAGAAGCTCCCCATATACCCCTTGTGATCCTGGCCTAATCCATTCAGTATTTCTTGGCAGGCAAAGCATTTCTACCTTATCTTGAGACAAGCCCTTTAAACTCCTTTTTTTTTTAATTGAGTAGTAATAAAGTTGTGCCACTTCAGTGACATGACCTTTCAGAAACTTGCAGTAAGGGCTCCATTGTGTCTGCACATACTTGGAGTTACGGGCACAGTCTCTCTCCTCTTTTTTTTAATACTTGAAAAGCATAGCCAAAATTATGAAGAGTGCATTAAATGTCACCCAGAGCTACTCCTGCAATTACAGATATTGGAGACTGAATTGCTAAATTGGGAAATGTTTGCATGCTATAGATGTAAGACCAGAAATGGTCCACAATGTCTCAGTTAATCCTTAACTTGGTATATGGGAAATGGGCACCAAACCATTGCCTTGTGATGACCTTACTTCACTGACTCCTAGCATCAGTTCCAGTCTGTAAAACAAATATTCACTTGTGGTAACTTTGTAAGATAAATAACAAGTACAGATAAATGAAGTCAGAACTTGAAAGCACTGTGCGCACTAAGGTTTGGGTCCTGTTGAATAGCATAACCCAGGCCCTTTTCACACGGCGTTTCTTAAGCGAAAGGGCCCCTTGAGCGTCGCGTAAATGTGAGGAGCGGTCTGCATGATGCACTCACATTTACGCAACACTCAAGAGCATGACGCAAACCACTAACGGATTTTTTTATTTTCGCCTTCAAGCCAAAAATGCCACGCAGTTGAGCAACACTCAGGGGCGTGGACCACACTTACCTGCCGTGCGCAGCTTCCTGAGCTGCGCCGGTCACGCTTCCTGCCTCAGTACTAGCCTTCAACTCCCAGGCTGCACTGTGGTAGGAAGGGGCTGGGTGCTCGCGCGACCGGGAAAAGCTGCTGCAGAGCCCAAGCAACAGGGACGCGAAAGCCTTCCTCTGAAGGCTTCTTGCACAAGTGCCGCCCCCCACCTCCGCAAAAGGTAAGGTGCAAAAAGGGCCCCAGTGTGATGTAGTAGTTTGAGCACTGGACTGCAAATCTGGAGACTGGGGTTTGAATCTCTGCTCAGGCATGGAAATCCACTGGTTGACCTTGAGGGAAGTCACACTCTCTCAGCTTCAGAAGAAGGCAGTGGCAAGCCCCTTCTGAAAAAATTGTGCCAAGAAAATTCTGTGATGGGTCTGCCTTGGAGTTGCCATAAGTTGGAAATGACTTGAAGGAGCAGAACAATAACAACAAGAGCAAAACCTTGAAGGATTCTCAGCAAACTGAGGTGCCTAGACAGGGTGGAGGAAGGTCCAACTGTACCTGTGTGGCTTTTCAGGAGTGCAGGGAGACTGTTGCACAACCTTGGGGGAATGTTTGTTCTTGGAGACTTCCTCACACAAGCCATTAAAAGTCTGATTCCTTATGTAACTGCTTGGTTTTGCAACTGTATGTCACCAACAGAATTCCGGCTTAAAATAAACAGAACACATTTCTCATCATCATTGTCATCATCACCTATACCCTACTATCAGGGAAAAAAGCATCATGAGGATGATACTAGTTACTAGTACCTTTTTTTTAACCAAGATTGGTTACAAATTAAAATTAATACAATATAGTTAAAAAGATAGAAAAAGTCAAAATTAAAATACAGTAGCATTAAACTGTTAATGATATTAAAACGACTGGAAACACACTTAAGAAGGATAAAAAGCTGTTAAAGTAATACAATTTAAAACAATACAGCAGCCTTTTACAAGTCATTTCTTCAAAGCCTTCAGTTCTAAAAGTCTATTTAAAAAAGTCTTTGCCAGCTGATGAAAGGGACAGCAAAGAGGGAGCAATGCTAGTTTCTCTATAATGTTACCATGCTCTGTATGGCGCTGTATACATTATGGCTTGCGGTTGAAGCAGGGGTTCAAAGGTACCATATATTAGGTGAGTCCTCTTCCCCAATTGCACCATCTGCTACTTCTGCCTGGATAGTTTTATGGCTCAGCGTGTATTTGAACCCAGATCTCCCAACTTCCAGTCCAACACATTAGTAATCTATAATGCAAGAATAATAATAGTGACTGACTTCACAGAGTGCTACAGGGTTTACTAAAATAATCTGAAGCAGTTCAAGCTGTTGACAAAAGCACTATATTACTATTAACATTCATTGTATATATATTTGGTATTTGTTACATGACAGCCAGCATGATCTAGTGGTTTTAGCACTGAACTATGACCTCAGAGACCAAGGTTCAATTCCCCACTCAGCCATGAAAACCCACTTTCAGCCCCAGAAAACCCCATGATAGGGTCTTAGGGTCACCATAAGTCAGAAACAACTTTGAAGGCTTGCAACAACAATTTGTTACATACAAGAACGAAAAGGCTGCTTCCTGTCGAACTTAACAGACATTATGAAGTTCATTTTGTTGTGTGCCACAAAAAAAGTCACATCTTAAAACAGCGTAGAGATACCTTCCAGGCTTTCCGCTTTTGTGTAGCCTTTCAGCAGGCAGATCACTTTTCATAGTGTGTTTCTCTCCTCGACTCAAATCCAGCTAAATGTTTGTACTTTGATTTCCCCAACAGAAAAGACACAAGGCTGACAGCACAGTGAACAAAAAGAAAACAATAGGTAAGACTTTCTTTTAACTCTTTTTGAAACAAAAAATGGAATTGGAAAAATCTTGGCTTGCCTAGAGAATGAATACTTTTGATTTTAATAATTGGTGATTTATGAGTAAATTCTAATAATGCGGCTCTCAAAAGATGAATTGGGATGCATGATTTTTTAAATACCACCATCATGGGGAATTTTATCTTTTGTCTAATTATTGTAAACAATGCTGCTGTAATGTGACTAAGTTGCATTAAGGGGGGGGGTCAGTAATCTACGTTATACACATTTGAAGGTGGGTTTTGTGAGTACTTGGCACATCCCATTTCAATCTATTATAGTAAGCGTTTGCTTTTGAATTCCTGTTCCTTTGTTTTATTTGTTATATTGTCATGGGAAATGGCTGATTCAGTTTTAAATAAAAGAAAATGAGAACTGGTTTACTGCAGTGGAGGGATTAAAGCTGTTAGCTTGACACAATGCCATTGCTTCTGTTCATGCAAGTTCAAGTAAGCATCAGCTGAGTTGGAGCTATCAAAGGCAATGGGGTCACAGTACTTGCCTAGAGTATAATCATCATGCTTAATTACATAGAATAGCATATACTGATTTGAGCTACTTTGGTTTATTTAGATCAGTTTTTCCAGGTGATATTTTTTGCATGGCAGTTCAACTGAGACTGTAATCTGTACACTGATTTATGCAAACTGCAAACTTCCATTCTTAAAGTAAAACACACAGTACTCTCAGTATTTTTGCGATATTGGGCAGTACTAGTATTATTTGTTTGCACACCTCATCCACCCTGGCAAGTTGACAAGATTCAGCTCACTCTTTCAATGTTCACAGAATCATAGAATTATATAGCTGGAAGAGATCTCAAGGGCCATCAGCTCCAACCCCCTGCCATGCAGGAATATACAACCAACACATTCCAGGCATAACTTTCTCTTCCATTTTTGTGTTATGGATTAATCTGGGACCACAACAGGCTATACTCTGTAGTAATTTGTTCATTTATTATATTATATTTCTGAACTGTGATATCATCAAGAGTTTCTATGGGGCACCTCGTGCTACTAACCAAAACACACGGTGCAATTTTCCCTTTTTTCCCTTCTTGGCAGAGTTTTAATAGTAAGAGAAAGGAGGGAGGATGTGGTGGGGCAACATAGGGAAGTTATCTAAGATCTCCTGTAAAATTCTGTGAATGAGGCAAAACTCACATAATAAAAGCTTTTCCTGGAAACATCCTAGCACTGATCCCTTCAAGAGTCCTGCTCACTTAAATGGGAAAAAAAGAAAGAAACTTGCCTCAGTAATATTTACTGGAAAGGTGAGAATCTGGGTTGTGTGTAAAAGTTCCCAGGTTTGGTACCAAGAATCTCTACGTAGATAGGGGAGCCAGTAGGTCTGTTGCTGTGGGTATTGTGAATCCACTCTTGGTTCTACTGCTACAGCTACTTTGAATTGTACAGGGCTTCTCCTACTACTTAACTTGTGTTGATGAAAGATGCTGCGAGCTGTAGTCTAAAACAGCTTGGAGGGGAACCAGTTACCCATCAGGACAGCTTCTGTGCAGGCACACGAGGAGTGGCCCGAGAACTAAAAGTGGATTCATTCAAGGCGGTGGAACTACTGACTTATCCTGCAGCTAGGGCTGGGAAGATGATTGCCTGGAGAGTAGATGCCAGCCAGTGTGATAGGCAATACTGTGCCAGATGAAAGAATAGTTGGATTCAGGATAAGGCAGCTACCTTTCTTCCTAGGGACCCACCCGATACTTAGGAAAGAGGCAAGTTTTTTTCTTTGGCCTCCCTGCAAGCCACCCCACACATTTGTTTTTCCATCAAGTAAAATCAGTTGCAGTCAGCTGTATTGGACATCCTTATCTATGGTGGTAGTTTTTTGGAAAAAATGAAAATAAAAAACACTTTTCTTTATTCCCTTCTCGCATAGTTCTGAGAAATGGAATGTGGCAGAATATTATGTGGAAAGAGGTAAGAAGTACTTCTAAGTATGTTTTGGAAAGTAGTCACTATTTGATGTAGTAGTTTTTGAATCTCTGCAATGATGTGCACTGTATGTTCTTAATATGTTTATCTGAAAAAACATATTATGTTTCAGGTCCTGCTGTGTGTTTGTGTTTTCACTGTCTTCTGTTTTGAGAAAAGAATCCTTCTCAGTATAAATGTGTAATAAAAATGGTTACTTTCTTGGATATATGCATAGAACACCATCATAGCTTCTCGATACCACTTTAACTGCCATGGCCATTTCCACACTGCACTGTTATAGTGATATAGTGTTATAGAGGGAGCACACTGCCCTCCCTAAACTGCAAACCCCAGGATTCCATAGGATGTTGAAAGTGCAATAATAGCACTCTAACAGTGCAGTGCAGAAATGGCCCCATTCTCTGGGGTCCTGTGACATGTAGTGTGCTGAGGTACTTAGAAACCTAAGTAGAGAACTGTAGTGCTGCACTTTGGGAAGTGGAGTAGAGCTGTCAGGCAGAGAATTCTCAGTGTGTGAGAAAACTATACATCACAGGATTCTGTAGGATGGAACCATATCAGTTAATAAGCTGTCAAATCACCACACTTATGTAGTTTGGATGCATTGCTTGTCCGTGGAAGTGGCAAAGAGGTTCAAAGAGCCTCTGGCATATTCTCAAGCAGAGTCTCACTGGCAAAAACAGAGAGAATGAGGATTTGAGAGAGGGGGCAGGAGCGCTGTAACCACTACCTTGAAAGTGGAAGCGGGTGGCTGGTGGAAAAGGTTTAGGGTTTTGGAGGTTTTCAGATTTCTGAATAAGGAAGGTTCAATTTGTACTAGTAATGAACTTAGTGAGCATTGATACTTGTGTAAACGCAATGGCACCTTCAACACACAACCAGGAAAATATTAGCAGGCTTGCACTAGTTAATCACATAAGCAAAAACTGGACAAGAGCGGAGACCCTGTGGCTCAGTGGCCACAGAATGTTGCATGCTTGACAGAGAGGGAAGGTTTGAAAAGTGGGGAAGGAAAATGGAAAGACCATGGCTAGTTGGCTAAAATCCTCCACAGAGTCACTCCACACAACAACATCTTCTTGCAAGGTCCTCTTATGTCTTTTGTTCATTCTGATAAGCCAGAGGTAGAAAGTCTTCAGGCTTCTGGGGTCATGGTCTCCTCTTCCTTCTTTCTAATACTCTTCAGACAGAGCCAGTTGCAGAACACATATAGAATTAAAGCACAGTGAGCCCCAGATTGGATTGCACCAGTGGTGGCTTGTGAGTTAAGCAGGAGGTGGCTGCCTCACTCCAAAATGAAGCACTTCCCTGATGAATCTGCAAAATGCCTGAGATTGCACCCTCATGTTTGGACTGGTATTGGCAGCCTCTGACCTGAAAAATGTAAATCTGGAGTAAATATGAAACATGCAGAGACACATGATGGGTGCTCTAGCTGCAGTTCCATCAGCATGTACCTATTATGAATTTGCAATTATTTGTTTATTGTTGCAGGAAATGCATCGTTTATGGCCATTTCTGCACAGATGTTATAGCGCTTTGATTCCACTTTCAACATCCTATGGATTCCTAGGGTTTGCAGTTTTGGGAGGGGCCAGCTGGATTCCATAGGATGTTGGAAGTGGAATCAAGGCGTTATAACAGTCTTGTGCGGAAATGGCCATAAAACTATACTTTTCCTGCAACAATAAACAAATAATTGCAAAATCATAATAGGTACATGCTGAGAGTGGGGAACTTTAAGAGCAGCTCAGAGAGCACCCATCATGTGTCTCTGCATGTTTACATATTACTCCAGATTTACATTTTTCAGGGTCAGAGGCTGCCAACACCAGCTGGCCCCTCCCAAAACTGCAAACCCCAGGATTCCATAGGATGTTGAAAGTGGAATCAAAGTGCTATAACAGTCTCATGCGGAAATGGCCTTATATTATAAATGCAATGTTTCTATTGTTTTATGTTTGAGTTTAATTTGTATGTAGTTTGTGATAAAATGTGTTAAGGCTGGTTATTTAAAAAAAGAAAAAAGTGTCTAAGAAATGTGTTAAAGTTGGTAGTTTCTTTTAAAAAAGAAAAAGGAATCTAAGAAATGCCTAACAAATGTTAGAACAATATTAGTAATAATCCTAGTGTCATACTTTCCAATGTTCCTATGTATGTGCTCCTACAACATGCCTGCTGCTTAACATGTGAATCCTGACTCTGTTGTTGGTGGCTTGGTAACACCATCATCATCGAGATCATCTTTGGTGTAGTGGTGGGTTACAGTGGGAAAGAGAGAGGAAGAAGAAAGAGTCCATCATGCATTTCTCAATGCACATCAGTCCATCTCTGCTGTCTTTCTCTTCCTATCCTTCTCTTTGGATCCTCTGGATGCTGCTCTTTCCCTTCTCTCTCTCTCTCTCTTTTTTTTTTTTTTTTTGGGTGCAATAGTTTCCTCTCTTCCTTTTGAGTGCCCATGACCTAATGTCTTTGCATTCATTTTCACTTTACAACTTCCACTCCAATGCATGACTGGTTGGCAGGGAGCAAAAACCTAACACCTCTACCGTTGAAAGTGAAAAGTCACTTTGCCCAAGAATGCTCATTATCACACACTACTGTTTCCACCTCTCCTCCTTGGTGAATTAGCTGATTAACAGTAAAGATGGGCTCTCGCTTTCTGTCTTTGTTCATTTTCTCTTTTTTCATGCTGTTGCTGCATTCCTGCCCCTGACTCAATAGGTGGCAGTGGGAGACATTGTGAAGGTCACCAATGGGCAGCACCTCCCAGCAGACATGATCATTTTGTCTACCAGGTCAGATATACTGAATGGGTGTGATGTGTGATACCTCTGCTAAACTGAGGTTTAAAAGCAGCATTCTTTTCAATAAAAAGAAATCCTAATAACATGGATCAGAGATTGGAAAACAATTGCCAGAATCCCCCATGTGAACATAAGCGTTGGTAATTTTTCCAAGCTATATCCCACTCCTCCACCTTTCACCCGTATGCATTGCGTCTTTAAACTTTCAAAGAGATCTTGGAAAGGTTTAGGGTTTTTACTTTTACAATGGTTCCTAGCATTCCACAGCCAACAAGCCCTGCTCTTAAGTGTCAGGCACACAGTTTTATTCAATTTCTGTTTTTAAGTGTCAAGCAAATACCATATACCATGCTCACATCCATTCCCCAGCTCTGTAGACTAGAAAGAAAACTACACCAAGGAATGGAAGTGCATCTGTAAACGGCCATGAATACTAGAGTACCACCCTGCTTCATATTTTATACTTGACATCTGGTGAGGATCAGCAAATTGATACAGTTAAGATATTTTGGACTGAAACTCCCACAATCCTGGTTATTGGTTGTGCACACCACAACTTGTGGCAATTTGCAGTCTAAAGTTTCCCAATGCAACCTACTCTTGTTGTATGACATCTTGTTGAAGAAGTTGGATCACACTGCTCTAATGTCAAATATAAGATCCAAATTAGAAGTGAAAAGGAGTGAAGGAATAGCATTTTTAAAAATGTCATTTGTAACCCACTGTCCTTTTGAGAAACTCAAACATACATAGGGCTTCCAGGCAATCACTCATCCAGCCACTAACCAGAGTCAGGCCAGCTTAATTCTGGTTGCATATCAAAACCTTTAGACAATGTATACAACTTCCCCTTGATGCTTTTGAAGCAGTTTTCAAAACACACACACACACACACACACACACACACACAGTTGGCCCTCCATATTTGTGGGTTTCACTTTCATGGATTTGATTATTTGTGGGTTTCTCCAAACCCTGCCCCTCTTCACCTCAAGCACTTCTTTTCCAGAGGAACCTCCCCTCTTGGTGGTTCCAATCAGGCCATGTAGCCCTTTAAAAACCTGCCTCTGGTCCTCCGCCTCCTCACCAGCTGCCTCCGGGCCCAAAGCTAAGGATGGTCACAGCCTGATTTCTCAGCACCACAAATCCTCTCCTGGTGCCCATACAAACCTAAGGAACGAGATGGAGGGGGAAAGAGGAAGTAGAGGGCCATGCAGACCTACCCTTTCCCCCTCCTTTCCCTGACCCGGTTTGCACCTTGCACATTTATTCTCCTCACCATGCCTCAGCCCCCTTCCCATAGACATAGACACACATTTTGATATTTGCAGTTTTTATACTTTTGCAGGGATCTTGTGCCCCTAGCTCTAGCAAATGTGGAGAGCCAACTGTAATACAAAATTTGTAATTGCAAAATTTACCGACATGATTTAAAGCATTTTATACCCAGAACATCAACATCATAGGATCATAGAACTCTTGTAAGTGAAAGATACCAAAATGGTCACCTAGTCCAACTGCCTGCCAAGCAGGGATATACAACTGAAGCACTCCTGAAAAATGCCCATCTGTTGCAAGACGTCCAAAGTTGAGTCCTCCAAAGGTCCACCACCTTCTAAAGCAGTTGATTCCACTCTCAAACAGCCGTTTACAGTAAAGGAGTTTTAATGTTTAGGTGGAATCACTTCTCTTGTAATTTGAAGATTCTAAAACCACACTAAAGTCACAAGTAGTACACATTGTTTTCCACTTAACCCTCTCCCATGAAGCAACACTGTTCTGCTAACATCTAGTGACAATTTCTATTCTGTGTTCAGCAAGAGATACTTTCTTCTTCTTTTACACATAGAAACAAATATAATGCCCAATCATCTGTTATGTGGTGACATACAACCATGGCTGAATGGAAGAACCACTTGGGCTGAGAGGATAATAAATTCCCTTCCCAGAGATCTCCATAGGAAATGAACCACATAACTGATTTTGCTTGTTTGATTCTTCTGTATGTCTGTTACTAGAAAAGCTTTGTGTTGGAAACAGATCTTACACTGCTGTGCCACTGCTATCATGGATTGAGGTTAATTATGGCAGAATGTGCCCTATGCCCCTTATTGCTCCTTGTGTTCTTCCTTTCTCCATCAAGTTGTTTTTCAAAACAGTACATGCATAATGTATCACACAGATGTTGATTTTTTTTTTTTAAAAAAGGCCTCAGTTCACCAGAGTTTGCATGCTTGGAAACTGGTGTATGTCTTGATTTTGTAGAAAATGTATGTTGCATTAATAGTTTTCCATGATTTTATTATAAAGATACTCTGTATATTCAAATCCCAGTGGTGAGAAAAAAAATCATTGAATGCTATTTAGAAGGGAAATCAATGGTTCAAAAAAATTATGCTGGAGATTGAATATTTTTAATACCTTTATTTTGCAGGCACCTTTCTTTTTAGAGTTTTTTTTTTAAGTGCAATGTGATTTATAATAACATTTTTAAAATTATGCTTTTACAGTGAACCTCAGGCAATGTGCTATATTGAAACAGCTAATCTTGATGGGGAAACTAATCTTAAAATTCGACAGGTAAAATCAAATTTGTTTCTTCACTTTTGTGAAAATCAGTGAAATGACAGCTAGGAATAGCACAGGAGGTATGCCTTATTTGTTGGAAAGTGAAATTTGTAGATGGATGTTTGAATATTCGTTCTTCTGTTAAAGCAGCGCATTAAAAAGAACCAGTGTCTATTTCCCACTAGCCTGTTATAGCCTAGATTCCACTTTCAACATCCTATGGAATACCACTTGGCCCCTCCAAAACTGCAAACCCAGGATTCCATAGGATATTGAAAGTGGAATTATAGCGCTACAACAGGCTAGTGTGGAAATGGCCAGTATGTTGTAGTGGTTTGAGTGTTGAACTACACCTCTGGAGACCAGGGTTCAAATCCCCACTTAGCCATGGAAACCCACTTGTGACCTTGGGCAAGTCACACTCTCTCAGTCTCAGAGGAAGGAAATGCACATTCCCTCTCAACAGCTCTTGCCAAGAAAATCCCATGGTTGATTCACCTTAGGGTCACCATAAAACATACAACAACAACAATTGATTGTATGAATTCAAGGATGGTCAAGTGCAGCTTACAGGATGCAAATAGCCCCAAAGGTTGTATTTGTCACCACAGACCTTTCACCTTTCTTTTCCCCTGGCTAAACCAGTGTACTGAGCCTCCAGAAGTTGCAGTTCTCTATTAGTTAAGTCACTGTAAGATAGTCTGCATTAATACCAAGGAATACATACTTTTCAAAACTTGGATGTGGATTTCATCTTCCTCCCCATTTTGAGGGCATTTTGGCAGTCCATATGGTCCATAGGAGGTCCCTGGGGTGGAAATCCCCTCCCAATGCACTACAGTTGAGTGTTCATAAACTGGTTGCCTATACAGCATAGCAGATGTGAGTGAGTGATGAAGCCATTTGGGAACTGTAGGAAGCTTTCTGAGATCTCTTTTCAAGTGTTTTAGAAATGTAGGAAGCTTTGTCAGGTGAGGCTATGATCGTCTGGCTTGGTATTAATCTGTTCCACCTGGCAGTAGCTGTCTGGATTCTCAAGCAAAAGGGCTTTACTGCTATGTGTTCCTTGATCTTTTAAAATGGTGATTTCCAGAGTTTTACCTTGAGATCTTCTGCATGCACAGCAATATCCTCTAGCCCTGAATTCTGGTTGTTCTTATGATATGGCTTACAAACAGTGATAGGTATCTTTCCTCTGTGTGGAGGTGCCTTGGGCCTCTCAACCCACTGAGGGGTCATGCTTCCAAAAGTCCTGTCACCACTGGAGTTGGTTTGGTGGCAGCTGCAGTGGTTTTCTATGCCAGAGGAAGGAGGAGGAAGCCAGAGCATCTTTGCATATCCTAGAGTCTTACAGACTGTACAACAGATTGTCTCCTTCCCTTCTGGAAGGGAAAGAGGAAAACGACAGTGATGGAAACACCTGGAGAAGGAGAAATGGAATGCAAAAATGACCTGGGGTCTGTATGTAGACTACAGGTTGTTGGTTGCTCAACCCGTGGCTTAGCAAGTACCCCTCCTTCAACAGTCATGGAGAAAACCAGAGTGAGTGGCTCAGGATATTCCCTCATCCCCAAATTTTCACTTAGCTGTGTGTTCCCTGTGAATTTGTGTATGAATATTTTTCAACTTTTGCAGGATTATTACAGTTGGGACCCCCCACTCCTTTTTTAAAACAAGAGGAATACACATACATACATACCTCATTGTACAACTACAGTCCAAGGAGGCTGATGACTCTCCCTTTTGTTGTAGCCTATCCAGTCATAATATCCAGTGTTGCTAGTAATAGTAATATTTGAAGAGTCTGAATCCATGCAAGCAGTGTTGACTGCTGGTGCCCATGTTAGTGAATCCACTATGGGATTTAGTCTGAATTTTAGATAAGCTATCTGAAGGGGCTGAACTTTCTCCTCCAACAGGTCCAGCACTTTAGATAGCCTCTGTAAAGTTCAGATTAAAACCCAAAGAAGATTTTCTGTCTCACTGATGTGGGACCCAGTAGCCCAAACACTAAATATAGGGCAGGTGGCTTTATATTTTCACTGCACAAATACACAACAATACTTGAAAATTAATAATAAATAAATCATATGATGATACTAGTCATGATTTGTTTCCTGATAGGGGTTGACTCAGACTGCTAGTCTCCATTCAAGAGAAGATCTGATGAAGATGTCTGGGAAGATAGAGTGTGAAGGGCCCAACCGCCATCTTTATGACTTCACTGGGAACTTGCGTTTCGATGGCCAAAGGTATACCTTTCCTACAGAAAAATCCAAGGAGTCTTTCTAATTGAGTATTGGTCTTTTATTGTTCCATTTTTCATGGTGTTGCTTTTGTCACATGTTTTAAATTGATATTTTCAGTTTAACCTGCATCTTATTATTGTTAATTTGCATTTTATCACTGCCTTAAGCATCTTTGCCACCCAACCCAGGAAGTAACAAGATCGCAGACATAGCTTGGGTTGAACTAGGGCAATTTATTAATATGCCTAATTAACACAAAAGGGGAAGTGAACTTGAACTTGAACTTACATGAACTTGAACTTCAACTTTTGACCTGAGGAGAAGGGGGGTCAACAGCATATTCGGACTAGGGCCAAGAGTCAGCTCCCGATCATCTCCCCTAGCCCGTTGAGCGAGATACCGGGCCCCAAAGCCAACCACTGAAGGTGCATTATGACTTTGGCCAGCCTTTGTCTGGAAGGTGAGCCCCAACGCCCATCCCCCCGCCCACGACGAGTGGGTTGAGCCCAGGGCCCTCCTCAAGGATAGGATTTATCCTACACCAAAAGGGTGCCATAGGTACACGCTGAACCCTAAGACCCCCCCATGTCGGCCATGGATAAGGGCAAGGTCTGCTTAGTCATTATCCCCCCAACTTCCCCTTAAAATCAAATCCAGCCTGTTTTGTAAACCCCACAAGAAAATCTCATTGCCCTCGGGTGACAGGTGTACTCCCTCGTGCCAATACAGCTCCGGTTTATTGAAAACAATGTCATTGTGAGGAATGTAGCAAGCCAAGCCCTGTCTCAGAGCATTGCCCATTCCTCTGTTTGCCCGCTTACGGATGAGTTCTATGTATCGGGGTTCACCGCCCCCATCCCAAACTCTTCTTTGAACCATTGCGGACCAAACAATATGGGGCGGCCTTAAATAGCACTGTCTCGCCCTGCCTCCTCCCATCGCCCCTTGCGAGGATCTCTTCTCACGGGAGGGCGGCAAAGGCCGTTCCCCCCGCCACCCATGGTCACGTGGGCAGTGTGGGACGAATTTCTGGTGGACAGGTGGGTATAAATACAATTAATAATTAAATAAAATAAAGATGATTATTGCCTTTTTTTTTTTTACAAAAAGTATAGGGCATGTATGTTTCACTTGGGGATGCTAGGCCTTCCTTGTGTGTGGCAGTCTATGCACAGGAGCAAAAGTGAGTGTCTTTGGTATACCAAAAGGGATTGGGTCCTCGCTACAAGGTTAGGAAATGTTCAGTTAAGGTTAATAACTTTTACATCTCAATACTAGAATCTAAATCTAAAGTTTCAATTGACAGGAAACTGGCTTGATTTGCTTACGTTATTTTGTAGGAGTGGACTTGCAACTCCCTCCAATAACCAGGGGCTCCATTTCCTAGCATGCTACTGAATTTGCTGCCTCACCACTGAATTTGGGCAGCAGAGCAGGTGCAAAAAACTCCCAGGCATTTTAAAACAGGGTGCATATGGTACCTTGTTTTAATGTTAAGTCGTGTTTTTACCTTCCATGCCAAATTGGCATAGGAGCAAATTCAACAGAAGCAGCTGCAGAGGACAGGACCACAAAAACAGGTGGGCAACATGTTGCCTACATCTGTGACATTTGTGGCTAGTATCTTGCATGTCTATGGGATGCAGAGTAGTGTTCAGCAGCTTGGATATCTCCTTTGAAGGTTAGACTAAAACCCAGGGTGGGTCCAGTGCTCTATTGACATGGAAGCAGGTAGACACTATTGCTGTTTGATTAAACAGCATATATATGGATGACGCTGTATGGAATAATGGGTGCTGTGGTAAAATTAAATACTTGCTTTCCAGGCTTGATTATTCTCATTTTATTTTTAATATACTGAAAGCAGTCTTGCCCTATGCCTTGTTTATAAATTGTTTTAATTTTTCTTGCCTTTTCTCCTATTCCTCCTCCTTACTCTTCAGTCCAGTCCCAATTGGACCTGACCAGATCTTACTAAGAGGTGCGCAGATAAGGAACACTCAGTGGGTTTTAGGAGTAGTTGTCTACACAGGACATGATACAAAACTTATGCAGGTAAAGTAGCTGTTTATCTAAAATATAATCTTAGTGTTATTTGTCTTGTAAGCCCATCTTTATTTCTTGCTATGTGAGGATGAAGATTAAGGCTAGCTTTTCAACTGGATTCTCTGTAGTGGTGTTGTTAATAAAGATGTATTATGTAGCAGTTGCAGCTTGGAGATCAAAATTGTCACCTCCTAGTTGTTATAGATCAAGCATGGGTGACATCTTGAGGTCTTGCTGCTGAATTTGTTGTGGTAGTAACAAGTGTTTTTTTTTCCCTTCTTTTAAAACAAGGCACTTTTTTCTGTGCAACTTGTTTACATGTAGAGTTGTTCTTCCGGGAGGTTTCTAGAAGTATAATTCCATTTGTAAGGAAGGTACATGAAGAGTTACAGGAAAGAATCCACACCTTGATCTAACAGAAAATTTCCTCCTTTTTTGCCACTGCCACCTCAGAAAATGCAGTGGTGGCAGCAATATGGGACCCTCAGCCTCAGATGCAAAAATGGTAGAGAGTGTATGTATGCTGCCCTTGAAGCCCATGTTGGTCAGCCCTTCTATAGGATAATCTGCTATTAATAAAGTAAACCAGATAGACCACTAAAAAGTTAATATAAAAATACCATGTAAAAAACCAAAGCTTGTGCCTTCCTCTGCCCCTCTGTTTTGTACCATCATGCCTGGTGAAGAGTTATGGAAGAACCTGGAAGGTCACACCACTTGTGTTCTCCTTATTGGTCTTAACAAGAGCTATTGTCTGTCTCTGAGTTTTGATTAAGTTATTCTAGAATCTTAGAATTGGATGGGGGCTTCTGACAATCAGTCAAATCCTTGACTGATTTAGAAAAGGCAAAGTGAGAGGAAAACTAATATTTCCTTATGACCAAGATTGAGAGCTCTCTTAATGATTCTGTTTCTGTGGCTGCTTCTTTCTAGAATTCTACCAAAGCTCCCTTGAAGAGATCAAATGTGGAAAAAGTGACCAATATGCAGATCCTCATTTTGTTTTGCATCCTTCTCGTCATGGCTTTAGTGAGTTCTGTGGGTGCCTTACTGTGGAACAGAACACATGGAGAAAGCATTTGGTACTTTGGCTCAAATGGTAAGTAGAGTCAGGATGTGTGGGCATCTGTTCCCTGGCACCAATAGATAGCTTCCTCTTTTGAGATGAAAGGCCAACAGAATGGTGTGAGAGATTAAATTATAAGTAAATGGTGTGGAAATGACTAAATTATAAGTAAGCACAGACTATTTAGACCATCAAAGAACCTTCTCCATCCTGGGGGGGAGGTCACCAGGTGTTTAGGACTACAACTCTTCTATCATTGTCAATCAGCAAAGCCAATGGTTGGAGTTTTAATCCAATACACGTGAAGAACACCAGGGGCCCTTTCTCACTATACAAATATAGCACTGTGTTTCCACTTTAATTGCCAAGGTAACATACTGTGAAATTCTGGGATTGGTAATTCAAGGAAGAGTATTTAGAATTCTTAGCCAGAGAGCTCTGGCACCTCACCAAACTACAAACCCCAAGACTCTATAAGAAACATCCTTGGAAGTTAAAGTGAAATTGTAGTGCTATAATTGGCATAGTGTGAAAACAGCCTAGGTCTGGCTTTTGTGGTCTCAGTACTGTGCTTGCTTACAATTTAGCCACCCTTCTATCTATCATCTGTTTCTCTTGGTCTTTCATTCTCCAAGAGGCAACTGTATATTGAAGCTGAGCAAAAACACCTGCTCTTGTCATCTCAGCTGTTTTTAGAGATCATATTGCAATGTTATGTATACAATAAAGACTGTGTTTGATATATTTTTGGTACCGTTTATGTTTCCTTATCTGATTTAGTTGGCACCTGTATGTAAAAGGTTGAAAGACCATAGAGAGTGCATGTGAAAAACAGACAACTTTGTACTGCATCTGCACCTGCATCTGAAGAAGTGGGTTTATATCTATGAAAACTCATGCAAAATTAAAATCAGTTAGTCTTAAAGAATGTTGCCACATTCCTTTCCCCCTTCCTTTTTAGGCAACAGCCTGTGATTCTCAGGCCTAATAACTCAAAAGTCCTTTTGGGACAAGAACAGTGTTATAATTCTAGTTTTCTGTAGATGAATAGCAAGGATCTCATTGATGATTATAGAAATATTGGAGAATTTTCAGGTATAAAAGAGAAGTCAGAGAAATTACAATAAAGGTGAGATTTTGCCTGTGTTCGTATCAGAGAAAACTTTGGCTGTTCAGACATTTTGACCTAGAGCTTCCATTAGTTCCACTCAGCATGATGAGTGGTGAGGGACTACAGGAGTGCTAGTCCAAACCTTTGAAGGGACAGAGATTTCCAACTTTTGCTATAGATGTGTTCAGTGGTGTGTGTAATGTTCTAAACTCCCAGGTTTTGCAAGGCAGGCTTACTCCTACAACAGTGCTCCAAGACAACAAAGGATTACTTTGTTGTTTAATATTCACCAACTAACACCAGCAAGAACATCTCCAGGGAAACTGTAACCATAGAATCATGGAGTTGGAAGGGGCCTCATGGGCCTTGAGTCCAGCCCCCTACTCAGTGCAAAATCTCCAACTAGAGCAGCCCCAGCAGGCAGTTGTCCAGCCTCTTTCTGAAGATGTCTAGGGAAGGTGACCCCACCACCTCTCTAAGGAACTGGTTCCATTTCCAAACCGCTCTTACTATCAAGAAGTTCCTTCAAATGTTTGATCAAAATCTACTTTTCTGTAACTTAAAACCATTAGACCTGGTCCTACCCTCTGGGGCAACAGAGAACAAACCTGTCCCCTCCTCTGTGTGGCAGTCCTTGAGGAATTTAAAGAGTGTACTCTTGCCAGTCTTTTCTTTATCAAGCTGAACATGCCCAGCTCCTTCAACCTTTTTGTGTTCATATTTTATTTTCCATGCCTCTTATCCTCCTGTATTGCCTTTCTCTGAACCCACTCCGTCTTGTCTATATCCTTCTTAAAACTGAATGCAGTACTCCAGTTAAGAGTTGACATGCAGAGAATATAGTGAGACTATTATTTCTCTCTACTTGGAGACCATGGTTCTATTAATACAGGCTGAAAAAGCAGTCTCCTTCTTTGCTGCACTGTCATACTACTGGCTCAAGTTCAACTTACGATCAACAATAATCAGAAGGACCTTTTTGCATGTAGTGCTGCTGAGCTATATATCCCCCATCCTATACCTGTGCCTTTGGCTTTTGAGCCTATATGTAGAATTCTGTGCCTTTGTTTGTTTTTTATTGAAATGTAGAACCCACAAAAGAGACTCTACTCTTCATTTCTGACTTATGGGGACCCAAAGGCAAACCTATTCATGAGGTTTTCTTGGTAATATTGTTCAGAGGCGGTTTTGCCTTTGTTCTCCTCTGAGAGAGAGAGAGAGAGGAGAGTGTGTGTGTGTGTGTGACTTGCCAAAAGAGATCCAGTGGGTTTCTATGGCTGGGTGGAGATTTGAATGTTGGTCTCCAGAGCAGGAGTCCAGTGCTGAAACCACTATCCCACACTGGAGAACTACTACATGTGAGCAATGAGCTTAGAGAAGTTACTGTTTTGGCCTGCCAGGATTCAATAGCCATCTTATCTACTGGAATTGTAATCACAGAATATAATTTTTCCAAACTCTGATTTGTACACATGAACAACAAATGTTAAATTATGGTTGTCAGAGACCACGATGACTATGTGCAGGAGTGTCAGTAAGTTACAATGTAAATCTTCATAAACATTGTTCTCATAGGCAAATTTTACAATTTTCTCCTTCCTGTGAGGAAGTAATTGAAAACTGCAGCTTCTGAAGACTACTCACAGTTTGACGCTGTTAAAAACAGTTTAAAACACATTTAAAACATAATAAAAAGATACAGACACAACACAAGCCATTAAAAGCCTCATCTGCTGCAACAGGTTAAAAATAATTTTTTTAAAAACCCTGCTGAAATAAAAAAAGGTCTTTGCCTGCCGGTGGAAAGAGGACAGGGAGGGAGCCAACTGAACCTCCTGGGGCAATAAGTGGCCCTAATGGCCCAAGTTATCCTGCCTTGGTTTTTGCTCAAGCAGTTTCAACTCCACCTCACTGCCTGCCGCTATAGATTTAGCTGCTGAGGAAGGTGGGGGTGAGGTGATGACATCCGGCTGCTGTTCCTTCTCTCACTTACCTAAGTGGAGGCTGAGAGCTCTGTAGTGGTGCTTGGCCAGTTGCCCTCCAGTGTACTGTGAAAGATTTGAGGAAATTTTAAGTGCAAGAGTACAGGAAAAAAATTTGGTTTAGAAATCTTACTGATTATATTTCATCAATAGTGATCTGACAAGTGCATTCTGAACTCCTATATTGCATTCTGGATGCTTCTTATTATACAGATTATAAAACAAACAGGCACCTAGCAATAAATAGTTGCCTTGTAAACAATGTGACAAAGTGGTAGCCTTTACCATTGTTTTCTGCTGCTGTGAATATGTTCAGTTGTGACGTTAATCGAGTTCTAATCTCCTGTGAGGCAGCCATCAGAGATCTGGAAGACTCTAGAGACATTCTTTGTTGGAGAGGAACTGACTGCAGCTTCTGGGAATAGTGTCCTTTGAATCCTAATGGTGCCTTGGTGCTAATTTTTTTCACCCTAAGAATTGATCATCCAGAATTAGGAGGAAAGGAAACAGGAAGGAAAAAAGAAGCAGGACCTCATAGTTCCAAGATGCAGAACAGGGCTCTTTTGCATTATAGTTCTCAGAATCCCTTAGATATCATTGCCATTAATCATTTCCTTGGATTTCCTTGGAGGTTTTTAAGCAGAGGCTTGATGGCCATCTGTCGGGATTGATTTGAGGGTGTTCCTGCATAGCAGGGGGTTGGACTGGATGGCCTGTGTGGTCTCTTCCAACTCTGAATTTCTATGATTCTATGATTCTATGATCATGTTGGGTGTGGTTTCTGAGAGCTGCGATCCAGGCAAACAGCTTTTTCAAGCTCTGGTACAGAATGCAAAAATGTTTAAAGGAGGGACTGAGGAAGGGAGTGGAAAGGAGAACAGTCCAAACAATTTATGGGTAAAACTTTAGGTTCCTAAACTCATATTTGATTTGTAGCAGTACTGTGGCTATAAGTCTGATAGCCAGATTTAGTTGTGGAAAAAGATGCTTGACTCTTTTCTTTTTTAGAATCCTAGAAGCATGATATAAAGGGCCTATCCCACCCCTGCTTATGTTTCTCTGAAGTATCAGAGATTTCTGATACTGGAAGTAATATGTGGCCATAATGACTAGTAGCCAGCACTAATGACTAGTAGTAAACAAGTCCATGAATTTGTCTATTCTCTTTCTAAAGCCATTCACATTGCAGTAGGAAATTCTTTTATTTTAAGTTCTGTGTTAAAAAAATACTTTGTGTTGTTCATTCTGAATGAACAGGAAAGATTTGTGGGCAGATCATTAAACAGTCTATAAGCTATTAGAAGGGAATGCTATGATTACTAAAAATCAACGTGGGTTTCTCAAAAACAAGTCATGCCAGACTAATTTTATCTCTTTTTAAAATAGAGTTACAAGCTTGGTAGATGAAAGGGATGCTATGGATATTGTATATCTTGGCTTCAGTAAGGTTTTAGACGAACCCCCCCCCCATATTCTTGTAAAAAAGCTTGTAAAATGTGGGCTACACAATGCTACTGTTAGGTGGATTTGTAATTGGTTGCCTGACCAAAATCCAGGGGTGCTCACCAATGGTTCATCTTTATCCTGGAGAGAAGTGAATAATGGGGTGCCACAGGGTTCTGTCCTGGATCTAGTGCCATTCAACATCTTTATAAATGACTTAGATGAAGAAATAGAGGGCCTTCTTATCAAATTTGCAGATGACACAAAATTAGGAGGGGTAGCTAATACCCTAGAGGATAGAGCCAGTACTGCAAGCCACAAGGTTGTGAGTTCGATCCTGTCAGGCTCCAAGGTTGACTCAGCCTTCCATCCTTCCGCAGGTCGGTAAAATGAGTACCCAGCTTGTTGGGGGCATGTATAGAAATCTATGGAAATACATGCTATTTGTAAGTTGTTCGCCGCCTCGATCCATATGGAGAGGCGGGATACAAATAAATAAATAAATAAATAAATAATAATAATAACAACAACAACAACAACAAAAAGCATGTTCATGTGCATATACATCTCTTAAATCAGAATTATAGGTGTGAAAATCTTTCAGTTCCAATTTTGCTGAGTTTGTATGAGCTTTTTCGAGCATTGATGTGCTGTCCTAGATTAGTATCAGTTTGTAGGATCAGGTTCTCCATGTCATGGAAAAAGTGTTATGATTTGCCAGTAATAACAGTCACCTTGCATTTCAGGCTGTGTATTTTAGAAGTTCAAAGTTTGAAAGGTACTTGTTTGTTTAGAAGATGGGGAAAAGTTAAATGTGAAGTACTGAATTCTGTCTTTAGGTGCAAAATGTAACAAGAGTCAGAGACTACTCAGCCAAGTCCCACAGCTGGGAAAACAAAAAAAAAAGGCAATATTGGTTTCCCAAATGTACTGTCTCCAAGAGCAGGGAAATATCATATAAGGCTAGTAGAAAGCCTGGGCAGGTAGCCAGTCTAAACATTTTGGATCTTTTCAAGAATAAGATATCTGAATTCTAATTGGAGGATAATCATAAAACTGTAAAACCTGTTAGATTACATCAGTTAGAGGCAGATTAACTTTTGGGTAACCAAGCCAAAAGAAACTGTCTGCTGTGCACTTTGCACCCTGTAGAACAGGTTAGAACACTGTGAATTTACAATACTCTGATTGAAATGTTGACTCACAGATCAGAAATATTCCCTCTCAGAAACAGTTAGAAATGCTATCTGAAATGTATGTAAGTACTTGGAATGAGACATGCACGTTTCCTCAACAGATGAAAAGTAGGAGGCATGATGCTCATGTACCACAAATAATGTGTAAACTGATGTTCCTTACCACTGAAATGTATCACAAGTACCATTTTCATGTGTTATAAGTACCTTTTCCTTTTAAGTATGAAAAAATGCTTCTCATAAGAAAAAATTCACTTAGACTGGAAATGTTGATGTGGATATGGTGAACCTCTCCAAGGAGTATAACTTCACAATGTGCATAATAAATATGTAATTATGAAGTGGCACATTTATTCTCCTGAAATTTCCTGGAAGTCCTGAGTTTAAGAAATTCTTATTGGGAATGTTGATGTTGTTCTGCTTGCTAAACAATACTGTTGCTTATAACTTTGGGAGCTTAGGTGTCCAAATGGTTAATTCTGAAAAGTTCTGGTTAGACACAAGTTGACAAACATAAAGTAAAGAACATCTAAGCACTCTACAAAGTGAAATTTATGCATTTTTATATATTCCTCCTAATTTGTATATTTATTCTTCCAATTTACCTAATATATGGAACTGTATTCAATTGACTAAAAGCATGTTTTTGTACATCATCATTATATACATTTTAGTCATTACTTTTTAAAACATGCCTATTGTTTTGTGCACACTTTATTTCTCTGAATTCCCTATATGAGCCTTGCAAATTTGTGGATGCTGAAAGTAAAGTGTGTATTTTCTTGAAGCAAAGTGTGAAAATGCTATTTTTGTTGAGACCATTGAGTTGAATTAACTTTCTTTCCACCCCTAATTAAAGATGTATCTATTATACTCTTGTTTGATGTTTGATGAAATATGTCCAAGCATCTGCCCCCCACCCCCATAATGTTTTTCTCTACTTGTCTGTCTTGGCCCACAGAAGTACTGTCTGTCAATTTTGGATACAATCTGCTCACCTTCATCATCTTGTACAACAACCTCATTCCCATCAGTCTGTTGGTGACTCTGGAAGTCGTGAAGTTTACTCAGGCTCTTTTTATAAACTGGGTAAGCATGTGGGCTGTAACAGCAGGAAAGGAAATCAAATCAAAGCTAGAGCACTGGGGGTAGCATTTGTTTAAGTCAAGTCAAGCATGGAAGTATGAACTCTTCATCTGTAAGAATCACATGCATAATTTGGACATGATGGAGTGAAATCTGAAGTAAGGATTCACATTTTTGTGTATGTAAAAGAAAAAAAATAGTTTTCTAGTGTTAGTATCAGTAATGTCATTTTTCTGCATTGTGTATTTTGTGTACTTTGTATACTAAAATGTATTTGTCAGGGTCTTTGGCTAGTACAATAACAAATGGATGATGATGATGTGATGATGATAAGCTGATATTATGCAGAAAAGCATGAAATATGAATGCAAAAAAATAGAACAGTTGACAAAGTACATTCAAATAGAAGGTAGCATGTAGTTTTCTGTAGATAAAAATACAGATTAATTTTTTGTACAGATTGTATTTTTTCCTGTATCCTTATTTTCAGGACATAGATATGTACTATAGTGAAACAGATACACCTGCAATGGCCAGAACTTCAAATCTTAATGAGGAACTTGGCCAGGTAAGAATCTCAGATTGTGCAGTTATTCAAAAATGAACTGATAAATCAGTGGTGTGCAAAATGTTGCTGGACTATAGCTCCCATCAACCCAATGATGAGGAACTCTGAGAGCTGTGATACGGAAGCATTTGGAAGAATACATTATACCCATCCCTCTGTTCAGTAGTCAGGTACCTTTTCCTGTGTTTGCACTCTTGTGAACAAGGTTTGAGGTGTTACTTGGATTCAAAGCTGCTAATTTATAATGAAGAACTAAGGAGCTGAATTTCCGTAGTAAATATCAACACAGTGGTGCTTCTGTGATGGCCTCCTGTACTGTGACACTACAGTTCCCATCATCTCTGTCCATTGGCCCTGCTGCCTGGCTAAGTGATTACAGCTCCCAGAATCCCTCAGTTTGCCAGGCTTTGCTGACTAGGGAATTCTGGAAAAGAAACATATCCAAAAGAAACATATCCAAACATACCTGACCTTCTTCCTTGGGAGAGAGCAGTACCAGGAGGAAGGCAATAAGCAATGCCACCAATGACATACACTACTGGGTCCCTCTGTCTGATAAGGAGATACCAGGGCAGGAGATTGTAACTGGGGTACCTCAACTGATATTGAAGATATAAGACAAAAAATTAGGAATATGATGTGAGAAAGGCTCCAAAATTGTGGAAGCTAGAGGGCTACATCCGAGGAGACCTTGGAGGGCTATACACATACCCACATTCATTCCTGAAAAAAAATCCTTCTTTTTTTTAGTCCCAAATGCCCCCAAATATCTTCTAGAGGACAAAGGAGGCATTTTCACTATGTTTTTGGGTCATGTTTTTACCATATTTCACTGTGTTTGGGGCTCTTTTTTAAATAAGAGGAAGTGAGAAGAATTCAATTTCTGTTCACTTCCTGTTTAAAAAAGGCCTCTCATGGGCCAAAATTGTGGAGGGTAGGCCCAAAATGTGGTAGAAGTGCCTTTCCACACCTGTTGGAAGGTGTTTTGAGAAAAAATATTTTTGAAATGTTTTGTAAAAAAGTGTTTGATCCCTGGGTGATGGTGGGGCCTCCCAATGTGATATAGATGCCCTCCATACCACCTGGGAGGGCTTTAGGGGGCATTTTGCTGCAGTTTTGACCCTCTGGGTGCCAGAAAAATGGCCTGCACTTTGCTCACCCCTGTTGCAAATCCATAGGAACTACTCGGCAAAGATAAAACATATCAGTCCTAAGCAAAATATGTATTTAAATACGTAACATGTCTTCAATGTAGCATTTAGAAAAATCTTACAGTAACTGTGTTCCTAGAGTCATCAGCTCTGTTTGAAAGGCATAACTCATAGCAGTGGCCTGGTGTTAGGCAGACATATCTCCTTCTACCTGCTCAACTGAATGTCAACACAGGCAGCCTTTTCCACCAAAATGTTGACCTACCTGGGATCCAGAATATTCCAGCAGAGTTCTATTCCAAAATTGTGGGTTGTGACCTTTTGTTTGCTGCCCAGAATGTCAAGGAGAACATTCAGCGCAGATCTATAGTAGTTCATACCCAGAAGGTGGTGGCCAGCATGCCATGCAATATGCTGTCTCTCATATATATGCCTTAATTCCACTTCAAGTGCAATGAGAGGAGCAGGAGTGCATGAAGGATGCCTTTAGCAATTTCCAGATTTATTAGCCAATGCATTTTATGGTTGATTCCACATCAGTCAAAATGAAAAGCCTTGTTGCCCTGTATCAAATCAGCATTTTTTAAAAATATAGTTTTCCAAAAAGCAAAACACTGAATATTACACAGAATAACAAAAGGGTACCAGATCTCTGTATCTTATTTAAAGCATAAGCAAATGCTGGCAAAATACGTTTGATTTTTTAAGATTCCCAAAATAACCCAAAAATTGGAACAAAAAAGCCTCACTGTGATGTTTTTCTTTTTGGAAAACTGTCTAGATAGTCAATCTTCAAAGTTCTGTTTAAATAGTAAAAGAAAGAAAGACAATCCTGGTACAGTGATTCCTATATCAATAAATACTGTGTATTCATATTCTAATAGAGTTTTGTTCTACTTTAGAATGGAGATTTGAGTATACTAGCAAAAAACAGAAAGCACGTTTTGAGAGAAAGCTTGAAAAAGAACATCATTTGTCTCAATAAGATAGAAATTTAACTCAGTCAAAGAACTAAGTATTTGTGTACAGAATAAGAGATGGGAAGTGGGCTTCTCTCCAAATGTTGTTAGATTGCAACACGCCACATTCTTTACCAGTCTAGCAATGTCTGAAGGGCTGCAAAACTTGCACAGCTGAACTAATTTGAAAAGTTACACTTATTTTACGTTTTTTAAAAATCATTGAACATTTTAATAACTGCTTTGCCAACTCTCAGTCACCTAGGATTGGAATTCTTGCATACTTACCAGAGTGAGTCCTTGGAGGTTTTTAAGCAGAGGCTGGATGGCCATCTGTTGAGAGTGCTTTGAGGGTGTTCCTGCATGGTCAGGGGTTGAACTGGATGGCCCCTGAGTTCTTCCAACTCTGCATTTCTATGATTCTATGATTCTATGATTTTAAAGAGCACAGTGAGACTTATTTGGACTAATCATTAGAGGATTGTAGTTCCTGTTTGTTTTTGTTTTCCAAGATTTTCTCGTATATTTCTCTTTTTTTGTTTTATTTACAACCTACCACCTAATTCATTACAACCTACCATTTTTCTTTTAGGTAAAATACCTGTTTTCTGATAAAACAGGAACCTTAACATGCAATATAATGAACTTCAAGAAATGTAGTATTGCTGGAGTAACCTACGGGTACGTATTGATTTATGTACACTGTACTGACCTAATGTACAGGGCTGCCTTTAATATACTGATTGGGAAATAAGTGAGTTTGTGTCAGTTGCAAAACACTTCTACCTTAATAAAGATGTCCAAAAATAGGCAGAGGATTTGATAAATTCTCCATAGAGAGCCACTAGTCCCACCTTTTAAGCATCTTAGCATCTGTCCCTTAATGTTCCTGGATACTTTTTTGTCCTTATTCCTATGCACCCTTATCAGAGAGGAATCCCATTAAGTATGACAGAAATGACCACTGAGTGAAGATGCACAAGATTGCACTGTTAGCCTAATTTCTCCTAGTAGCAAAGTTGGATGCTTGTGTAGATGCCTTTCAGGGCTGAACTTCCCTTTTTATAATGTAGCTGTACTGCTACTTATGAAGAGGCACTTTTGGAGCCATCTAGAGGTTTACGGCCTTAATAACTTTCCCTGTGTGGTCTTTTCCTCTTTATCAGACCACTTACTCCATCTGTTATGCCTATTCCTTTCTTTCTTTTTCAGTCACTTTCCAGAACTGGCAAGAGAGTGTTCATCAGAAGACTTCAGGTAAGTAAATAATGACTGGAATATTTCAGAAGGGAGTTTTTGTCTTTCCAAAACTGAACTGTGCAGAGAGAATTCCTCTGATAACTCTGCAGAATGATTTGGGGTAGAGTTTTGAAAATTTCCCATTTAGACTTCAAATTCCCGAATTTTTCATCCAGCTTGGCCATGGCAGATGCTGACTGAGGCATTCTGGAAGTTTTAATGTCAAAAATAAGTTTTGTAACTGCTGACACATTTGGAAGAGGCGCTTTGATACTGAGTGGTGAAGGCATGTAAGAAAAAGAACTTTGAGGAAAGGTGTGAACTGAATGTCACAGATCGATTCTTGATTAGTTTAAGCTTTCATTTCAGTTATCTAGGGAAGACATTTTATTACTACTGTCATTAAACATTTGGGAATCAGAAACTGTTTTGAATCTAATTAAGATCTTTTGAACCTCCATCAGTAGATCCAGGTATACTTTGTGCTGGACCTTGAATGTGAGAAGGGTTTGTAAATGGAAGGGAAATGGGCAAAGATATGATACCTCCATAGAGGGCCATTAGACCCATTAGCATTCCTAAATGCAGTGAAATTAAATGAGGCATCACTCTGAAAGCCTATGATGTTAGGGAGGCATCCTGTTAGAGCCATACTTATTTCCCTTATGCATGTGTACATCCTTTTTGGGGCACTGGGGAGGTTGGTGGTCCTTTCCACCACAGCAGTCAAAGCCCCCTCACTTGCCATACAGCCTCTAAACAGTCATGAGAAGTATCTGGCCATGTCCACATAGCCAGATATGAAATGATTACCTCAGCATTGAGACCTTCAGAGGACCCCACTAGATCTTGGTCCTGCTGTCATCTTTTTTCATCTGACTATGAGAATATAGGCAGATGCTGCTGTGATGCTGCTTGGCAACTTTCTGTAAGGTATAGGGTAAGTTGAGGGAGATGCTGTATGACTCAGCTTCACGTAGGCCTGCATGCAGGAGTATTATGCTACACTGGCAGATGATAGATTGCAGTGCATATCCTCTTGATTCATTTAGAGTTGCACTTCTGATAAAAGGTAGATAGCATTTCAGGAAGATGCCTGATGCTTGTATTTACTAGTTGATAAGGTGCAGTACATCAGACTGCTGTGTATTATTAAAGGAAATGCGCATTATGAAAGGGAGAGGCCACAGCTTTTGGGACATAATCCTTTGTATGTAAAGGTTGCTAGTTCAATTGCCAGCACTTCTACACAGGGCTAGGAAATGTTCCTGCTGAAAACCCTGAAGAATTGCTTCCATTCAGTACTGACAGTACTGGACTGGAGAGGCCAGTAGTCTTGACTTCATGTCAGGTATCTTCTATATTCTATGGCAATACATCAAAGAAATTGATCATACTTTTTCTTCCTCTTTTTGGTACTCTTAGCCAGCTTCCTCCTTCCACCAGCGAATCTTGTGAATTTGATGACCCAAGACTGCTGCAGAACATTGAGAGTGATCATGTAAGCTCAATTCTGTAGGATTTTGCCAATGATGATTCTGCCATAGCATGCTGACATCTTTTCTCTGTAGCTGGAAGATGAACCCAAGATCTGTCAACCCTGTAGATTTTGTCAATTACTTTTTGCTGGAATTGTGTTCAGCTGAAATTAACAGAACTTGCTTCTGGCTAAGTATGTTGAGACTTTCAGCTGTTTTTGTGGCTAAAATCCTATGCACACTTGCCAGAGAATAAGTTCCATTGAGCAAAATGAGATTGGTTTAAACATAGGATTGTGCTACATAGTTGCTGTCTTCTTGCTACATAGACAACATAACAATGTCTGAAGTCAGACCTCCATGAAAATAACAGAAAACAAAACAAAAAATAACAAAAGTAACACCAGCATCTATTTTGGTATAATTTTTGGAAAAAAAATTTGTCTTCATTCATATCCTCCTAAGATTTTGCAGATGAAAATGAGGATACCTGTGGCCAAGCAATATCAGAGTACAGCCAAAATGGCAAAAGTTTTTAATGAAGAAGAACAGATAATCTGGGAGAGACTACAGCAGTCTGTTTTTGCCTGAGCCTGCTGTGGAGAGGAAGTTTCTGCCCCTCATCTTCTTTGACCCCAATGAGTTAATTCAGCACAAACTACTTCTGCATTTGGACTCAGTTTGGAACAGTTAAAGTAAACTGAGGACAGAGAGTGAAAGTGAAGGAATGAGAAAGAGACTGGGATATTTTATAAGCAGGTTAAAAAGTGGGATAGCAGAGGATTAATCATGAGTGTTTCTGCCAAGCCAGGACAGTTGGAAGGTGTGTTTCACTCTTAGCTATAATTCCAACTATAAGGTGCACTGACAGCCTCACCCTTGCCAAGGAGCTGTTTCTAAATCAGTAGCGTCACCACCGAGAGAGCTCTACTCACAACCCTCACCGAACCTTAAAAGCATGTACCACAGGGTCCTGAATGATGTTCAGAGGCCCTCTAGCAGATCTCAAGGAAGCTGTAATCCCATTTTGAAGCAATGGCCAGCCTTATAATTCTTGACATTAACAACACTATCTGCTTTTTACACTAAACTCTGCACAGAAGCAAAAGTACATCAACAAGAGAAGAATTCCTTAATATCTTTTTGTCTTTTTTGCACGTGCTAAATGTTTGCGGCAATTTATACATTTTCGGGAAAAGAAAAGTATTATGAAATTTAAGCATTAATACCTTAATCATTACCACTTAAAGTCCCAATTTATTGATTTCCCACAAGAGTGGCTGCTGCGGTGTTTATGGAACTCAGAAAGTTCTGTTTCCTCCTTTGAAATTTGATGGGGAAATTGATTTAAGCAAGAACTCTGAGACAGCATAATTTGTGGTGAATGAGATCACAAGCAGAGCTTCGAACATCTATTTTCTTGGACCACTACTCCTAGAATGTCTTTGACAGCATCCTGGCTAGAGATTCCAGGAGCTGTAGTCCAAAAAATAACTGTCATTACAGACATGCAAAAGCTCCTATATTATTCTCAAAGGGCCTTGAACTAGGAGCACATGGTTGTGACCTAGGAAGGGACATCATGTGTACCTTGGATTCATTTGAATGTTATCTTCTTCTAAGAACAAGCTCCTTCTTTCATACCAGCATGCCTTAGATGTGGTCCTTCTCTGAATTCCATCAGTAGGAGAGGCACATTCTCTCTATATAAAAAATACCCTTTTCTGTGGTGGCTTCCTGATTCTGGATTCCTCTTCCTAAGGAAATTCAATCAGCACTTTTGTTATAGTCTTTTTGGTATTAGGTTAAGTCATTTTTATTTGCCCAGGTATCTACAGATTGCTTTGCTTCTGCTATGTCAGCCAAGGCCTCTTACGGTTATTATTTACTTGTTTGTTTTGATGATTGTTATCTGTGTTCTTTATATTGTATTGTATGTGAGATTTCAGCTTTTAAAAGGTCATATTTGCTGCCTTTGAATCCGTATGGATGAAGGGCCATCTACAAATTTTCAAAACAAAATTTTAAAAACCAGAGTCTTATTTACCTGCTTGTCAATTTGGGTTTGGGGCCATTTGTCACACATTGTTTTTGAGCCCAAAGGATAAATCCAGATGTCCTGTTGGCAAATAAATATTGCATTATTTGAGCAGTTAAGACTGATCTCTTCCAACAGGCCTTCCCAGACTAGCATTTCCATCGCCTCCCATCTATTGCCTTGCTGCTTTGCTAATAGTAATTGATGGATTGTTAATTGCTGTGTATTTTAAGGGGTTGGTTTAGGTAGGTTGGTGGCTGGGGAGGACTGGATATGTTTTTAATGTCTTTTAATGTCTTTTAATGTATAATGTATTTTATGTTGTTTGCCGCCTCGATCCATGTGGAGAGCAGGATCAAATAAATATTCTTATTCTTATTCTTATTATCACCTCAAATTTCTGTGTATTTTAAAAACGGACAAATATACACCCCCGTAAGACTTTCCCACCCAACTTTAATTAGGCAATATGACGTTTGTCTGTTTCTCACGTCCTGTATGTTGGCCATTTACTGATAACTCTGAGGTAAATTGACATTTGATGTGAGGAGTAATAAATGTAGCACAACTGCTGACACTACCTGTCAAGGAGGGAACAGCAGCTGTGTGGAAGAGCTGAGGTGATAAGGTGGCCACCATTGTTGCTATAGAATTGGGTGCGTGGACTCTATTGTAAGCTGTGAAAACAGAAAGACAAAAGCAGACTGAATAATTGATTTTAATATAGGAAAATTATGGGATGTCTCTCTGAGTTTGCCTGTGTCAGGAAAAGAAAGATTGTATTCTGTTAGCTGAGGACATGTGGGTGGATGGATAGATGATACCCTTGTCACATGAACAATGAAGTCCTCTGGCAATTGGCCCAGAAACAAAGAGAACTATTGGCCTAGTCTGAAAAGGCTGTTGTTACAAATTTATCTGTGTGAATGATATCCAATAATCCATCTCATTTAATTATATTGGATTTGCCAGGAACTAAAATGAGGCTGTTGTTGTTGTGTGCCTTCCAGTTGTTTCTAACTTAGGGTGACTCTAAGGTGACCCTATCATGGGGTTTTCTTGGCAAAATTTGTTTAGAATGAGTTTGTTTTTGCCTTCATCTGGGGCTGAGAGAGTGTGACTTGCTTAAGATCACTCATTGGGTTTCCATGGGGGATTCAAGCCCTGGTCTCTGGAGTCGAGCACTCCAATCACTGCACCATACTACCTGCCAGACTAGTTAAGGAGAACGCTATCTGCCATTGTTTGTTCTGGAAATAAGAAGCTAAGCAACTGCATTATGCGTAGTAGAAGTCATTGGGCTAACTTGGTCCTTTTCTTATAGCCCACAGCAACTCACATCCGAGAATTCCTTACTCTTCTGGCTGTGTGTCACACTGTGGTTCCAGAAAGAGATGGAGAAAAAATAATCTACCAGGCCTCTTCTCCAGGTTTGTCACTGATGTCATCCTTTATGTCAGAGAACCGGGGAGACAATAAGACGGGAGAGTTGAGATAGGACATGAGATAAGTCAAGACCTAGTATGTGAAAACCAAAAAGACATAAGTTTGTGGGGTTTTTAAAATACTGTTTTGAAATACTAGTTAAAGGCTTGAAAAGTTGTCTGTGTTAGGAGAGAAAGCTGCTGTGTTAAGTGAGATTATGAGAGTTTTTGTGTGTTTGAAATTTTTTAAATTTTAATTTTTTTAAATTATTATTATTATTTTTTGCATGGGATTATTTTCTAAAAATGTCAGTGGCCGAAAAGACTATATTTTGAGTGACTGCAACATATTTTTATGCAAAACATGCTTTATACAAAATGAAAATTTTGTGAAGGTCCTGAAATACGAAATGTTTGCCATTGGCTTCCTCTTAGGCTCTGAGAGTAAGGACTGGCCAAGGTCTCCTAAAGGGGGTTTCTGTGGCTGAGTGGGGATTTGAACCCTGGTCTTTCAAAGTCCT
Organism: Ctenosaura bakeri; assembly: GCA_948474755.1. Lineage (NCBI taxonomy): Eukaryota > Metazoa > Chordata > Lepidosauria > Squamata > Iguanidae > Ctenosaura > Ctenosaura bakeri. Next base: position 339,379 of record CAOLHI010001516.1, read on the forward strand.
AGTCCAGAACTCAGACCACTATACTATGCTGGGTCTTGCTTGGATATGAAGGGCAGTTATAAATGCTGCTGTGTTATAGTACTCAAGGTAAAAAAATACAAGATGGTGGCAGTTAGGGTTGCATTTCAAAAGGGCATCCATTTCTGTCCTTGGATGGTAGTTCTTCCCTCTTTGGAGTATTATGCAGCATCAAGGTTGCAGACCTACTTAAAAAAAAATTGGTTGGCCCCCTCTCATTTAAGCTTCAGATCAGTTGTTAAATCCTTTTTATTTTACTCAGATATTAGTGCGAGTCTGTTTCCTTTTTAAAAATGTTTTAGCCTGTTTGCTTTTAATGCCCAAAATTGATTCCAGTAGTTTGGACCATTTTTATTATGTTTTATGTATTCTGTGGTATTTTTTTTCCCTTTGACAATTTCAGAAAGCAGGCTGTAAGTTAAGTAGGGTAGCAAAGTAACAGACCCCCCCCCCAAAAAAAAAAGATCCAGACCTCCTATGTGGACTCAGTGGCAGACACTTTCATAAATGCTCATCAAAAACTTTTAGCATAGTGGGGAATTTTTTTAAATTAAAATATTTTGATGTATTTATGATGAATCACTTATAAAATAGGCTCCTTTGCCTTTACAGATGAAGGTGCTTTAGTCAAAGGAGCAAAAAAACTTGGCTATGTTTTCACTGGAAGGACTCCCCATTCTGTCATCATTGATGCGGTAAGAGTGGCTACAAAAGCATAGGCTGTAATCCAGTTCACTACTACTACTACTACTACTACTACTACTACTAGTGGCTCTGCAGGACATGGGCAGAGAGGAAGGGGAGAGATATCCAGTTAGTGTGGAAGGCAGCACTGATGTGTAACAGCAGCTCAGGTGGCCTGTGCTGCAACTGTAGCAACAACTTTTGCAAAGAGGTCCAGGATGTCTCCTTGCACAAGTGTGGAAAATGTACAACTTCTCATGTAATCAGGAGCTGTGCAAACATAGTTCCAGTGTTGGACTTAGGGCTAAGTTCCATGCCTCTCTCAGAAGTACGCAGTTATAGAAAGTCCTGGAAATATTTTAAATAAATAAATAAGCAACAGCATAGGACAGTGCACTCATGCAAAGGCCTGCCTTGTATGCTGCCTAAACCAATCGTCTAATAAGCAAGAGAACTTGTGTTCAGCTTCTCATGATGTCTTAAGAACTGACTTTTTGGAAAAGGGCTGTAACTTAGTAGTAAGTGTATGTTTTGCATGCCAAATATCCCATGTCTGATGCTTGGCATCTCTGCATAGAAATTGAAAGATTTCTTTGTATGTTTTCATTAAAAAAAAAAAAAGAAATTGAAAGTCCTTGTAACCTTGAAGAGCTAAACACAGGTGGTATAGGCAGGAGGAACTTCTTGGTCCATGGTCTTAATATGATCTGTGGAGGGTTGAAATCCAGCCCATGGGACGTTAGAGATTTATTGTGAAAAAGACAGAGGAGCAGCAGACAAAACTAACAACAAATGAAAAGTACTAAGAAGCTCTGAGCAATTGAAAATAATGTTTTATATTAAGTGGATGTTATCAAACTAGAAAAGCTAACCATGAATAATAAATAACATTAAACAGAATATAAATATGAAAACAATTGATTAATTGGCAAAATAAGTAGAAATGAAACAAAAACATCCATAAACAGTAAAAACACTATTCAAGGCAAATACAAAATGTACAGTAAGCATCCAGACATTGTACGTGGGCAAATAAATAGGCAAGGTGTATTTCCAGACTGTATTACCATATTATTTTCAATTGCAGATAGTGCGTTGTACTACCGCTTGCTACAGATTAACCCCAGGTTGTCTTTAGTCACTGAGATTTGCCTGCATGCTGGTCTCCATCCCAGTTAGAAGGAAAAGTGATGTGTGCCTGTCCAGTGATCAGGACTCAATTGTTGCTTGGAAGTTCCAAGTGAGGAAGGAGCAGGTGGAGTTCCGCTAACTGAAACACACAGTAGAAAAGCTCCACCCTGTTTTCTGGCCAGGAGGATACAATAGTGTTAGGAAGTTTCATCTTACCTGCAGAGGGTTGTGAACTGTGAGTTCCAGCATTCAACCCTCACACAGTTCCCTACTCTTATTATAGAGAATATTGATCAGAGTGGGAAAAGTGCAGCATGGAGGCAGCATGCAACTCCCAACCCTGCTTTTGACTAAGCAAAATACCCCCAAAGTCTCCTGGAGAGGTGTTTTCACTCCTAACACCTTCCCTTATGCACAAGGGAAACCCTGGGAGTGAAAAACAGAGTTAGATGTGTGGTCACTTCTATTTTTAGCCAATTTTGGGCTCCAAATTCAAGGGTGCAGCCTGTTGTGGGAGCATGGGAGTGAAAATTGGCCACCACTACTGTCCGCTACACTTGAGTTGGATGGACCAATCATCTGATTTGTCTCAGGTAGCTTCCTCTGTTTAAGGTATGGTGAAGCATAGTTCCAAGAGATGTAGATGAGGTGAAAAACATCAGTAGTGAGGTTTTGTTGGGTTAGGCTGTAGAATTCTCTCCCATGGAAAGCTAGACTGGCCTCCAGTCTGTTCTCCTTTTGCCAGCAGGTGAAGATCTTTTTATTTAACAAGGAAACAAGGAGGGGGGTCAATATAAAACAATATAAATGTATATATGAGAGGGTAGCTGACATTAACGACACAAATTATATTGTTTTGTATTTTTTGTATTGTATTATATGGTTTGATATTAATCACGGTATGTTATATTATCTATAGGCTTCTGTTGTTCTGTGTCCTCTATATTTCTCACATTGCAGTTTATTGACATATTCACACACCTTTGATTTTCTGCATGGAGTCTTCTTTTCCCTTCCAGTTTCCAGCTGGTGTTCTGTTTGACCTTTTTATTTAAGCAGACATTTGATGGGTCATGCAAAAGGGCTTTTTAATGTGGGGTGCGGGGGGGAGATGTTCTTTACTGTTATGTCTTTTAAATGGGTTTGTACTATTTAAATCGTGAGCATTTTCTTGCATGACAATTCATTGATTTTTTTCCCCACTATTGTATCAGGTTTTTAGTTATAGCTTGTGTTATAGCCCAGCTTGTGCCCCATGGGTAAATTAAACAGAGCAAAACAAATAGTAATTAGGGCAGAGCTTGAAAGAATTACTTTTGTGATCACAACGTCTAGAGTCCCTCAGACACTCACTGGGAATTTTAGGATTCTGGAAACTGTATTCAAAAAAAAAGAATTTTGGAAGTAACAGGTAGGGTTTGAGGTGAGTGAGTGCCATCTAGTCAGAAAAAGGCAATTTTTGGCGTACTGATAAAGGAGATGGGAAATGTTTTATGATTCAGATGGTCAGAGAATATAATTTGCATAATTCCATGAAATTAACATCAGTTGTTTGTCAGATCTATCAGTAGAACTGGAGATGGATAATAACTTCCATTAGGATGAACAAACGATTGCAAAAGTAAGCTGAGCTTCCAAGTGCTCTAGGACTCTTTGTCAGTCGTGATAGCACAAAAATAGAAGGGATAAGGGAATAGACAAAAAGTCACAAAATCTTACCTGGTAGATTGGACATTTTGTGTGCCTCTATGCCAAGGTGGTTACCGAGGCCTTCATGAAGAGAAGAAGTGAGAGTCAGTCAAAAGTAGAAAACTTCAGACAAACAGACAAACTTCAGACAAAGGCCATTTCTGCACTATACTGATAGAGTGATATTATTCCACTTTCAACATCCTATGAAATCCTGGATTTTGCAGTTTTGGGAGGGGCATTTGGAATTCTTGACCAGAAAGCTCTTTGGCTTTGCTAAATTACAAATCCAAGAATTCCACAAAGTATTGAAAGTGGAATAGTAGTACTATAACAGTTAGTGTGAAATGGCCAAACAGACAATTTAAAATGTCAAAAGTTTTAAATTTCTGGAATCCAAATGAGCTGTCTGTCACTCCTGTCGTTTGAATGGTAATTTTATAAAGCTTTAAAATGGAATTTTATGAGAGGTTACCTCCAGAGTGCTTGTTTTTATTCAGGAAAGTATTCACCCATTAGCCAAATCATTGGTATAGAAAGGATTAAAAAAAATGAGTGCTGAATTTTTTTGAACCCTTTTTTTAATTTTATTTTAATTCCGCTCTACTTCTGTGTGGAATCCAAAGAAGGCTACACTGTATGTTAAGACAAATAATAAAAACAATCTGAATGCAAAAACTTAAAAAGCATTAAAAATAATCCATTTAAAAACATTGATTTAGAACAGTATTCTGCTTTAAATGTTTTTAAGGTATTTTTTTACTTCTATGGTGTTTTTAATGATATGATGTTGTTTTTAATTTTTTTAAAATGTTATGATTGATTTTAGCTGCACCTTTTAAATCTACATTGTAAACCACCTTGGGTGCTATACTGGGAGGATGGTGGAATATAAAATAAATAAACAAATAATTTTAATTTGGAGGATTAACATTAAATTCATGCTGTTCACTTAGCCATATTGTTGGAGATGTTAAATAGATGTTACTATTTTAGCCAGCAGAGGGAGGTGTCCTCACATATTTTAAAGTGTGTTTGATTGGTGCTTTCATTGTGCTTACCCCGTTGTTTATAGTTTTTCTGTGCACTAAAGTTTATCTTCTCTCTCATATATTTGCAGCTAGGAAAAGAAGAGTCATTTGAGATTCTTAACGTGTTGGAATTTTCCAGGTAAATGGCTTTTTGGAAGGATTTTGGTATCTAAGAGAAGGAAATCAGAGAAGGCAAAACACCATTTCCTAGAAATATCCCGATGTCTTAATATATTTTAGGTGGCTTTATATCTTTTGCTTAATTTCATGAGGTTTGAGACACGTAAAGCCAGCTGGGCTGAAAGACTATGTTAACTTGGGATGTTACAGTGGTTTTCATCTTTTTTGGTCTTCCATGAAAAAAAAATGGTTTCCTTCCTTTCACAGGACCCAGTAGAGTAGAAACAGGAAAATAACTTTCTTCCAGTTGCCTGAAAGCTCCTTCTCCCATTCCAGAGGATCCTCCAGCCTTGCAGAACAGACTTTGTCAGACACAAAAGTCAGCCTTCCAAAGGGAAAGGGGAATTGGTGAAAGTCACCTGTCTCTTTCACTGGGAAGAACATACCATGAGCAAGGAATACTTCCAGCAATAGAAGCAGATTTGGAGTCCTAGTCATTGTCTAATGATAGCCTAGAAACAGCCTTTCCCAACTATGTGTTCCTGGATGGCTTTGGACTATAAAGCCCATCATGCCTTACTGTCAGAGATGATGTAACATGCCAGGCCTTAGTGAACACCTTAGTAAAAAGTTGTTTGAAAGAACTCCTCATCTCTTCTCCTCCTGCCCAACATGGTTCATTCTCAGCAAAGATTCTTTAGGAGGTATTGTGTGTTTATTTGGAACAGTCCAGTTCAGAAAAGTCAGCCAAAGAAGCTGCGGGGGAGGGACAGTAAGCAAAACCAAAATCATTCCAATTTTTTAAAACAAGGATTTGTGGAATATTTTGGAGAATCTGCTTTTTTTGCATTGAAAATTGAAATCCATGTAAGTTTTGCTAAGTCCTTCCCAAATATGTGTGATTTTATTTGATGTAGCTGAAATTACAGGTATTGCAGTACGATTTAATTATGCTCATACCTTTCCCTTTGTCAGATCAGATGCAGAATACAACATGTATTATCCAGTATCAGTCACTGCTCATCTTTGCTTGAGTATACCCATCTATTTTTTCTTTTCAAAAGACCACATGACATCTGAACTATTGATCACACCATAGAGAAATCTCAATATATAATCAATCTTCCAATAAAAAACAATTTAAGTTCAATACTGGAAATCATCATCTTGATGCTGAGGCAAGCGGCTTCCCCATTTCACTTCGAATAAGAGGGGAATATACTAACTTTTTCAAAGACATCTGATGGAGCTTTAGATCATTTCCTGACCTCAAATGAGGTCACTGTCAAAATGCATTTTCAGTGGGGGTCTTGTGAGAGAAGAAGTTCATTAATTTCAAAATAATGACATGACCTTCATTTATATAGAAAAGAAGATTAAGAAGGGCTGTTCAAATTTCCACTGTTTCAGATTTGTATTTCTCAAAGGGTCTGGCACACATTCTTGACATTATTTCTTCCAGCCTTTAGACCTTCTGATATTTTGTGGATTGTCAGTATTTTCTTCACCCTGCCATCGAGTTACCACTTGTGCTATCACTTGCTTAATCAATATGATTTTCTGTGCTTCAACTTCATGAAAACACATGTGAAATTAAAGAGGAAGTCATTCTGTTTATACTGCAGTCACAGGCAGGCCTGGCCTCAGACATTTTTCTAGCAGCAAGTGTTCCCCACCCAAAGTCAAAATGGCCTGGGGCAGTCAATTTATTTTAGCACCTGAGGCATAAAATTTCATGATCCTCTCTCTTCTATTTTCTGACAGTAAAAATGCAGTCATAATAATCAATTAAATAATTGACAATTTGGTACCCCATGAAACCAAGAATTTGCTGCCTGAGACATCTGGCTCACTTTCCCTGATGTTAAGGCCAGCCCTGAACTTAAGGAATGAAATATATTAAATAAGTCCAAGTGAAGTCAATGGGTCTCATATCCTGCCTGACATTGAGATGAAGTTTAAAGTCATCTCTGTTGTATTCAACTGTTCAGCTCAGAGAATGCATAAATCATTTTTTCCTAATCTTTTCACACTGTTTTGAATGTTCAAGAACCCTGTTCTATAGGTAGTAGTTCTGTAAGGTTGATTAGGATGTGTTTCCTTAAACTGAGCTTGCATATTTTGCCATTATTCTTCTGTTTTTATGTCTTTTGACAACTGAACAGTTTGTTGGAACATTTCTCGCAAAGAAGCTTGGAACATTTCTTGCAAAGAAGCTAGTAAAATGTGGGCTGGACAGGGCTACTGTCAGGTGGATCTGTAACTGTTTGACTGACCGTTCCTGAAGGGTGCTCACCAATGGCTGCTTTTCATCCTGGAGAGAAGTGACTAGTGGGGTGCCACAGGGTTCTGTCCTGGGCCCAGTGCTGTTCAATATCTTTATCAACGACTTGGATGAAGGAATAGAGGGCATGCTCATCAAATTTGCAGATGACACCAAATTGGGAGGGGTTGCTAATACGCCAGAGGACAGGATCAAAATTCAAAATGACCTGGATAGATTGGAGAGCTGGGCCAAAGTGAACAAAATGAAATTCAACAGAGAGAAGTGTAAGTTCCTACACTTAGGTAGAAAAAATGGAATACAGAAATTTAGGATGGAGGACACGTGGCTGGATAGCAGTATGTGTGAAAGGGATCTAGGAGTTTTAATAGACCACAAGCTGAACATGAGTCAGCAGTGTGATGCGGCAACCAAGAAAGCCAATGCAATTCTTGGCTGCATCAATAGGAGTATGGTGTCTAGATCGAGGGAGGTACTGGTACCACTCTACTCTGCTTTGGTTAGACCTCATCTTGAATACTGTGTCCAGTTCTGGACACCCCAATTCAAGAAGGACATGGTGAAGCTGGAGCAAGTCCAGAGGAGGGTGACCAAAATGGTGAGGGGCCTGGAAGCCAGATCCAATGAGGATAGACTTAGAGAGCTGGGTATGTTTAGTCTGCAGAAGAGAAGGTTAAGAGGGGATATGATAGCCATATTTAAATTTTTGAAGGGATATTGTAGAAGAGGGAGTGGGCTTGTTTTGTGCTGCTCCAGAGACCAGGACAAGGAGCAATGGATTCAAGCTGCAGGAAAGGAGATTCCACCTGAACCTCAGGAAGAACTTCTTGACGGTCAGGGCTGTCCGGCAGTGGAATATGCTACCTCGGAGTGTGGTGGACTCTCCTTCTTTGGAGGTTTTCTACTAGAGGCTAGATGACCATCTGTTGGGAGTGCTTTGAGGGTGTTCCTGCATAGCAGGGGGTTGGACTGGATGGCCTGTGTGGTCTCTTTCAACTCTACATTTCTATGATTCTGTGTTCTGTCTCACTTCTGAAGGCACTGGGTTTGAAACAGCTGGGAAGCCAGAGTGAGCAAGAGCAAGCCCACAGTCCAAGCAGTCCCAGAACTTGGAACATTTGAAAATTAGCCTATGAAGTACTAGAAATTGGAAAATTAATGCACTACCATAAACATTAATTGAAATGCTAGGACGGAAAGTCTGAGAATAAATTTGGCAATAGTAACTACTGGAAATTGCAAGTTTCATTTATTACCATAAAACCTAATAATTAAAATTCTTTACATAGTTATCTTAGAGTTACTTAACTTATTGAAGACATTTTTGTGGGACTGTATGCTGGGATTTATTTATTTATTTATTTATTTATTTTTGGCATTTGTTTTTCACCTGTCAACCTACCTGGGCCCCCAAGTCAATGCACAAGGGTTAAAAACACTTTAAAGTATTACAAATTCATTTATTTATTAAATTTTTCTCTGCCTTTCTCCTGTGATGGGATCCAAGGCAGCTAGAAGCCAGTTAAAATATTTCCAAACTTCTGTTTAAAAACAGCTCTTGCCAAACTGTTTGAAAAAACAGCCAAAGCAGACACCTGTAATTTTAAGAATGAAAGCTCAAACAATATAGCACAGTCTTCACTGCCTGCTGGAAATTCAGAAGGGATGGAACCAGCCAGACAGACTTTGAGAGGGTGTTCAGCAGTCAGGGTACTGCTACAGAGAGAGCCCTGTCACATGTACCCATCAGCTTAGCCTCACGGGGTGATGAAAGACATGACAGGACCCCTACTAATGATCTTAGATTTCAAGTGGGCTCAGATGGTGGGAGGTAGTCCTTCAGATGTCCTTGGTCTAAGGCATTTAGGACATTATAGATGAAAAATGATACCTTGAGTCAGGCATTTACAGAGAATGGCATGGAGGCACAATTTGTTACTAGCTCCTTCAGGTGGGCTCTTTTTTGTCCTTTCAAAGTGGCCTCACTATGGTCATTTTTGTCCACCTGGACTACAAAATCTGATTGTTGCCTGGGAATAGTGTGAGTCCAGTATGTCTAGGAACTGTCATTTCAAGAAGGGCTGTCTCAGAAGCATAGCATTTCAACTTACAACTTCTTCCATTCAGTTTCTTGTTCATCTGCATCTCTTTTTTCTTGCTCAGCCCCATTAACATGTACATTTCACTCATTTTTCAAATGCCTTGTATGTTTATGGTTAATAAAAAATGATATATTTCAGTTGGAGGGCGCTGATCCACAGCAACTGCAGCAATAAGTTGATAGCTACCAATATTGATCAGCTATTCAAGAGGGGAGAATTCTAAATATGAAATTTTTGCAAATCTCTAAACATATGCAGAAAATTTGTCTGCAAAACCGAATCACTGCAACCTTTTTGCTTCCCCACATCCAGTCAAGAAGCATGGTGTACAAAGATCAGCGGCAGAGCACATGTAAAAGGTGGTTGGGTCCCACATTCTGTGGAATTCTGGGGTTTGCAGTTTACTGAGGCCAAAGGGCTCTCTGGCTGAGAATTCTAAAGGCCCCTCCCTAAACTATAAACCCCAGGATTCCATAGGATATTGAAAGTGGAACGGGGTAGGGCGGAAATAGCCATGGTTTAGCCTGCCTAACAACAGAACCATGTGATACAATTTCGCAATCTCAGTATTTCTTCTCCTGAGGTATCAAGCCTTCCTGTTTTCTTGAATGTAGCAAAAAGAAAGAGGCACCTATCCTAGTGGAATCTGATGACAGTTCACTAAAACATATTTTAAACTTCAGCATTTATTGAGGAATCTTGTGAGTTGGGGAAATGACTAGAAAAGTCTAGCTAACTTATAACAAATTAATCTCAAGCACTGTGTGTTCCCTTCCCTTAACTTCAGAGGTATAAAACACATGGATAAATGTTTTGTGACATCTTGAAGGGTAATATATTTATTGTGGCATGAGATTTTTTGGGATATAGTCAATTTCAGCAGCTGCATAAATATGATATCTTGCATTGTTGTGGGATTTAGCACCAGGAGTTGACACTGTAAATGAAAGTCTGAAGAAATCGTGCCCCTCCCTTGTACATGCAGAAGTGCTGTTTTCTGACAATAGGGTTTCTTTTGGAGCCATCCCAGGCTCCTTCTCTGTACATTCATTTGCATTTGTGTAATGTGTGTGCTGTATATAAAATCTGCTGGCTGGTGATAGCGCTACATCTGATGAAATCTCTGAAAACTATGCTACAATAAATCTGCTTTTCTTGAAGATGCCAGTAGATGTGTGTATGTGTGTGCGCATGTTAGCTATAAGACAGAAACAAGACTACCATCTGGAACAGCCTCAGGGAATAGTTAATAATTCTGTTCTTTTTGGGGAAAAAAATATTAGATTTTTCAAAATCTTAACTATATCTGTACAGTTCCAATGATGAATGAAAAATAACATACAAGTGACTAAACAATCCACACATGAACACACAAGAACATAGTTGATGTAATGTTTGAGGAGTCCATTCATGCTACAGAATTATAGTGCTATTCTTCCACTGTAACTGCCATGGTTCCACCATAAGGAGTCCTGGGATTGGAAGTTTATGGAGGAACATTTAGAATTCTTAGAGCACACAAGTGCCTCACCAAACTACAAATCCCAGAGTCCATAGGATGGAACCATGGCAATTAAAGTGGAATAGCACTATAATTGTGTAGTATGAGTGGGCACCAGGTTTGTCAATCAAGTATCTGCAGTTAGCCTGGGGGAGCTTTTGATAAGGATGTGTTCTATATATAAGAAATAATATACTTGTATTTTATCCTTTGTGAATGTACTGAGGAGATGGCAGGTCTCAGAGAGGGTCTAATGGCCTTTATGCATTTCTGATAACCTCATCTTCTTGCATCCGTTATGCAACATTCCAGAGTGTCTATATCCTTGTATTTAACCTGCATCTCCTTCAAGTCAACATCATCATGCATCTGTGTGCCCACTTTTTTTTCCCTAAATGATCAGACAAGGTCTGATGCCTTCCACATATTTAGCCTATAGTCCCCCTGCCTTGCCCCTGGTCAGGACAGAATGTTCCTCGAGGAACTCACAGTGCTGCCTTTTCTTTCTTCACTGCCTGTGTACCACCATGGCCATCACTCCATTCCCCACCCACTTCTCTGGCCAATTTGCATGAACTGCAAATAACAGATGCTACACGAAATAAAGGGCAAAGACCGCCGTGCTTAAAAGGCCTGGAAACAAGAGTGGCTGCAAGCAGCAACCCTAAGGTGACAAAAATGAATGCGAGCAACAACCTGCATAGGTACTCTATAATCATTTCCACCACTGTGTAGGATTTCTTTGCTGTTGTTAAATAATAGCAGGACAACAATTAAATATGACAATGAAGGCCTTTTTTCTCCCTTCTCAGTAATAGAAAGAGAATGTCTGTGATTGTCCGAACTCCAGCGGGGCAGCTACGTTTGTACTGCAAAGGAGCTGTAAGTGTCCATTATTATTAAATAGAAAATGGCCCATTCCACTGTAGCTTTCGTATGTTGAGTTTCGTAAACATCAGCAACTGCAAGTAATACTGGTCTAAATCCAACATTAGCCCTTCCTGTGGTAGATCCACTGAAATGAATGGGATTTGTTATTCATAACTGGATTAAGTTTCATAGCTTTCAGTGGGTCTGCCTTAAGTGCCTTCTGCCATTAAGAATTGTTCAACTTTTAAGGCTCAAGTTCATATTACATAGCATTCTCATTAAAGAAGGACATGTAGGTAAAATCAGATGGACCCTGCTTTCTGGACTGAGGTGGTATGCTCAAGATCTACAAAGGAAGCAGAAACTGAGGAGCACCCAATGGAATCTGCAGAAGAAACTAAGATGTGTCTCAAGATTTTCAAAAGATGGTTGTTTTTTTTGGTAAAAAAGCCCAGCATGTTTTGACCTCTGTATACTTTTAAGGCCTTCTTCAGGGGCTATGTAAAATCAAAGAGGGATAACTCATGCATTCATAATACAATGCAGTAATGATTTCATGTAATGTTATATTATGTATTGACATGTTATATGCATTCTCCTTTTATGATTTTATATAGCCCCTGAAGAAGGCCTTACAACGGTAAATGAGCTTAAATGTGTTGAGCTTTTTAAACAATGAAACAACCATCTTTTGAGCATCTTTAGCAATGTCTTCAGTTTCTTCAGTGATGCTGAGGATCTAAACCAATAACCAAGGCCCTCAGTTCAAACAGTGCCAATCAAACATGTTCTTTCCAGCAAGTTAATTCTTAGTTATTTTATTTTTGAATTCTGGGTGTTCATCTGCAATTGCTTGTTGCATTTGAGGGTGGGTGGGTAGACTGAATATTTCTGGCAAGAAATGGCATTCAAGATGGCTACTCAAATAAAAATAAATGCAATTGAAATATACAAACAGGTTTAAAAACCTTGTGTCTTCTGCAGAGTTTAAAAATGTTTCCCTTGCTGCTCATAGAAATGTTTTGGCTTCAGGCCAACATGTGCATCCCGGACAGGCAGGATATATAGGTCTTAAATAAATATTTATTAAATGCATTTCTCTATATGCTCCTTATTTATGTAATTCTTTGTTGTCAGGATAATGTCATTTTTGAGAGACTGTCCAAAGATTCCCAGTACATGGAGCCAACACTATGTCATCTGGAATATTTTGCCACTGAAGGTAAACATTCACTGCAATCGTTTTGGATGTCAGTTTGTGCATGAAAATGGTCCAGTTTAAAGCTGAGCATGCCATATCTATCTGTCTGTTAGTGGTGGATAAATTGTGATCCTCCAGGTGTCCTTGAGCTGCAGACCTCCTCACTCCTAGTCAGCATAGCCAGTGCTCAGGAAATATGGAGGTTGAAGTCCAGTGACATATAGAAGGCCACATATTGGCCATTTCTGCACTAGTCTGTTGTAGTGCTATTATTCTACTTTCAACATCCTATGGAAACTGCAAACCCCAGGATTCCATAGGATGTTGAAAGTAGAATAAAAGCACTGTAACAGACTAGTGTGGAAATGGCTATTGTTCACTCTGCTATGCATCCTTGCATAAAACAAGATTGGAAAGGGAATTCAGCATTGAAATGTACGATGAAGATGGATTCGTCCACACACCCTCCATCTTGAACATGATATGACTGGGGTTCCCTTGCCCACAGCGTATGTAGTCAGCCTGCTATGGCCTTTATGCTCACAGCGTATGTAGTGTTGAAGAACTGTTGTGACCAGAGATGACTGTGGGACAACAGAAATGTGTGTGCTGATAAGAAGTTTGTTCCATTTTTACCTTCCTTCAAACTGTAATCTTTCACTGCACAAGGGAGATGTTGAAAAAGGATCCAGTGCACAATACTTAAACCAGCAAAGGACTACAATTACAGTGGAGTAGACCTGAATTATGGCCTTGTTTGGAGCTTGGAAAATTACTCTTCTTTTTTGCAGCCACTGCTCTGGAATCCCACCACCATTATGCTTAGTGACTAGGCTGGTCTGGTGATTATGGGATCTGTAGTACAAAAATTAACGTTTCCAGGTTCTGGTCTTTTTGGAAGAGCTGTGAAACAGAAGATGCTTGGATGTGGAACAATGCAATAGAAGTGACATACTAGGGACTTGGCGGTGTTTGACTGGTGTTAACACTCTTGATGAATAAAACTTAGGAAGAGGAAAGCAAAAATGGATCATGAACATGGTGAGCAGGGAATAGAACAGAGAGGACAAGAAAAGGTGAAACGTATGGTAGCAATATTGTAAATGTTTAGAAAAATGAAAAAGTAACTGTATCCTACAGCCCACATTCCCATTGGGCTCCCTTTATTCAGACTCTGAGTTTGGTATATGAAATCAAATATTCCAATCTCTTATTTCACTGGTAATGGGGACATTACTAAGGTAGAGCAGTTAGGGGAGTGGACAATGCTCCTTTTATGTAGTAATTTTTTATTATACCATATTGCAGGAAGAACCTTATTTCTTCCCATGCTTGAAAACTCCCTTCACATACACACACACATATATAACACACTTTGTTCTGAGAACTCCCACATCCTCAGTAATAAAGTCTTTCTCTTTTATATGGCATACTCTCTCCCTTTTTTCTGGTTGACTTGTGCCAGAAGAGAAATCATTACTTTTAATATATGCTGAGTTTTGTCAGTGGCCCTGTAAAATCATGTTCTTCATATTCCAAAGGGAACTGTTCCTCATATTATTGTGCCTGATTAACCCATGTCAACATCAGTGTAAATTACATGTGTGTCCACTAAATGGAAAAACTGAGCATTACACTGTTTGCTGTTGAATATGCACCTCCCTGATGTCATGGTTCTGTGGCCTACAATTTTATATTAAAATACATTGTAGTCAAATAAGTATTTATTTCTAAACCTGCTCCAGGGGCCCTTTCACAATACCTATGATTCCATTTCTAATTGCCATGGCTCCCATCTATGGAATCATGGGGGTTGTAGTTTGGTGAGGCTCTAGAGCTCTCTGATTAAGAATTCTAAATACTCATCCCTAAACTACAGTTCCCAAGATTCCATAGGATGCCACCGTAGCAGTTAAAGAAGCATCATATTGCTCTAGCAGTGTATTATGAAAGGGCTCCAGGTTTAGTCAAATAAAAATTGGGTTGATTGTAGTAATATGGGCAACAGCTTCTAAGATGATGAGATACAAAACCATTTTTCTCAATCCACTTCTGTTTAGGTACCTGAGACCCGTAACTAACTCCCTTTTTCAAGGCCATCTCTTGCACTGGGAGAGTTGCAGTAATTTGCCCTCACTGAATCATACAAACAAAAAAGTGAAGGCTTAGTGGATCAAGGCTCAGTCAAACTGAGAGTACTCCCAATGATACCAAGGAGACTTAAGTTGATCTGATTAACATTCACTGGGGATGCACCTAGTATGCCTCTGTTGGAATCCAACCTATGTAGGATCCAGTGCAATGATTATGGGCATTTAGATAGATAGATAGATAGATAGATAGATAGATAGATAGAGAGAAGGCATTCCAGCAGTTGGATTTTCATGAAATCACAATCGGGTCAACAATAGCATTGTCTCAGCCTATTATACAATTTGTACTTCGGCATCACCCTTCCCGGATTCATGGTTAATCCAAGTCCCTTTCAATTTAGTGAGTATCCTCTAAACACAACTAAGGCTGAATCTACACAGGGAAAATAATGCCCACTTACATTGATTTCAGCCCTGACATGGCACATGACATTCTTCCCAGTCCAGTTTGAAACCAATCTTGAAATCTTTTACTTACCAGAGGACTTTAAGGTGATTTTAAAAACCACTCAGTTTCAGTCTGTTTTGCAGAAGAACTGATATATCTTTTTTACTGAATAACTTGCATCCAGGGGAAGGATTAGAGGGAAATTGGAGAGTGGGGTCATCTGGGTCACAACATGTCTTTTACCGATATGTCCATTTGTTGGGAAGGATCAGTGTCATTTTTTTCTTTGCAATTTGGAAATACTGCAAAACTTTCAATATGCAATGCTGCTTGTATATTGAAGCTGTGAGCCCACACATCTTTGCTTACCTTAAACTTGGCTGTAAGTATTATTTGGCACCTAAGTTTGCATGAATGGCACATGTCATTTTGAGCAGAGTAGGGGAGAATGGGGGCATCTCATGGAGCAAACAAGATTAGCACTTCTCCTGAAAATTAGCCATATGATCTGTTTTGGGTAGCCCCTGTGTTTATGTGAATGTGTACATACATGGTAGCATGGAAGAATCCCAGTTGCTGGGAGTTCCACTATTGTGTGGACCAAAATAATTTCAAATAGCCAACATATGACCATAGTGGATACGCCATCCCAAACTTGTGTGTACCATGGTATCAACCTCCTCAGGAGGTAACGCTGGAGGACAGCACATCATGTATCAAATGAAGTGAACTGTAGTCCATGAAAGCTTACGCTGTGTTAAAGTTATTAGGATTTAAGATGCCATAATCAAAGGTGTCTTGCACAAATCAGGATTAAAAAGTCAAAGAAGATGTCTTGCTGTCATTTGCAGCTTCTTGAACTATCTTGGGAATTATTCTGCATTTGACGTTGTACAGTGGCAGAGCTTGGAGTGTGTGGAGGGGGGTGGGGGGTCATGGCCACTGTGCGTGGGAGCATGGCTGTGATTTGTGGGGGTGTAGCCAGGATGCATGGGGGCATGGCTATGGGCAAGGACACCCCAGAAACATTGCCACCTGGGGCAATCACTCCCCCCGCCCCCAAGTCCCTATGTGACTGATATTATACTGACCCAAGTAAACAGAGGTTTTTCTGTTATAGACAGAAATGGTCCTAAAAGGTCCAGAACTTGACAAAGTAGCTTTTATGGACCACAGTGTCCAGAATCCCCCAGCTAGTAAGTCCATTGACCATGCTGGCTGAAGATTTCTGGGAGTTGTGGCCAAAAAAAAGTAACTTTCTAAAACCCTGGCACAGACACAGAAGTCAGTAAGGTTTTCATCTGCTTAATTGCAGAATTTCCTTTATTTATTAGATAGAGTAGCCTCAAAACCACACACAAAGTTGATAATTTTGCTGTAAAGTTAAACTTCTGGGTTGGCAGTGCAGTTTTTGTGTAATAATCAATTCCCAAAAATCTTAGTAGCTTAGCAGCTGCCCTTACATCAAAATGAAGGACACCATAGGATAAGATCCACATGTTTGGATGCCCAGTATCTGCTTTTCCTTTTTAGGTTTGAGAACTCTGTGCATTGCATATGCAGACCTATCTGAAAATGCTTACCAGGATTGGCTGAACATATATAATGAAGCCAGCACAAACTTGAAAGACAGAACTCAAAAACTGGAGGAGTGCTATGAAATCATTGAGAAGGTAACTATGAAGCATGATGTGGTGTTGATTATAGATGAATTCTTTCTGGCTTGATCTTGGCTGTAAAGAGAACTTTGTACAAATATGGTAGAATTCAAAGGCGCAGGCCATTTCTGCCCCACACTGTTAAGAGTGCTATTATTCCACTTTCAACATCCTCTGGAATCCTGGAGTTTGCAGTTTAGAATTCTGCATTTAGAATTTAGAATTCTCAGCCAGATGGCTCTTTGGCCTCAGTAAACTACAGACTCCAGAATTCCACAGGATGTTCGTTGAAAGTGGAATAATAGCACTGTAACAGTGTAAGGCAGAAATGGCCATAGCTGTGATTGTCTGGATCAGTATGCAAAGGGATCTTGTAGCACCTTTGAGACTAAGAGATAGAATTTTGTAGCATAAGCTGTCATAGATTTCACAACATGCATCTGATGAAGTATACTTAAGTTTACAAAAGCCTGTGCTACCAGCTTCTTTCTCTCAATTAGTTTCAAAGGTGCTACAACAAATGGGAATAGAGGAGAGGTGATAGCATGTCATTTTTTACAAATTAATACAATATCAGAAATTGCATCTTGAAATAGTGTTGTTCCAGTTTGAACTTCCTATAGCAGTGCTTATTCTGTTTAATTGGAAATACTGCATTCCTAGTTACTATACTGTCCAACTGTCCTAGTTTGGCAGGAACAGTCCCAATTAAACCTCTGTACTCTCACTTTTCCAGTGATTTTTGAAATGTTTTTCTCTCCTCCTCCCACTTGCTTCATTTGACTTCAGCTTATTTCAGTTGTTGCAAACTGAGTTCAAAGGGCCAAAGTAGTTTTCATTCTAACTCAGCAAAGACAAGAGGAGGAGGTGGTGGAATCTTGCCCTTCCAAGTGGGCTCAAGCAAAAGCAAAGTGCTGCGTCGTCTTGAAGCTTGCGTATTCTTCCTCATTAATAACTTGTGCCATCTTGATCACACTCAGATGTGGCTTGGCCACAGATGTCCTAGTTTTCATCTGTGAAGTGTTAGAAGGTATGAAATAGATCCCCTTCCAAGTCACTTGTTAAAACCATGTTTTAACATGCAGAAATATCTCATAACATGTTTTTATCACTCCATAGAAACATAATGTCAGTATACCTCTTGTGTCAGTCTGTATTATGGCTGGCTGTTTCTGTTGATTTGGTCCTGTATTAATTTTATATTTAGAGAGGAAAAAGTAATGCTTGTTCTGGTACAAGAAATCACTGTGGGCCTGCAAGATCAAGGCCAATAAGGGCATAAAACCCCAGCTGTTAAAACTGCTGCTAAAAAAGATTTCCAAATTACTACTTGGTTGCATCTAGCAGTGAGGCACCAGTTGAGCGCGACGATTATCTACCTGAACTTCCTACATGTAGCTAACCAAGTACTTATTGTTGTTATGTGCTCTCAAGGCAGCTTTGACTTAGGGTGACCCCCTTGAATGAGAGACCTTGAAGAAACCATGTACTGCTGCCTGCGTATGTACTTTTAGAGAACATCTACCTGTGCAGTATCAGTTGTGGCAGCAATCAGAGTGAAACAAGCTGGACCAGGCAGGACAACTTTTATTTGCTGTTAATGAGAAATGTCTTTAAGTCCTGGCTGGCAGAAGGCCTTAAGAAGCCTCTCTTGCTTTGAAAAACAGTGCTAGTATTGGTTAGAGGTAGGGCATAGCCTTTTGTTATGCTGAACTTCTGATTCATTCTCTGGTATTTGAGAGGCAAATCTTTTATCATAAGATCTTGGAGGAATGAGAGCTAGTGTAGTGACTGAACTACAGTGCTAGAGTTCTCTGCCATTGAATTCTAAGTACCTTACCAAACTATAGATTCCAGGATTCCTTAAGATGAAGCCATGGTAGTTAAAGTAGTGTCAAACTGCTATAACTGTGTAGTGTAGATATACTCTCTGTTTAAAAAAAGGTCTTAAAGGGTGGGCAGTGATCCTTATCCATCCTTGGCTGTGAACCTCCAATGTTGTAAAAGGGAGTGAAGGAAACTCCTCACCTCCTTGTTGAGAACTTAGTTTTCTTATGCTTTGATGTCTTGGTTATTTGTCCTAAGCAAATCTTGTTAGTGTTTGGATGACATTGCTGAATTGAGCTGATCAGCGCAAAAGAAAGGAGTGAAACCTATAAATCCTTCTTAAGATTCTTCAAATAGCCAAAAAACATTCTATCAATTGATTGATCAATCAACCTATATTTTTATACTGCTATATATCACAAAATCTCAGGGTGGTACACAAATAAAATCAATACACACAGATTAAACAGTTTAAAACAATACAAGTAATTTCAATAGACTGATATAATAGACTAATATAAATGTGTTAACAAATGGAGAAAGTTTAAAAGATTAAAACAGCTTAAAACTGTGTTCATAAACATTTTAGAGTGAATTGTTTAGGCCCCAAAAGCTTTAATAAACAGCCATTTCTTTACTTGGCACATAAACCTGTGTTGGTACCATTTAGACCTCCAAAGGGAAGGTGTTTCATAACTGGAGTGCCAGATATGGGAAGGCCCTTTCCTACCTTCTTTCCCACAATTGTCAAATGAGTAAATAAAAACATGCTTTTCTGTATCTTCATACCATATTTAAAGAGTTAGTATATTTCATTACAGTTCTAAATTTCCTTAAATTGCATTCCTGGTGATTTAATGTTTGGTTTAATTTGGATCTTAACAATCTTTACATCAGAACCAAACAATTTTTTAAACAAATTTTTGTAATATTTTCAAATGTGCTGCCTTTTCCATTAGTATTGTATATCTTTTTTTACAAATGCTCTGGAAAACTGTTTTATTATTCCCTGGGTTATATATCTTATTTGAAACCCAACATTTAATTCTGATTCTTGCAGTATATATTAGCACTGAGGTTTCTAAAACAAACTGTTCTGTTATTCTGTCTTCTCAGTTTTAGAATGCAAACCTTTTGTTTAGCCCATTAAACATGGAGTACTGAGGTCTGTGGTTATGACTTTTGACAAATAGTATTTATGAAAAGCTGGATCTGCAACTCTAGACATGGAAGCAAATCTCACTGAGTTTAACGAAATGCACTTCTAATGCTCAGTTGGACTCCTGATCATTTATCCCACACATTGGGTGAAAGATGATGGCCGATAAAGAGAAATCTACATGCACTGAATCTTTGGATTGCCAGCATGCTATAACTCATTGAATGCAGAGTTTAACACTTGCCTTTGACTGGTGCATGAGCACCTGTGTGTGGGTGACTAGGAGTAGAAACCAGGATGAGGTGCAGAATTGACCAAATACATTTTGCTGCCTAAAGCCAAATAGAATGGCAGCTGTATCTTACTGAAACACTGATAATCTCCATTGCACTCAGGGACAGCAAACTTAAACCACAGAGAACAGGCTGTGTGGCAAAGAATTCTGATCATCAGCATCTCTCTGCTAACCTGCTCAGACTACTGGTAGGGCTGGTGCTAATGGACTAGTCAAGAAAGTCATCAGTTCATTGTGAAAATGGGTCTTTACTTCCAAGTGAAGTGTGCATAATCTGTAAACTGAACTGAATTTCTAGCAGATGCAGTTTTCAATAACTAAAAATAAGGAAAAGTAGTATTAGTTGTAACCAAGTTAGCTCTTATACAGGAATTAGTACTTCCAGTCCTTTAAATTTGGTGATAAAGAGACCGCAGATGGAGCACAGGGTAAGTCTGAATCTTTGTTTTTGTTATTTCACCTAACCATGATTAAAACTAACCAAGGCTTGTGTTAAGAACATAAGAAGAACCCTAAGTGATCATTTTTGACTCCAGATTTTGCAAATTCCCAAGCTGACTAAGGTGTGAAACAGAAAAAAATGCAGGAAGTTGGTTTATACCACATCAGACTGCTTTTTAGTTTAGCCCATTGTAGACTACTTTGAGCGGTAGTAGATTTCCAGGGTTGGAATAAAAAAGTCTTCCCATCATCTGCTACCTGAAATCCTTTTTGAATTGTAGATGCAGCCATCTGCATATGCTCATGTGCCCTAATGCTGCGCTATAGTTTCTTCCTTTGGTTTTGTGGGACCAGGTGAGTGTTAATCATAGTGGCTATCTCTTCAGCTATTATGCTGAGCCATGGCCAAAACCAGCAAGGGACAATGGGGCATTTGGTAATGAGAGAATTTATATCAGCTAGGAAAGAAGGAGGACCTCATTTAATCACTTAAATATGATTAAGAAGTCATCAGCCTTGTATCTCTGTCTGTTTCTGGGTACAACAGTTTAAGAAGGATATTGACAAATTGGAACTTGTCCAAATGAGGATGATCAGGATCTATAAGGGACAGATGTGGGAACTGGGCATGAGAAATGTGGAGAAGAGAAGGGTGAGAAGAACTATGATAACCATCTTAAGATATCTGAAGTTGGAGAAATACATGGAAGATGGAGAAAACTTATTTCCTGATACTCCAGAGGCATGGTTTCTTGCATCAGCAGGAGTCCGATTCCAACTCTGCAATTCTGTGATTTGCACCAAGGCTTATTAAATCTGTGGAAGTAAAGTTTACCATATTTCTAATTGCTTTATACAATACTACTTCTGTCTAATAAGCAGATTTTCACTGTGAACCAAAATCAGCCCTGCCGTTAGTTGCAGTGAACTGATAGATGCTAGGAAGAAGCTAGAACTAACAGTCTTGTTGCTGTTTCTCTTGACCCTGCAGTCATTCCTCTCTTTTAGAAGTCAGGGCTTTATTACATGGCCTTGTCTGTTCCCTAAACTGGCTTGCTGCCAGTTCTACTGCCAACATTCAACTTGCAGTCCAGTCAGGTTCTGCATGTGCAGTGGGAGAAAGGGTGCCATCTTGTCCTTTACTACAGGCAGCAAAATGTGTGGGGACAAACTTTTTTTGAACAGTGCAGGAATATAACAGTGGATTCACAGAAAATGGCTGGTCATATTCCATTGCTATCTATGCACAGATAGACTGTAATTCTATAATTCCCTTCTTTCAATGTTACACTAAATCTGTCCTATTAAAAGGAACAGGACTTAATTCTGTTTCACTTTGTTTGGAATCTGCATTTTATTTTATGTGTTATCTTTTTCTTTAAACTTCTTATTCTTTTTCTTTCTTTCTATAGCAAGATGCTCTAAATACTAAGAAAAATGAGAAAGCTTTAGGGCCTGTCATTTTGTAATTAGAGCCAGCATGATGTAGCGATTTGAGTGTTGGACTACAACCCCGGAGACCAGGGTTTGTTTCCCTGCTCGGCCATGAAAACCCACTGGGTGACCTTGAACACAGCACACGCTCTGAGCCCCAGAAAGCCCCATGATAGATTTGTCTTAGGTTTGCTGTAAGTCAGAAATGACTTGAAGGTAGACTACAACAACAACAACAACAGCAATTAGCATTATGCATGATGTTAGTTAGGTAACAAGAGTAATTACACAGGAGCAAGTTTTTCTGAGTTCAGGAGGATTTCCCCTAGGAAGCATGCTTAGAACCACAGTCTTTTTCTGATTTCTGGAGCTTACTTGATTCTGTAGTATGAGCAAAACCATGTAAACCACTGATTGGACATTCCATTTGCACTCCAAATGCAGAATGTTATCAGGTGAATCCATGGCTTCATTTTTTTAATGACAACATCCATTTTGGATGTATATTTTGAAAGCTGGAAATGTAGTTTATGACATGACACTATGTGATCTCTGTTTTCCTAACTTAAGAAATATACTAATTGAGGCTGTTAAGCATGCTGCTATGGCAACTGGTGTGTGTAACTCAATGTGCAATCTTTTAAAGTTGCAATTATAATTAATTGCTTTTGAATCATTGTCTTCCTTCAGATCAAAGTGCATTCCAAAATGTCCAGTTTTCATGTGAAAGGAACAGCAGACATTAACTGCACTGTATGCCTATTGTCAGAAAATAGCAAATAGGATAAGAAGTAACTTTCTCTCATTAATTTTGTATGGCTTGGAGCTACACCATCTGAAAAACTGTATCTCCTTATATGAGCCTGTCTGAGTTATTAAGTCATCAGCTTTTTCTCTGTCCCGCCACTATCACAGGCGTTTTTGGTGAAAACATCAAAAAGGAGCTTCTTAGTGGCTGCCCCTAAACTGTGGAACTCTCTCCTTTGCGAGACTGGGTTGCCTCCATCTCTTTCCACCAGCAAAGATGTTTTTGTTTAGACAGGCCTTTGGCTATTTACTGGTTTTTGCAGAAGAGTTATGTTTTAAATACTAATCTACTTTAAATTGGTGCATCATCATCACCTCCCCCTTTTCCCCAATTTGTGACTCAAGACAGGTTGTTGTTGTTATTGTTGTTGTTCCTTCAAGTAATTTCCAATTTATGGTGACTCTAAAGCCAAAACCTGGCATGAGTTTTTCTGGGGCTGTAGTAAGGCAGCTTACAACAGTTTACAACAGCTTATGACAGTTAGAACTAGACTGTTATAGTGCTATTATTCTGCTTTCAACATCCTATGGAATCCTGGGGTTTGCAGTTTAGGGAGGGGCCTTTGAGGCCCCTCCCTAAACTGCAAACCCCAAGATTCCATAGGATGTTGAAAGCAGAATAACAGCACTATAACAGTCTAGTGCGGAAATGGCTATAGTTAAAAATCCACCATACAAAAGCAGTCAAACTATCAAAAATGAAGTTAAAAACATAAACCATTAAACAACAGCAACAAATAAAAGTCCAGCACATTATGCAGGGCCTTTCCCCCTTAAAATATCAAGTCTGAAAGGCTTGCTAGAATTAAAAAAAAAGTTTTCACTTGCCTGCAGAAAGACAGTGAGGAGGGTGCCAATCTAACTTCCAGATGTATCTGTGAGGGTGGAGAGACAGAGAGAGACGGGCCTTCCAAGAAGGTCTCAAAACACAGGCAGTTTCATATGAGAGAACACAATTGTTTGATAACCTGGACCTGAGCTGTACAGCGCTTTATAGGTCATAATCAGCACTTTGAATTGTGTCCGGAAACTGAAGACAACCAGTGGAGCTGTTACGGAAGAGGAGTTGCATGCATCCTGTAGCCAGCCTAAACTAACAGTCTGACTGCATCTCGTTGAACCAGCTGAAGTTTCCAAACACTCATCAAAGGCAGCCTCAATGAACAGCATGTTGATAGGATAGCTTATTCAATTGTTATTTAAATGTTTTCATTGTAAAGATTGTTTTTTAACTGTAATTTAATCTGTTGTGAGCTGCCCTGTGCCCAATATCGGGAGAAAGGCAGGATAGATATCAAATAAATAAAATACATAAACTCAGTGTTCTTCTTCAGCACAGTCCAAGCCAACAGCAATGTGAAGAGAAGACAGCTTCTCAATTTTCTCTTCCTTCCCCTTCTGCCTTTTTCAGGATTTACTTCTTCTTGGTGCTACAGCTATCGAGGACCGGCTCCAAGCAGGTGTCCCAGAAACCATAACCACTCTAATGAAAGCAGAAATCAAGATTTGGGTGCTAACAGGGGACAAGCAAGAAACAGCTCTCAACATAGGTAAAGACCTTTTGACTTTTCCAGTAAGGCTGCTGTGTACAAACTCCACCAGTTAAGGTGATAGAGTTTAGGGAAACTGAGCAATGTGTTTCTTAATAGCTCATGAACTGCTTCTACCTTCTTCATTCTTCTAATTTATATCCTGGCTTCCTCCTAATATGGGTCCCAAGGAAACTCAAATGAATTAAATTTGATTAATGTATTTAAGCGATCTTGATCTACTGCAGACTCCTAACTGTGAACCCTGGGTGTTACAAGGTAATGGAGGATGTGGACAAACTGAAGGGTAGGAGTTGATTTACAGCAAGGAGGAGTTGATTTACAGCAAGAGGTGTCTTTGGCACTTGGACTAGAAAGCCAGCCCAATACATAATTTTTTTAAAGTATGGTAGGAGGAGGACATGGGATGCTGCATTAGTACCCTCCAACTCATTGGGAGACATACTTCTCCCACCATGCTGTCAGATACAAGCAGTGTAGAGTACAGTACTGGCAAAAAGAATGCTTGGATGGTAATGCTTGGATATAATTTCTTGAATTCTAGTTTGTCAAAATTTTCAGCAGCCAGAGAAGCATAGAGTGGGAAGACATTCCAAGGGACATCTAACACCTAGTTCAAAGAACCCACTTAGTCCAAACCACCCACTCAATTCAGGAGTCAGATGGAGCACCTAAACACAGCAAAGCAGTGGGGGGCAGTTTTTGCGCCTGCATCTCCTGGCAGGCCACACTTCCATGCTCAGTGCAACTGGGGATAATACTGCATCACTTCTGGTTTCAATTTCAACTGATTCTCCTCATTTTTCTTGCCTGGCAGGGGAGAGTTTCAGATATGTAGGGGATTAGGGGACAAGGCTGCTGTGTTCTTTAGCATTTTGAGTTATGGGGAGAAGGTTGGGGAGTAAAAGGATTTTTTTTTTTACAAAAATGTGAGGGTGTATGGGATTTGGGGGGCTCCAGTGGCCACAATATAAGGCTCCAGGGGCTGCATACCCACCACTGATCTAGAGGATTACAGATGCCATCCAACTTACATTTAAATATCTCCAAGGAACAAAAGTTCACCACCTCTGAGGTAGTGTGGTCCATTATCGAACAGCTCATAGCATCAGAAAGTTCTTCCTAATGTTTAATCGTTATCTCCTTTCTTGTAATTTGAATCTATGGCTTTGGGATCATTTCTCTGGAGGAGCAGAAAATAAGCATGTTGCATTTGCCATGTTATTTGCCTTCTGTTATTTAAAGATGGCTGTCCTGCCACATCATATCATCTCATTAAAACAATGGCTTTACTTTTTAGTTTGTAATTGTTAATGGTATTTTTCACTATTGAGTAACATTTCGCATGGCCTTAATTGGTTACTGGCCTTTTTTTTTTTTTTTAATGTTTTGACAAGTCAATAGACTGATGAGCTAATCAGGAAATGATTCTTTAAATTTCATTCCACTAAAAATTAATTTGAAGGTAATGTATGGGACTAATAATTATGTTTCCAAACTCTAGGTGAAACAAAACACTTTTCCTTTAAACCAGGGCATGCTTTGAAGCCAAAATGGCCAGGAAGTTCCTGGCATATGGCTTCCCCTACTGCCCGGCCAGAACTGGATCAAAAAGTTTCATGGGATACACTCTTGTTTTAAAAGAACCAGGTAGTAGCATGTGACCCACTTTAGCCTGTTGGAGTGAGTAGGATTCCTGTAGTGGACTCTGCTTTCTCTCCAGTTCTCTTTTTCCCCAGAGATTAAATCCTTAATATCACTAGCTCAGGATGAATTGGGTTATATCCAATAACTGTGCATGCTGAATTCATGTCACACAATGGAGCTTACTCATCATCACTTCCTGGGCCATTTCTGCACTGGCTTGTTATGGCGCTATTATTCCGCTTTCAACATCCTATGGAATCCTGGGGTTTTCAGTTTAGGGAGAGGCCTTTGAGGCCCCTCCCTAAACTGCAACCCCCAGGATTCCATAGGATGTTGAAAGTGGAATAATAGCGCTATAATAGTCTAGTGCAGAAATGGTCCTGGTGTAGCAGTTCGTATTGCTCTCCTGACTGTGCTCTTGGATTATGGAGCAAGAGGATGCTGCAGTGGTGGGGGACAGGAGTGCAGCTATGAGGGGGGGTATAAAATGAGGGCATTGCCCCGAAAACAAGAATTCTCCCTCCCTCCAAATGCAATTTTCCTTCAGTTCCCAAATTTCTAGCATTAACTGGAGCTTAAAGCTTCAGTTTAGCTTTAGAAATTCAATTCAGGCATCCAAAGAAAAGGGGCAGGCAGTGTTTCCAAGGGAATGTAAACACAGCAAAAGGAAGTGCTAGGTGTGAACAATTTTCATGGTCTCATTCTCTTCCGTGCTATAAATTTAGGGACTGAACAAAAGTTTCATTTCTTGTTTCCTCCCATAGCTATATCAGCCAAAACAGGGTGGAGACAGCTAATGCTACCAATGTCGTGCTCACAGAAGCCACCTCTGTCTAACCCTTTAAAAATATATGGTGATAATAAAGAAAGAAAAAAACAAAACAGAAATATCAAAGAATCCATAGTAAAAAGAAAAAGCAAGCTTGTTACAGAAGCCAATTGTTCATTGAAAGTATGTATATATATGTATATATATATGTAGCCAAGTCATAACTAAAATCTAGAAAGCCAGTGTGGTATAGTGGTTTGAGCTTTGGGCTGTGAAAATGAGGGTTTGAATCCTGCTTGGTCATGGAAACTCACTGGGTGACCTTGGGCAAGTCACATTCTCTCAGCCTCAGAGGAAGGCAATAGCAAACCTCCTCTGAACAAAACTTGCCCAAAAAACCCCATGATAAGTTCAGCTTAATGTCACCATAAATTGGAAATGATTTGAAGAGACCACAACAACAGGGTATAATCAGAGGAAGGCAATGGCAAACCACTTTCTAAGACCATTTCCACACTAGACTGTTATAGTGTGATTATTCCACTTTCAACATCCTATGGAATCCTGGGGTTTGCAGTTTAGGGCTCCTCCCCAAATGACAAACGCCAGGATTCCATGGGAAGTTGAAAGTGGAATAATCACACTATAACAGTCTAGTGCAGAAATAGCCTAAGTATTCCTTGATTAAGAAAACACTGAAATTCATGGGGTTGCCATAAGTTGACAAGGGACTTGAAGACTCAGACTGCTGCTACTGCTACTACTATTGCTGCTGCTACTACTGCTATTTGCCATTTGCTACTCTGCCTCAGAAGAAAATTGTCTTAGGCCATGACTAGCTGGGAAAACTATCCTATATGAGTAGGCTTCTGACCTCATGGACATGACTCTGGCCCTTTTTGCATAGCATTTTCCATGCGAAAGGGCGCCTGGAGCGTCGTGCAATTGTGAGGAGTGATCTGCAGGATGCACTCACAATCGCGCGATGCTCCAGGGGCCGGCAGGCACCGATCACGCACCTTTTCATTTTTGGCTGGAAGCCAAAAATGGTGTGTGATCGTGCATTGCTCCCGGGCCCCATGCGCACTTACCTGGCGTGTGGAGCCTCTGGAGCCACACCAGTCGTGCCTCCTGCCCCAGCGCAGCCTGGGAAACTCCCAGGCTGCACTGCGGAAGGAAGAGGCGAGGCTCTAGCGTGAGCAAGCAGCTTGTGTGGAGCTGAAGCAGCAGGGACGTGAGAGCCTGTTGCCGGAGGCTGCTCGCGCGATCCCTGCACCCCAGCACCG
This sequence comes from Ctenosaura bakeri, assembly GCA_948474755.1. Taxonomy (NCBI): domain Eukaryota; kingdom Metazoa; phylum Chordata; class Lepidosauria; order Squamata; family Iguanidae; genus Ctenosaura; species Ctenosaura bakeri. The sequence goes on from CAOLHI010001516.1 coordinate 367,424, forward strand.
GAAGAAGGTAAGGTGTGGAAAGGGCCTCAGTGTGTGCTCTTGAGTTCTGACAAAAGGTGCACACCTCTAAAGATCTTTGCCTGACTTTTTTGCTTGAAGAATATTTTAATGAGCTTTGTTTTGCTACACTTAGCAAAAACAAACATATGCAAAGCTAGTAAGCATATAAAACACAAGTATACTTGGATTATCCAGTTCATTTTTTAAATATGTCTCACAAGCTTTTGGGGTATAAAGCAGGCTGTTTTGTCCAGTGAAGAGGCAAGATTATTTCAAAACCCAACATGAGATGTCAGAAGAAGAGCATTCATAACTCCATAAATGCTGTCATGATTGGGAACCATCTTTTCAAGAAATTACCCTGTTCAACTGCACCCTTTGCTAGTGTACTTTAGTGTATTAGGAGCTTCACAGTTCTTAAGTGTTAGATGCATTTCCTAGATGCTCAGATGTCATTGGGATATGAATGAGGTGTGATTTTTTTCAGAGGCAAGTTAAGAGTGTTCCAATAACAATTAAACTTAAAAAATTGCCATAAACTAGCTTTACTAAACCAGGCACTGTTTTAATTAAGAACATGGAAATCGCTGTGATGGATCACACTAAATAATTTGTGCTGGGCTAAGTGGCACTTGTTGGTGCCTCTATAATGACCTCCCAGATCCCTTCCAACTCTCCTGAACCCTGGAAAAAATGGCAAATTACTCCCACAGAAGACTTCTGGGGATATAGTTTGCTATTTCATTGTATTTTGAGCTTGCTCCCATCCTTGCTTTAGAACAATTTTGGATAACTTAGTTAATTGTAATGAAATAATTAAAGTTAATTAAGTTAATTTTAATTAATTTTCAAAAGAAACTGGAAATTAGTGGTCACTTCTTGTGTCTAAAATTCTTTTTTCACCTAAGGCTTCTAGCAAATTGCTCTCCTTTCAGAAGCTTCTGGGAATGTTATTTGCCGTTCTGAAGGCCAAATTATATTCTGGGGAATTTGAGGGAAGTAGAAATTCCAGGTAAGGTAAAAATATTCCTTAAATCCCTAGAAATTGCCCATTTCTGGTCCTTATATGGTCCAGTGTTTTGTTATGATAGTGGCCAGCTAGTGACCTAAAAAAGGGCACCATCAGAAGATGAATATAATAAGCTCCTCTTGATCATGTTTCACAGCAACTGGTGAAGAGGATAACATGAGCTCCAGTATTGGCCATAATAATGGCTGATGCTGCATCAAAAAGATGTGGTCTAACTTTACAGTCATGGAGTTATACTCTGTTGTGCCAGGCCACCTTGTTATGGAATGGCAAGGTGTACATTGATACTCAATGCACAACCATGTACAACTATGCAGTCAGTGCACAACAATGACACCACATACCTAACCCCACTTTTGAAACTTTTAGTTGAATGTGAATGTTACATGTCAGCCGAAAAAGCAAAAAACAAAAAAAAGCTGCAAGCGTAAGGGAACTTAATACATGTGTAAGAGGCCAACAGAATGACAGCCAATGAGTTATTATGACTAGTAGCCATTGTTTATCTAAAGTACATTACATATTATTCCTAAAACACTTGCTCCTAATGGCCTAAGACCATAGCAGTCAATCATCAAGAACTCTCATGGCCTCTTACTATCAAGGGGTACTATAGCTTTTAACAAACTGCGGCTCACTCATAACACCTCATTCATAACACTCATATTTCCACATATTTTCATCAAAAAGCAGAATGCTTCTGTCAAGTTTTAATTGCCATTACTTATTTCAAAGTTGCTTTTGCACAAAGGCTTTTGACTCTTTGTGACCTTCAAGACAGTACACATTAAGGGCTTCCCTGGCTACACTATTAGTTAATTTAATTTTACACAGGCTTTTAATGCCAAAGCTGTGGTTTTCTTTGAGTTCACTTGGATTAAGCTCAGTGGAGTCTACAGCATCCAGTAATTCTCTTTTATTTGCATTTAACATTGTAAGTAGCATTTCAAATCAAGCCTCAATGAATCATACATACTTTCCATGCTTATACCAGTTTACAAAAAAATGTAAGTGTGTTTCCAGAAACAGGATGAAACAGATCAAGGAACAGATTAAGATCAGGTTTTTCATCATCTTAATGGAACAAGGGCAAATAATTTAGAGACCAATCCAATGCTCTGTGCTGTGAGGGGTGGGAACTGTGGTCTGGAAGGAATCATGTTGGTGTGCCATTTACATCAATACATGGGCAGTGGCGATTGCCAGTTTCCATGTCAATGAAATGGTGACTCCCCTCTAGGGTTTAGCCCAAACATTAAAGCAGCTGTCTGAGGTATTGAATCTTTTCTTCAGATAAGCTCACTATACTGCATTGCTCTTTTAAAGCAGATTGAAAATAGAAGTACAGTTGGTCGTCTACATTTGCGGGGTTGACTTTCATGGATTTGAGTATTTGCAAATTTCTTCAACCCCTGACTCCCTCCCAGCTCAGGCACCTCTTTTCCAAGGGAACCTTCCCTCTCAGCAATTCTGATCAGACTGTGCAACCCTTTAAAAAAACCCTCCTCTGATCTTCCTCCTCCTCCACCAGCTGCTGCCTGGCTAGATAAGGAAGATTTGCAACCCGATTTCTCAGTACCACAAACCCTCTCCTGAAGCTCCCTGTAAACCCAAGGAAAGAGGTGGGCAAGGTAAAGTATAGGGCCACCACACTAAGCCCCCCACTTCTCTCTCCCTTCCCTGACCTAGTTTGAGAACTGGATGCCTGTTCTCCCCACCATGCCTTGGCACCCTTCCCACAGACACACACACACGTTTTGAGATTTTTCCACTTTTGCGAGGGTCCTGTGCCCCAACCCTAGTGAATATAGAGGGCCGATGCATTATTTATTATTTTGACCAAGAATGCCCTAGGAATCAAATTCTCTTGTTCGATACCATTATTCCTGGCCAGGCATGCACTACTCCTCAAATGCTAGCTTACTTTTAAAACAAAGCTCTCTTTTGAAAAAGAAAGAAAGGAACCTTAAGGCATCTTTCCAAAAGTAAGAACCATCTCCAAAGTGTCCTGGCACATTCTCACCTATGTCCCCCCAACAAATTGTCAGTTGTCATTGTCATCATTGTTGTCATCAACATCATCATCATGAATTCACTTACATATTTTTCTCAATACTGGGATTCAAGGCAAAAATTGAACAAAATTTAATTAAAACCAAAATCACAAAAATTAAAACCAGTTCAGGTAAAAGAGGTTTAGCTAAACTAAAAGAGACATAAATAAAAACAGATAAAAAGTGATTGTTAAAAATGCAATTAAGCTGTCTGTAGGATTACAGCCATTTAAAACAAATCCATAAATTAGATGAAGTATACATTAAAAGACAAAAAATAAAAGTGACCAAGACAGCATGCTACTAAACACTCTTGGAGTAAATTCCTCAAAATCTGTCAGAAGAGCTGAATTTTCACTTGCTGATGGAAGGACAGCAAAGTGGGAGCCATCCTAGAGAGGGAGTTCCAAAGCTGAGGAGTAGCTAATGCAGAAAGCCCATTCCCATGTTGTCTCTCCCATCTTTGTATGGGATGAATGATCCGGCATCAGTTGAGTGGATGCTGCTCAGCCTTATAAGCACCTAACTGCACAGTGGAATGTTCCAGGAGAAAAATCTGGCTCAGCTTTGCTAAATTTTCACAAGCAGAGGATTTCTGAAGCAGTGGTATTTTCAAAGAAGTAGCTCCCCATGTGCATATTGAGGTAGTATCACCCTTGAGAAAACTGTATCGTGTGACTA